>CAKAJE020001673.1:0-100871 GCA_916610135.2 Macropis europaea | reverse complement strand
CCACATAGCCCAATACGCTATCTGCAATAGGAGCGACGTAAGTTGAACAAATGTGATAGAAATTCGCTGAATTCTTTTATTAACCATAATGTAAAATGATCTAATCGGGTCTCTGTTCGCCCTAGCCTGGAAGTTTAATAGCTCATTTTATTTGCCATTTCATGCGCTTTGAGATGCCGCTTAGCCCAATACGCTATCTGAAATGGGAGCGACGTAAATTGAACAAATGTGATAGAATTTCGGTGAATTCTTAAACTAACCATAATATAAAATGATCTAATAGGGTCTCTGTTTGCCCTACCCTACAAGTGTAATAGTGCATTTTACTCGCCATTCCACGCGCTTTAAGATGCCGCTTTGCCCAATACGCTATCTGAAATAGGAGCGACGTAAATGGAACAAATGTGATAGAATTTCCCTGAATTCTTATATTAACCTTAATGTAAAATGATCTAATCGGGTCTCTGTTCGCCCTACCATAGAAGTCTAATAGTGCATTTCACTCGTCATTTCATGCGCTTTGAGATGCCGCTTAGCCCATTACGCTATCTGAAATAGGAGCGACGTAAATTGAACAAATGTGATAGAATTTCGGTGAATTCTTAAACTAACCATAATATAAAATGATCTAATAGGGTCTCTGTTTGCCCTACCCTACAAGTGTAATAGTGCATTTTACTCGCCATTCCACGCGCTTTAAGATGCCGCTTTGCCCAATACGCTATCTGAAATAGGAGCGACGTAAATGGAACAAATGTGATAGAATTTCGGTGAATCCTTATATTAACCAAAATATAAAATGATCTAATCGGGTCTCTGATTGCCCTATCATAGAAGTTTAACAGTGCATTTTACTCGCCATTCCTCGCGTTTTAAGCTGCCGCCAAGCCCAGTACGCTAGCTGAAATAGGAACGACGTAAATTGAAAAAATGTGATAGAATTTTGCTGAATTCTTAAATTAACCATTATATAAAATGATCTAATCGGGTCTCTGTTTGCCCTACCCTAGAAGTTTAATAGTGCATTTTACTCCCCATTTCATGCACTTTGAGATGCTGCTTAGCCCAATACGCTAACTGAAATAGGAGCGACGTAAATTGAACAAATGTGATAGAATTTCACTGAATTCTTATATTAACCAAAATATAAAATCATCTAATCGGGTCTCTGATAGCCCTATCATAGAAGTTTAATAGTGCATTTTACTCGCCATTCCACGCGCTTTAAGATGCCGCCTAGCCCAGTACGCTATCTGAAAGAGGAGCGACGTAAGTTGAACAAATGTGATAGAATTACGCTGAATTCTTATATTAACCGTAATATAAAATGATCTAATCGGGTCTCTGATTGCCCTATCATAGAAGTTTAATAGTGCATTTTACTCGCCTTTCCACGCGCTTTAAGATGCCGCCTAGCCCAGTACGCTATCTGAAATAGGAGCGACGTAAATTGAACAAATGTGATAGAATTTCCCTGAAATCTTATATTAAACAAAATATAAAATGATCTAATGGGGTCTCTGATTGCCCTAGCATAGAAGTTTAATAGTGCATTTTACTCGCCATTCCGCGCGCTTTAGGATGCCGCCTAGCCCAGTACGCTATCTGAAATAGGAGCGACGTAAATTGAACAAATGTGATAGAGTTTTGCTGAATTCTTAAATTAACCATAATATAAAATGATCTAATCGGGTCTCTGTTTGCCCTCGCCTAGAAGTTTAATAGTGCATTTTATTCGCCATTTCATGCGCTTTGAGATGACGCTTAGCCCAATACGCTATCAGAAATAGGAGCGAAATAAATTGAACAAATGTGATAGAATTTCACTGAATTCTTATATTAACCAAAATGTAAAATGATCTAATCGGGTCTCTGATTGCCCTATCATAGAAGTTTAAGAGTGCATTTTACTCGCCATTTCTTGCGCTTTGAGATGCCGCATAGCCCAATACGCTATCTGAAATATCAGCGACATAAGTTGAACAAATGTGATAGAATTTCGCTGAATTCTTTTATTAAACAAAATATAAAATGATCTAATCGAGTCTCTGATTGCCCTATCATAGAAGTTTAATAGTGCATTTTACTCGCCATTTCATGCGCTTTGAGATGCCACTTAGCCCAATACGCTATCTGCAATAGGAGCGACGTAAGTTGAACAAATGTGATAGAATTTCGCTGAATTCTTTTATTAGCCATAATGTAAAGTGATCTAATCCGGTCTCTGTTCGCCCTAGCCTAGAAGTTGAATAGCTCATTTTATTCGCCATTTCATGCGCTTTGAGATGCCGCTTAGCTCAATACGCTATCTGAAATAGGAGCGACGTAAATTGAACAAATGTGATAGAATTTTCCTGAATTCTTATATTAACCTTAATGTAAAATGATCTAATCGGGTCTTTCTTCGACCAACCCTAGAAGTTTAATAGTGCATTTCACTCGTCACTTCATGCGCTTTGAGATGCCGCTAAGCACAATAAGCTATCTGTAATAGGAGCGATGTAAATTGAACAAACGTGATAGAATTTCGCTGAATTCCTTTTATTAACCATAATGTAAAATGATCTAATCGGGTCTCTGTTCGCCCCCGCCTAGAAGTTTAATAGTGCATTTTATTCGCCATTTCATGCGCTTTGATATGCCGCTTAGCCCAATACGCTATCAGAAATAGGAGCGAAATAAATTGAACAAATGTGATAGAATTTCACTGAATTCTTATATTAACCAAAATATAAAATGATCTAATCAGGTCTCTGATTGCCCTAGCATAGAAGCTTAATAGTGCATTTTACTCGCCATTCCGCGCGCTTTAGGATGCCGCCTAGCCCAATACGCTATCTGAAATAGGAGCGACGTAAATTGAACAAATGTGATAGAATTTCGCTGAATTCTTAAATTAACCATAATATATAATGATTTAATCGGGTCTTTGTTTGCCCTACCCTAGAAGTTTAATAGTGCATTTTACTCGCCATTTCATGCGCTTTGAGATGCCGCTTAGCCCAATACGCTATCTGAAATACGAGCGACGTAAGTTGAACAAATGTGATAGAATTTCGCTGTATTCTTTTATTAACCATAATGTAAAATGATCTTATCGGGTCTCTGTTTGCCCTACACTAGAAGTTTAATAGTGCATTTTACTCGCCATTTCATGCGCTTTGAGATGCCGCTTAGCCCAATACGCTATCTGAAATACGAGCGACGTAAGAGGAACAAATGTGATAGAATTTCGCTGAATTCTTTTATTAACCATAATGTAAAATGATCTAATCGGGTCTCTGTTCGCCCTAGCCTAGAAGTTTACTAGTGCATTTTATTCGCCATTTCATGCTCTTTGAGATGCCGCTTAGCCGAATACGCTAACTGAAATAGGAGCGACGTAAATTGAACAAATGAGATAGAATTTCCCTGAAATCTTATATTAAACAAAATATAAAATGATCTAATCGAGTGCCTGATTGCCCTACCCTAGAAGTTTAATAGTGCATTTTACTCGCCATTTCATGCGCTTTGAGATGCCGCTTAGCCCAATACGCTATCTGAAATACGAGCAACGTAAGAGGAACAAATGTGATAGAATTACGCTGAATTCTTAAATTAACCATAATATAAAATGATTTAATCGGGTCTTTGTTTGCCCTACCCTAGAAGTTTAACAGTGCATTTTACTCGCCATTTCATGCGCTTTGAGATGCCGCTTAGCCCAATACGCTATCTGAAATAGGAGCGACGTAAATTGAACAAATGTAATCGAATTTCGCTGAATTCTTAAATTAACCATAATATAAATTGAGCTAATCGGGTCTCTGTTTGCCCTACCCTAGAAGTTTAATAGTGCATTTCACTCGTCACTTCATGCGCTTTGAGATGCCTCTAAGCCCAATAAGCTATCTGAAATAGGAGCGACGTAAATTGAAGAAATGAGAAAGAATTATGCTGAGTTCTTAAATTGACCATAATATAAAATGATCTAATCGGGTCTCTGTTTGCCCTACCCTAGAAGTTTAATATTGCATTTCACTCGCCATTTCATGCGCTTTGAGGTGCCGCTTAGCCCAATATGCTATCTGAAATAGGAGCGACGTAAATTGAACAAATGTGATAGAATTTCCCTGAATTCTTATAGTAACCTTAATGTAAAATGATCTAATCGGGTCTTTCTTCGACCAACCCTACAAGTTTAATAGTGCATTTCACTCGTCACTTCAGGCGCTTTGAGATGCCGCTAAGCACAATAAGCTATCTGTAATAGGAGCGACGTAAATTGAACAAATGTGATAAAATTTCGCTGAATTCTTATATTAACCAAAATATAAAATGATCTAATCGGCTCTCTGATTGCCCTGTCATAGAAGTTTAGTAGTGCATTTTACTCGCCCTTCCACGCGCTTTAAGAGGCCGCCTAGCCCAGTACGCTATCTGAAATAGGAGCGACGTAAACTGAACAAATGTGATAGAATTTTGCTGAATTCTTAAATTAACCATAATATAAAATGATCTCGTCGGGTCTCTGATTGCCCTACCCTAGAAGTTTAATACTGCATTTTACTCGCCATTTCATGCGCTTTGAGATGCCGCTTAGCCCAATACGCTATCTGAAATAGGAGCGACGTAAATTGAACAAATGTGATAGAATTTCGCTGAATTCTTATATTAACCAAAATATAAAATGATCTAATCGGGTCTCTGTTTGCCGTACCCTAGAAGTTTAATAGTGCATTTTACTCGCCATTTCTCGCGCTTTGAGATGCCGCTTAGCCCAATACGCTATCTTAAATATCAGCGACGTAAATTGAACAAATCTGAGAGAATTTCGCTGAATTCTTAAATTAACCATAATATAAAATGATCTTATCGGGTCTCTGTTTGCACTACCCTAGAAGTTTAATAGTGCATTTTACTCGACATTTCTTGCGCTTTGAGATGCCGCTTAGTCCAATACGCTATCTGAAATATCAGCGACGTAAATTGAACAAATGTGAGAGAATTTCGCTGAATTCTTATATTAACCAAAATATAAAATGATCTAATCGGGTCTCTGATTGCCCTATCATAGAAGTTTAGTAGTGCATTTTACTCGCCCTTCCACGCGCTTTGAGATACCGCCTAGCCCAGTACGCTATCTGAAATAGGAGCGACGTAAGTTGAACAAATGTGATAGAATTACGCTGAATTCTTATATTAACCGTAATATAAAATGATCTAATGGGGTCTTTGATTGCCCTACCCTAGAAGTTTAATAGTGCATTTCACTCGTCACTTCATGCGTTTTGAGATGCCGCTAAGCACAATAAGCTATCTGTAAAAGGAGCGACGTAAATTGAGCAAATGTGATAGAATTTCGCTGAATTCTTTTATTAACCAAAATGTAAAATGATCTAATCGGGTCTCTGTTCGCCCTCGCCTAGAAGTTTAATAGTGCATTTTATTCGCCATTTCATGCGCTTTGAGATGCCGCTTAGCCCAATACGCTATCTGAAATAGCAGCGACGTAAATTAAACAAATGTGATAGAATGTCCCTGAAATCTTATATTAAACAAAATGTAAAATGATCTAATCGGGTCTCTGACTGCCCTATCATAGAAGTTTAAGAGTGCATTTTACTCGCCATTTCTTGCGCTTTGAGATGCCGCATACCCCAATACGCTATCTGAAATATCAGCGACGTAAATTGAACAAATCTGAGAGAATTTCGCTGAATTCTTAAATTAACCATAATATAAAATGATCTAATCGGGTCTCTGTTTGCCGTACCCTAGAAGTTTAATAGTGCATTTTACTCGCCATTTCTCGCGCTTTGAGATGCCGCTTAGCCCAATACGCTATCTGAAATATCAGCGACGTAAATTGAACAAATCTGAGAGAATTTCGCTGAATTCTTAAATTAACCATAATATAAAATGATCTTATCGGGTCTCTGATTGCCCTATCATAGAAGTTTAAGAGTGCATTTTACTCGCCATTTCTTGCGCTTTGCGATGCCGCATAGCCCAATACGCTATCTGAAATACCAGCGACGTAAGTTGAACAAATGTGATAGAATTTCGCTGAATTCTTTTATTAAACAAAATATAAAATGATCTAATCGGGTCTCTGACTGCCCTATCATAGAAATTTAATAGTGCATTTTACTCGCCATTTCATGCGCTTTGAGATGCCACTTAGCCCAATACGCTATCTGCAATAGGAGCGACGTAAGTTGAACAAATGTGATAGAATTTCGCTGAATTCTTTTATTAACCATAATGTAAAATGATCTAATCGGGTCACCGTTCGCCGTAGCCTAGAAGTTTAATAGCTCATTTTATTCGCTATTTCATGCGCTTTGAGATGCCGCTTAGCCCAATACGCTATCTGAAATAGGAGCGACGTAAATTGAACAAATGTGATAGAATTTCCTTGAATTCTTATATTAACCTTAATGTAAAATGATCTAATCGGGTCTTTCTTCGACCAACCCTAGAAGTTTAATAGTGCATTTCACTCGCCATTTCATGCGCTATTAGATGCCTCTTAGCCCAGGACGCTATCTGAAATAGGAACGACGTAAATTGAACAAATGTGATAGAATTTTGCTGAATTCTTTTATTAACCATAATGTAAAATGATCTAATCGGGTCTCTGTTTGCACTACCCTAGAAGTTTAATAGTGCATTTTACTCGCCATTTCATGCGCTTTGAGATGCCGCTTAGCCCAATACGCTATCTGAAATAGGAGCGACGTAAATTGAACAAATGTGATAGATTTTCGCTGAATTCTTATATTAACCAAAATATAAATTGACCTAATGGGGTCTCTGATTGCCCTATCATAGTAGATTAGTAGTGCATTTTACTCGCCATTCCACGCGCTTTAAGATGCCACCTAGCCCAGTACGCTATCTGAAATAGGAGCGACGTAAGTTGAACAAATGTGATAGAATTTCGGTGAATTCTTAAACTAACCATAATATAAAATGATCTAATAGGGTCTCTGTTTGCCCTACCCTACAAGTGTAATAGTGCATTTTACTCGCCATTCCACGCGCTTTAAGATGCCGCTTTGCCCAATACGCTATCTGAAATAGGAGCGACGTAAATGGAACAAATGTGATAGAATTTCCCTGAATTCTTATATTAACCTTAATGTAAAATGATCTAATCGGGTCTCTGTTCGCCCTACCATAGAAGTCTAATAGTGCATTTCACTCGTCATTTCATGCGCTTTGAGATGCCGCTTAGCCCATTACGCTATCTGAAATAGGAGCGACGTAAATTGAACAAATGTGATAGAATTTCGGTGAATTCTTAAACTAACCATAATATAAAATGATCTAATAGGGTCTCTGTTTGCCCTACCCTACAAGTGTAATAGTGCATTTTACTCGCCATTCCACGCGCTTTAAGATGCCGCTTTGCCCAATACGCTATCTGAAATAGGAGCGACGTAAATGGAACAAATGTGATAGAATTTCGGTGAATTCTTATATTAACCAAAATATAAAATGATCTAATCGGGTCTCTGACTGCCCTATCATAGAAGTTTAACAGTGCATTTTACTCGCCATTCCTCGCGTTTTAAGCTGCCGCCAAGCCCAGTACGCTAGCTGAAATAGGAACGACGTAAATTGAAAAAATGTGATAGAATTTTGCTGAATTCTTAAATTAACCATTATATAAAATGATCTAATCGGGTCTCTGTTTGCCCTACCCTAGAAGTTTAATAGTGCATTTTACTCCCCATTTCATGCACTTAGAGATGCTGCTTAGCCCAATACGCTAACTGAAATAGGAGCGACGTAAATTGAACAAATGTGATAGAATTTCACTGAATTCTTATATTAACCAAAATATAAAATGATCTAATCGGGTCTCTGATAGCCCTATCATAGAAGTTTAATAGTGCATTTTACTCGCCATTCCACGCGCTTTAAGATGCCGCCTAGCCCAGTACGCTATCTGAAAGAGGAGCGACGTAAGTTGAACAAATGTGATAGAATTACGCTGAATTCTTATATTAACCGTAATATAAAATGATCTAATCGGGTCTCTGATTGCCCTATCAGAGAAGTTTAATAGTGCATTTTACTCGCCTTTCCACGCGCTTTAAGATGCCGCCTAGCCCAGTACGCTATCTGAAATAGGAGCGACGTAAATTGAACAAATGTGATAGAATTTCCTTGCAATCTTATATTAAACAAAATATAAAATGATCTAATCGGGTCTCTGATTGCCCTATCATAGAAGTTTAAGAGTGAATTTTACTCGCCATTTCTTGCGCTTTCAGATGCCGCATAGCCCAATACGCTATCTGAAATATCAGCGACGTAAGTTGAACAAATGTGATAGAATTTCGCTGAATTCTTTTATTAAACAAAATATAAAATGATCTAATCGAGTCTCTGATTGCCCTATCATAGAAGTTTAATAGTGCATTTTACTCGCCATTTCATGCGCTTTGAGATGCCACTTAGCCCAATACGCTATCTGCAATAGGAGCGACGTAAGTTGAACAAATGTGATAGAATTTCGCTGAATTCTTTTATTAACCATAATGTAAAGTGATCTAATCCGGTCTCTGTTCGCCCTAGCCTAGAAGTTGAGTAGCTCATTTTATTCGCCATTTCATGCGCTTTGAGATGCAGCTTAGCCCAATACGCTATCTGAAATAGGAGCGACGTAAATTGAACAAATGTGATAGAATTTCCATGAATTCTTATAGTAACCTTAATGTAAAATGATCTAATCGGGTCTTTCTTCGACCAACCCTGCAAGTTTAATAGTGCATTTCACTCGTCACTTCAGGCGCTTTGAGATGCCGCTAGGCACAATAAGCTATCTGTAATAGGAGCGACGTAAATTGAACAAATGTGATAGAATTTCGCTGAATTCTTTTATTAACCATAATGTAAAATGATCTAATCGGGTCTCTGTTCGCCCTCGCCTAGAAGTTTAATAGTGCATTTTATTCGCCATTTCATGCGCTTTGAGACGCCGCTTATCCCAATACGCTATCAGAAATAGGAGCGAAATAAATTGAACAAATGTGATAGAATTTCACTGAATTCTTATATTAACTAAAATATAAAATGATCTAATCAGGTCTCTGATTGCCGTAGCATAGAAGCTTAATAGTGCATTTTACTCGCCATTCCGCGCGCTTTAGGATGCCGCCTAGCCCAATACGCTATCTGAAATAGGAGCGACGTAAATTGAACAAATGTGATAGAATTTCGCTGACTTCTTAAATTAACCATAATATAAAATGATTTAATCGGGTCTTTGTTTGCCCTACCCTAGAAGTTTAATAGTGCATTTTACTCGCCATTTCATGCGCTTTGAGATGCCGCTTAGCCCAATACGCTATCTGAAATACGAGCGACGTAAGTTGAACAAATGTGATAGAATTTCGCTGAATTCTTTTATTAACCATAATGTAAAATGATCTTATCGGGTCTCTGTTTGCCCTACCCTAGAAGTTTAATAGTGCATTTTACTCGCCATTTCATGCGCTTTGAGATGCCGCTTAGCCCAATGCGCTATCTGAAATACGAGCGACGTAAGAGGAACAAATGTGATAGAATTTCGCTGAATTCTTTTATTAACCATAATGTAAAATGATCTTATCGGGTCTCTGTTTGCCCTACCCTAGAAGTTTAATAGTGCATTTTATTCGCCATTTCATGCTCTTTGAGATGCCGCTAAGCCCAATAAGCTATCTGAAATAGGAGCGACGTAAATTGAAGAAATGAGAAAGAATTATGCTGAATTCTTAAATTGACCATAATAAAAAATGATCTAATCGGGTCTCTGTTTGCCCTACCCTCGAAGTTTAATATTGCATTTCACTCGCCATTTCATGCGCTTTGAGGTGCCGCTTAGCCCAATATGCTATCTGAAATAGGAGCGACGTAAATTGAACAAATGTGATAGAATTTCCCTGAAATCTTATATTAAACAAAATATAAAATGATCTAATCGGGTCTCTGTTCGCCCTACCATAGAAGTCTAATAGTGCATTTCACTCGTCATTTCATGCGCTTTGAGATGCCGCTTAGCCCATTACGCTATCTGAAATAGGAGCGACGTAAATTGAACAAATGTGATAGAATTACGCTGAATTCTTATATTAACCGTAATATAAAATGATCTAATCGGGTATCTGTTTGCCTTACCCTAGAAGTTTAATAGTGCATTTTAATCGCCATTTCATGGGCATTGAGATGCCGCTTAGCCCAATACGCTATCTGAAATAGGAGCGACGTAAATTGAACAAATGTGATAGAATTTCGGTGAATTCTTAAATTAACCATAATATAAAATGATCTAATCGGGTCTCTGTTTGCCCTACCCTAGAAGTGTAATAGTGCATTTTACTCGCCATTCCACGCGCTTTAAGATGCCGCTTAGCCCAATACGCTATCTGAAATAGGAGCGACGTAAATGGAACAAATGTGATAGACTTTCCCTGAATTCTTATATTAACCTTAATGTAAAATGATCTACTCGGGTCTCTGTTCGCCCTACCATAGAAGTCTAATAGTGCATTTCACTCGTCATTTCATGCGCTTTGAGATGCCGCTTAGCCCATTACGCTATCTGAAATAGGAGCGACGTAAATTAAACAAAAGTGATACAATTTCGCTGAATTCTTATATTAACCAAAATATAAAATGATCTAATCAGGTCTCTGATTGCCCTATCATAGAAGTTCAATAGAGCATTTTACTCGCCATTTCATGCGCTTTGAGATGCCGCTTAGATCAATACGCTATCTGAAATAGGAGCGACGTAAATTGTACAAATGTGATAGAATTTCGCTGAAATCTTTTATTAACCATAATGTAAAATGATTTAATCAGCTCTCTGTTCGCCCTAGCCTAGAAGTTTAATAGTGCATATTATTCGACATTCCATGCGCTTTGAGATTCCGCTTAGCCCAATACGCTGTCTGAAATAGGAGCGACGTAAATTGAACAAATGTGATAGAATTTCGGTGAATTCTTATATTAACCAAAATATAAAATGATCTAATCGGGTCTCTGATTGCCCTATCATAGAAGTTTAACACTGCATTTTACTCGCCATTCCTCGCGTTTTAAGCTGCCGCCAAGCCCAGTACGCTAGCTGAAATAGGAACAACGTAAATTGAAAAAATGTGATAGAATTTTGCTGAATTCTTAAATTAACCATTATATAAAATGATCTAATCGGGTCTCTGTTTGCCCTGCCCTAGAAGTTTAATAGTGCATTTTACTCGCCATTTCATGCACTTTGAGATGCTGCTTAGCCCAATACGCTAACTGAAATAGGAGCGACGTAAATTGAACAAATGTGATAGAATTTCACTGAATTCTTATATTAACCAAAATATAAAATGATCTAATCGGGTCTCTGATAGCCCTATCATAGAAGTTTAATAGTGCATTTTACTCGCCATTCCACGCGCTTTAAGATGCCGCCTAGCCCAGTACGCTATCTGAAAGAGGAGCGACGTAAGTTGAACAAATGTGATAGAATTACTCTGAATTCTTATATTAACCGTAATATAAAATGATCTAATCGGGTCTCTGATTGCCCTATCATAGAAGTTTAATAGTGCATTTTACTCGCCTTTCCACGCGCTTTAAGATGCCGCCTAGCCCAGTACGCTATCTGAAATAGGAGCGACGTAAATTGAACAAATGTGATAGAATTTCCCTGAAATCTTATATTAAACAAAATATAAAATGATCTAATGGGGTCTCTGATTGCCCTAGCATAGAAGTTTAATAGTGCATTTTACTCGCCATTCCGCGCGCTTTAGGATGCCGCCTAGCCCAGTACGCTATCTGAAATAGGAGCGACGTAAATTGAACAAATGTGATAGAATTTTGCTGAATTCTTAAATTAACCATAATATAAAATGATCTAATCGGGTCTCTGTTTGCCCTCGCCTAGAAGTTTAATAGTGCATTTTATTCGCCATTTCATGCGCTTTGAGATGCCGCTTAGCCCAATACGCTATCAGAAATAGGAGCGAAATAAATTGAACAAATGTGATAGAATTTCACTGAATTCTTATATTAACCAAAATGTAAAATGATCTAATCGGGTCTCTGATTGCCCTATCATAGAAGTTTAAGAGTGCATTTTACTCGCCATTTCTTGCGCTTTGAGATGCCGCATAGCCCAATACGCTATCTGAAATATCAGCGACATAAGTTGAACAAATGTGATAGAATTTCGCTGAATTCTTTTATTAAACAAAATATAAAATGATCTAATCGAGTCTCTGATTGCCCTATCATAGAAGTTTAATAGAGCATTTTACTCGCCATTTCATGCGCTTTGAGATGCCACTTAGCCCAATACGCTATCTGCAATAGGAGCGACGTAAGTTGAACAAATGTGATAGAATTTCGCTGAATTCTTTTATTAACCACAATGTAAAGTGATCTAATCCGGTCTCTGTTCGCCCTAGCCTAGAAGTTGAATAGCTCATTTTATTCGCCATTTCATGCGCTTTGAGATGCCGCTTAGCTCAAAACGCTATCTGAAATAGGAGCGACGTAAATTGAACAAATGTGATAGAATTTCCCTGAATTCTTATATTAACCTTAATGTAAAATGATCTAATCGGGTCTTTCTTCGACCAACCCTAGAAGCTTAATAGTGCATTTCACTCGTCACTTCATGCGCTTTGAGATGCCGCTAAGCACAATAAGCTATCTGTAATAGGAGCGACGTAAATTGAGCAAATGTGATAGAATTTCGCTGAATTCTTTTATTAACCAAAATGTAAAATGATCTAATCGGGTCTCTGATTGCCCTATCATAGAAGTTTAAGAGTGCATTTTACTCGCCATTTCTTGCGCTTTGCGATGCCGCATAGCCCAATACGCTATCTGAAATGTCAGCGACGTAAGTTGAACAAATGTGATAGAATTTCGCTGAATTCTTTTATTAAACAAAATATAAAATGATCTAATCAGGTCTCTGGTTGCCCTAGCATAGAAGCTTAATAGTGCATTTTACTCGCCATTCCGCGCGCTTTAGGATGCCGCCTAGCCCAATACGCTATCTGAAATAGGAGCGACGTAAATTGAACAAATGTGATAGAATTTCGCTGAATTCTTAAATTAACCATAATATATAATGATTTAATCGGGTCTTTGTTTGCCCTACCCTAGAAGTTTAATAGTGCATTTTACTCGCCATTTCATGCGCTTTGAGATGCCGCTTAGCCCAATACGCTATCTGAAATACGAGCGACGTAAGTTGAACAAATGTGATAGAATTTCGCTGTATTCTTTTATTAACCATAATGTAAAATGATCTTATCGGGTCTCTGTTTGCCCTACACTAGAAGTTTAATAGTGCATTTTACTCGCCATTTCATGCGCTTTGAGATGCCGCTTAGCCCAATACGCTATCTGAAATACGAGCGACGTAAGAGGAACAAATGTGATAGAATTTCGCTGAATTCTTTTATTAACCATAATGTAAAATGATCTAATCGGGTCTCTGTTCGCCCTAGCCTAGAAGTTTACTAGTGCATTTTATTCGCCATTTCATGCTCTTTGAGATGCCGCTTACCCGAATACGCTAACTGAAATAGGAGCGACGTAAATTGAACAAATGAGATAGAATTTCCCTGAAATCTTATATTAAACAAAATATAAAATGATCTAATCGAGTGCCTGATTGCCCTACCCTAGAAGTTTAATAGTGCATTTTACTCGCCATTTCATGCGCTTTGAGATGCCGCTTAGCCCAATACGCTATCTGAAATACGAGCGACGTAAGAGGAACAAATGTGATAGAATTTCGCTGAATTCTTAAATTAACCATAATATAAAATGATTTAATCGGGTCTTTGTTTGCCCTACCCTAGAAGTTTAACAGAGCATTTTACTCGCCATTTCATGCGCTTTGAGATGCCGCTTAGCCCAATACGCTATCTGAAATAGGAGCGACGTAAATTGAACAAATGTAATCGAATTTCGCTGAATTCTTAAATTAACCATAATATAAATTGAGCTAATCGGGTCTCTGTTTGCCCTACCCTAGAAGTTTAATAGTGCATTTCACTCGTCACTTCATGCGCTTTGAGATGCCTCTAAGCCCAATAAGCTATCTGAAATAGGAGCGACGTAAATTGAAGAAATGAGAAAGAATTATGCTGAGTTCTTAAATTGACCATAATATAAAATGATCTAATCGGGTCTCTGTTTGCCCTACCCTAGAAGTTTAATATTGCATTTCACTCGCCATTTCATGCGCTTTGAGGTGCCGCTTAGCCCAATATGCTATCTGAAATAGGAGCGACGTAAATTGAACAAATGTGATAGAATTTCCCTGAATTCTTATAGTAACCTTAATGTAAAATGATCTAATCGGGTCTTTCTTCGACCAACCCTACAAGTTTAATAGTGCATTTCACTCGTCACTTCAGGCGCTTTGAGATGCCGCTAAGCACAATAAGCTATCTGTAATAGGAGCGACGTAAATTGAACAAATGTGATAAAATTTCGCTGTATTCTTATATTAACCAAAATATAAAATGATCTAATCGGCTCTCTGATTGCCCTGTCATAGAAGTTTAGTAGTGCATTTTACTCGCCCTTCCACGCGCTTTAAGAGGCCGCCTAGCCCAGTACGCTATCTGAAATAGGAGCGACGTAAACTGAACAAATGTGATAGAATTTTGCTGAATTCTTAAATTAACCATAATATAAAATGATCTCGTCGGGTCTCTGATTGCCCTACCCTAGAAGTTTAATACTGCATTTTACTCGCCATTTCATGCGCTTTGAGATGCCGCTTAGCCCAATACGCTATCTGAAATAGGAGCGACGTAAATTGAACAAATGTGATAGAATTTCGCTGAATTCTTATATTAACCAAAATATAAAATGATCTAATCGGGTCTCTGTTTGCCCTACCCTAGAAGTTTAATAGTGCATTTTACTCGCCATTTCTCGCGCTTTGAGATGCCGCTTAGCCCAATACGCTATCTGAAATATCAGCGACGTAAATTGAACAAATCTGAGAGAATTTCGCTGAATTCTTAAATTAACCATAATATAAAATGATCTTATCGGGTCTCTGTTTGCCCTACCCTAGAAGTTTAAGAGTGCATTTTACTCGCCATTTCTTGCGCTTTGAGATGCCGCATACCCCAATACGCTATCTGAAATATCAGCGACGTAAGTTGAACAAATGTGATAGAATTTCGCTGAATTCTTTTATTAACCATAATGTAAAGTGATCTAATCCGGTCTCTGTTCGCCCTAGCCTAGAAGTTGAATAGCTCATTTTATTCGCCATTTCATGCGCTTTGAGATGCCGCTTAGCCCAATACGCTATCAGAAATAGGAGCGAAATAAATTGAGCAAATGTGATAGAATTTCACTGAATTCTTATATTAACCAAAATATAAAATGATCTAATCAGGTCTCTGATTGCCCTAGCATAGAAGCTTAATAGTGCATTTTACTCGCCATTCCGCGCGCTTTAGGATGCCGCCTAGCCCAATACGCTATCTGAAATAGGGGCGACGTAAATTGAACAAATGTGATAGAATTTCGCTGAATTCTTAAATTAACCATAATATAAAATGATTTAATCGGGTCTTTGTTTGCCCTACCCTAGAAGTTTAATAGTGCATTTTACTCGCCATTTCATGCGCTTTGAGATGCCGCTTAGCCCAATACGCTATCTGAAATACGAGCGACGTAAGAGGAACAAATGTGATAGAATTTCGCTGAATTCTTTTATTAACCATAATGTAAAATGATCTAATCGGGTCTCTGTTCGCCCTAGCCTAGAAGTTTACTAGTGCATTTTATTCGCCATTTCATGCTCTTTGAGATGCCCCATAGCCGAATACGCTAACTGAAATAGGAGCGACGTAAATTGAACAAATGAGATAGAATTTCCCTGAAATCTTATATTAAACAAAATATAAAATGATCTAATCGAGTGCCTGATTGCCCTATCATACAAGTTTAGTAGTGCATTTTACTCGCCATTCCACGCGCTTTAAGATGCCGCCTAGCCCAGTACGCTATCAGAAATAGGAGCGACTTAACTTGAACAAATGTGATAGAATTACGCTGAATTCTTATATTAACCGTAACATAAAATGATCTAATCGGGTCTCTGTTTGCCTTATCCTAGAAGTTTAATAGTGCATTATACTCGCCATTTCATGCGCTATTAGATGCCGCTTAGCCCAGGACGCTATCTGAAATAGGAACGACGTAAATTGAACAAATGTGATAGAATTTTGCTGAATTCTTAAATTAACCATAATATAAAATGATGTAATCGGGTCTCTGTTTGCCCTACCCTAGAAGTTTAATAGTGCATTTCACTCGTCACTTCATGCGCTTTGAGATGCCGCTAAGCACAATAAGCTATCTGTAATAGGAGCGACGTAAATTGAGCAAATGTGATAGAATTTCGCTGAATTCTTTTATTAACCAAAATGTAAAATGAACTAATCGGGTCTCTGATTGCCCTATCATAGAAGTTTAATAGTGCATTTTACTCGCCATTTCATGCGCTTTGAGATGCCACTTAGCCCAATACGCTATCTGCAATAGGAGCGACGTAAGTTGAACAAATGTGATAGAATTACGCTGAATTCTTATATTAACCGAAACATAAAATGATCTAATCGGGTCTCTGTTTGCCTTATCCTAGAAGTTTAATAGTGCATTATACTCGCCATTTCATGCGCTATTAGATGCCGCTTAGCACAGGACGCTATCTGAAATAGGAACGACGTAAATTGAACAAATGTGATAGAATTTTGCTGAATTCTTAAATTAACCATAATATAAAATGATCTAATCGGGTCTCTGTTTGCCCTACCCTTGAAGTTTAATAGTGCATTTTACTCGCCATTCCACGCGCTTTAAGATGCCGCCTAGCCCAATACGCTATCTGAAATACGAGCGACGTAAGTTGAACAAATGTGATAGAATTTCGCTGAATTCTTTTATTAACCATAATGTAAAATGATCTTATCGCGTCTCTGATTTCCCTATCATAGAAGTTTAACAGTGCATTTGACTCGCCATTTCATGCGCTTTGAGATGCCGCTTAGCCCAATACGCTATCTGAAATAGGGGCGACGTAAATTGAACAAATGTGATAGAATTACTCTGAATTCTTATGTTAACCGTAATATGAAATGATCTAATCGGGTCTCTGTTTGCCCTACCCTAGAAGTTTAATAGTGCATTTTACTCGCCATTTCATGCGCTTTGAGATGCCGCTTAGCCCAATACGCTATCTGAAATAGGAGCGACGTAAATTGAACAAATGTGATAGAATTTCGCTGAATTCTTAAATTAACCATAATATAAAATGATCTAAAGGGGTCTTTGATTGCCCTACCCTAGAAGATTAATAGTGCATTTCACTCGCCATTTAATGCGCTTTGAGATGCCGCTTGGCCCAATACGCTATCTGACATAGGAGCGACGTAAATTGAACAAATGTGATAGAATTTCGCTGAATTCTTATATTAACCAAAATATAAAATGATCTAATCGGGTCTCTGATTGCCCTATCATAGAAGTTTAATAGTGCATTTTACTCGCCATTCCACGCGCTTTAAGTTGCCGCCTAGCCCAGTACGCTATCTGAAATAGGAGCTACGTAAATTGAACAAATGTGATAGAATTTCGCTGAATTCTTAAATTAACCATAATATAAAATGATTTAATCGGGTCTTTGTTTGCCCTACCCTAGAAGTTTAATAGTGCATTTTACTCGCCATTCCACGCGCTTTAAGTTGCCGCCTAGCCCAGTACGCTATCTGAAATAGGAGCTACGTAAATTGAACAAATGTGATAGAATTTCGCTGAATTCTTAAATTAACCATAATATAAAATGATTTAATCGGGTCTTTGTTTGCCCTACCCTAGAAGTTTAATAGTGCATTATACTCGCCATTTCATGCGCTATTAGATGCCGCTTAGCACAGGACGCTATCTGAAATAGGAACGACGTAAGTTGAACAAATGTGATAGAATTTCGCTGAGTTCTTTTATTAACCATAATGTAAAATGATCTTATCGCGTCTCTGATTTCCCTATCATAGAAGTTTAACAGTGCATTTGACTCGCCATTTCATGCGCTTTGAGATGCCGCTTAGCCCAATACGCTATCTGAAATAGGGGCGACGTAAATTGAACAAATGTGATAGAATTACTCTGAATTCTTATGTTAACCGTAATATAAAATGATCTAATCGGGTCTCTGTTTGCCCTACCCTAGAAGTTTAATAGTGCATTTCACTCGCCATTTAATGCGCTTTGAGATGCCGCGTAGCCCAATACGCTATCTGAAATACGAGCGACGTAAGAGGAACAAATGTGATAGAATTTCGCTGAATTCTTTTATTAACCATAATGTAAAATGATCTAATCGGGTCTCTGTTCGCCCTAGCCTGGAAGTTTACTAGTGCATTTTATTCGCCATTTCATGCTCTTTGAGATGCCGCTTAGCCGAATACGCTAACTGAAATAGGAGCGACGGAAATTGAACAAATGAGATAGAATTTCCCTGAAATCTTATATTAAACAAAATGTAAAATGATCTAATCGGGTCTCTGATTGCCCTATCATAGAAGTTTAAGAGTGCGTTTTACTCGCCATTTCTTGCGCTTTGCGATGCCGCATAGCCCAATACGCTATCTGAAATACCAGCGACGTAAGTTGAACAAATGTGATAGAATTTCGCTGAATTCTTTTATTAAACAAAATATAAAATGATCTAATCGGGTCTCTGACTGCCCTATCATAGAAGTTTAATAGTGCATTTTACTCGCCATTTCATGCGCTTTGAGATGCCACTTAGCCCAATACGCTATCTGCAATAGGAGCGACGTAAGTTGAACAAATGTGATAGAATTTCGCTGAATTCTTTTATTAACCATGATGTAAAATGATCTAATCGGGTCTCTGTTCGCCCTAGCCTAGAAGTTTAATAGCTCATTTTATTCGCTATTTCATGCGCTTTGAGATGCCGCTCAGCCCAATACGCTATCTGAAATAGGAGCGACGTAAATTGAACAAATGTGATAGAATTTCCCTGAATTCTTATATTAACCTTAATGTAAAATGATCTAATTGGGTCTTTCTTCGACCAACCCTAGAAGTTTAATAGTGCATTTCACTCGTCACTTCATGCGCTTTGAGATGCCGCTAAGCACAATAAGCTATCTGTAATAGGAGCGACGTAAATTGAACAAATGTGATAGATTTTCGCTGAATTCTTATATTAACCAAAATATAAATTGACCTAATGGGGTCTCTGATTGCCCTATCATAGTAGTTTAGTAGTGCATTTTACTCGCCATTCCACGCGCTTTAAGATGCCACCCAGCCCAGTACGCTATCTGAAATAGGAGCGACGTAAGTTGAACAAATGTGATAGAATTACGCTGAATTCTTATATTAACCGTAATATAAAATGATCTAATCGGGTCTCTGTTTGCCCTACCCTAGAAGTTTAATAGTGCATTTTACTCCCCATTTCATGCACTTTGAGATGCTGCTTAGCCCAATACGCTAACTGAAATAGGAGCGACGTAAATTGAACAAATGTGATAGAATTTCACTGAATTCTTATATTAACCAAAATATAAAATCATCTAATCGGGTCTCTGATAGCCCTATCATAGAAGTTTAATAGTGCATTTTACTCGCCATTCCACGCGCTTTAAGATGCCGCCTAGCCCAGTACGCTATCTGAAAGAGGAGCGACGTAAGTTGAACAAATGTGATAGAATTACGCTGAATTCTTATATTAACCGTAATATAAAATGATCTAATCGGGTCTCTGATTGCCCTATCATAGAAGTTTAATAGTGCATTTTAGTCGCCTTTCCACGCGCTTTAAGATGCCGCCTAGCCCAGTACGCTATCTGAAATAGGAGCGACGTAAATTGAACAAATGTGATAGAATTTCCCTGAAATCTTATATTAAACAAAATATAAAATGATCTAATGGGGTCTCTGATTGCCCTAGCATAGAAGTTTAATAGTGCATTTTACTCGCCATTCCGCGCGCTTTAGGATGCCGCCTAGCCCAGTACGCTATCTGAAATAGGAGCGACGTAAATTGAACAAATGTGATAGAATTTTGCTGAATTCTTAAATTAACCATAATATAAAATGATCTAATCGGGTCTCTGTTTGCCCCCGCCTAGAAGTTTAATAGTGCATTTTATTCGCCATTTCATGCGCTTTGATATGCCGCTTAGCCCAATACGCTATCAGAAATAGGAGCGAAATAAATTGAACAAATGTGATAGAATTTCACTGAATTCTTATATTAACCAAAATATAAAATGATCTAATCAGGTCTCTGATTGCCCTAGCATAGAAGCTTAATAGTGCATTTTACTCGCCATTCCGCGCGCTTTAGGATGCCGCCTAGCCCAATACGCTATCTGAAATAGGAGCGACGTAAGTTGAACAAATGTGATAGAATTTCGCTGTATTCTTTTATTAACCATAATGTAAAATGATCTTATCGGGTCTCTGTTTGCCCTACACTAGAAGTTTAATAGTGCATTTTACTCGCCATTTCATGCGCTTTGAGATGCCGCTTAGCCCAATACGCTATCTGAAATACGAGCGACGTAAGAGGAACAAATGTGATAGAATTTCGCTGAATTCTTTTATTAACCATAATGTAAAATGATCTAATCGGGTCTCTGTTCGCCCTAGCCTAGAAGTTTACTAGTGCATTTTATTCGCCATTTCATGCTCTTTGAGATGCCGCTTAGCCGAATACGCTAACTGAAATAGGAGCGACGTAAATTGAACAAATGAGATAGAATTTCCCTGAAATCTTATATTAAACAAAATATAAAATGATCTAATCGAGTGCCTGATTGCCCTATCATACAAGTTTAGTAGTGCATTTTACTCGCCATTCCACGCGCTTTAAGATGCCGCCTAGCCCAGTACGCTATCAGAAATAGGAGCGACTTAACTTGAACAAATGTGATAGAATTACGCTGAATTCTTATATTAACCGTAACATAAAATGATCTAATCGGGTCTCTGTTTGCCTTATCCTAGAAGTTTAATAGTGCATTATACTCGCCATTTCATGCGCTATTAGATGCCGCTTAGCCCAGGACGCTATCTGAAATAAGAACGACGTAAATTGAACAAATGTGATAGAATTTTGCTGAATTCTTAAATTAACCATAATATAAAATGATCTAATCGGGTCTCTGTTTGCCCTACACTAGAAGTTTAATAGTGCATTTCACTCGTCACTTCATGCGCTTTGAGATGCCGCTAAGCACAATATGCTATCTGTAATAGGAGCGACGTAAATTGAGCAAATGTGATAGAATTTCGCTGAATTCTTTTATTAACCAAAATGTAAAATGATCTAATCGGGTCTCTGATTGCCCTATCATAGAAGTTTAATAGTGCATTTTGCTCGCCATTTCATGCGCTTTGAGATGCCACTTAGCCCAATACGCTATCTGCAATAGGAGCGACGTAAGTTGAACAAATGTGATAGAATTACGCTGAATTCTTATATTAACCGTAACATAAAATGATCTAATCGGGTCTCTGTTTGCCTTATCCTAGAAGTTTAATAGTGCATTATACTCGCCATTTCATGCGCTATTAGATGCCGCTTAGCACAGGACGCTATCTGAAATAGGAACGACGTAAATTGAACAAATGTGATAGAATTTTGCTGAATTCTTAAATTAACCATAATATAAAATGATCTAATCGGGTCTCTGTTTGCCCCACCCTTGAAGTTTAATAGTGCATTTTACTCGCCATTCCACGCGCTTTAAGATGCCGCCTAGCCCAATACGCTATCTGAAATACGAGCGACGTAAGTTGAACAAATGTGATAGAATTTCGCTGAATTCTTTTATTAACCATAATGTAAAATGATCTTATCGCGTCTCTGATTTCCCTATCATAGAAGTTTAACAGTGCATTTGACTCGCCATTTCATGCGCTTTGAGATGCCGCTTAGCCCAATACGCTATCTGAAATAGGGGCGACGTAAATTGAACAAATGTGATAGAATTACTCTGAATTCTTATATTAACCGTAATATAAAATGATCTAATCGGGTCTCTGTTTGCCCTACCCTAGAAGTTTAATAGTGCATTTTACTCGCCATTTCATGCGCTTTGAGATGCCGCTTAGCCCAATACGCTATCTGAAATAGGAGCGACGTAAATTGAACAAATGTGATAGAATTTCGCTGAATTCTTAAATTAACCATAATATAAAATGATCTAAAGGGGTCTTTGATAGCCCTACCCTAGAAGATTAATAGTGCATTTCACTCGCCATTTAATGCGCTTTGAGATGCCGCTTGGCCCAATACGCTATCTGACATAGGAGCGACGTAAATTGAACAAATGTGATAGAATTTCGCTGAATTCTTATATTAACCAAAATATAAAATGATCTAATCGGGTCTCTGATTGCCCTATCATAGAAGTTTAATAGTGCATTTTACTCGCCATTCCACGCGCTTTAAGTTGCCGCCTAGCCCAGTACGCTATCTGAAATAGGAGCTACGTAAATTGAACAAATGTGATAGAATTTCGCTGAATTCTTAAATTAACCATAATATAAAATGATTTAATCGGGTCTTTGGTTGCCCTACCCTAGAAGTTTAATAGTGCATTTTACTCGCCATTTCATGCGCTTTGAGATGCCGCGTAGCCCAATACGCTATCTGAAATACGAGCGACGTAAGAGGAACAAATGTGATAGAATTTCGCTGAATTCTTTTATTAACCATAATGTAAAATGATCTAATCGGGTCTCTGTTCGCCCTAGCCTGGAAGTTTACTAGTGCATTTTATTCGCCATTTCATGCTCTTTGAGATGCCGCTTAGCCGAATACGCTAACTGAAATAGGAGCGACGGAAATTGAACAAATGAGATAGAATTTCCCTGAAATCTTATATTAAACAAAATGTAAAATGATCTAATCGGGTCTCTGATTGCCCTATCATAGAAGTTTAAGAGTGCGTTTTACTCGCCATTTCTTGCGCTTTGCGATGCCGCATAGCCCAATACGCTATCTGAAATACCAGCGACGTAAGTTGAACAAATGTGATAGAATTTCGCTGAATTCTTTTATTAAACAAAATATAAAATGATCTAATCGGGTCTCTGACTGCCCTATCATAGAAGTTTAATAGTGCATTTTACTCGCCATTTCATGCGCTTTGAGATGCCACTTAGCCCAATACGCTATCTGCAATAGGAGCGACGTAAGTTGAACAAATGTGATAGAATTTCGCTGAATTCTTTTATTAACCATAATGTAAAATGATCTAATCGGGTCTCCGTTCGCCCTAGCCTAGAAGTTTAATAGCTCATTTTATTCGCTATTTCATGCGCTTTGAGATGCCGCTTAGCCCAATACGCTATCTGAAATAGGAGCGACGTAAATTGAACAAATGTGATAGAATTTCCCTGAATTCTTATATTAACCTTAATGTAAAATGATCTAATCGGGTCTTTCTTCGACCAACCCTAGAAGTTTAATAGTGCATTTCACTCGCCATTTCATGCGCTATTAGATGCCTCTTAGCCCAGGACGCTATCTGAAATAGGAACGACGTAAATTGAACAAATGTGATAGAATTTTGCTGAATTCTTAAATTAACCATAATATAAAATGATCTAATCGGGTCTCTGTTTGCCCTACCCTAGAAGCTTAATAGTGCATTTCACTCGTTACTTCATGCGCTTTGAGATGCCGCTAAGCACAATAAGCTATCTGTAATAGGAGCGACGTAAATTGAGCAAATGTGATAGAATTTCGCTGAATTCTTTTATTAACCAAAATGTAAAATGATCTAATCGGGACTCTGTTCGCCCTCGCCTAGAAGTTTAATAGTGCATTTTATTCGCCATTTCATGCGCTTTGAGATGCCGCTTAGCCCAATACGCTATCTGAAATAGCAGCGACGTAAATTAAACAAATGTGATAGAATGTCCCTGAAATCTTATATTAAACAAAATGTAAAATGATCTAATCGGGTCTCTGATTGCCCTATCATGGAAGTTTAAGAGTGCATTTTACTCGCCATTTCTTGCGCTTTGCGATGCCGCATAGCCCAATACGCTATCTGAAATACCAGCGACGTAAGTTGAACAAATGTGATAGAATTTCGCTGAATTCTTTTATTAAACAAAATATAAAATGATCTAATCGGGTCTCTGACTGCCCTATCATAGAAGTTTAATAGTGCATTTTACTCGCCATTTCATGCGCTTTGAGATGCCACTTAGCCCAATACGCTATCTGCAATAGGAGCGACGTAAGTTGAACAAATGTGATAGAATTTCGCTGAATTCTTTTATTAACCATGATGTAAAATGATCTAATCGGGTCTCTGTTCGCCCTAGCCTAGAAGTTTAATAGCTCATTTTATTCGCTATTTCATGCGCTTTGAGATGCCGCTCAGCCCAATACGCTATCTGAAATAGGAGCGACGTAAATTGAACAAATGTGATAGAATTTCCCTGAATTCTTATATTAACCTTAATGTAAAATGATCTAATTGGGTCTTTCTTCGACCAACCCTAGAAGTTTAATAGTGCATTTCACTCGTCACTTCATGCGCTTTGAGATGCCGCTAAGCACAATAAGCTATCTGTAATAGGAGCGACGTAAATTGAACAAATGTGATAGAATTTCGCTGAATTCTTATATTAACCAAAATATAAATTGACCTAATGGGGTCTCTGATTGCCCTATCATAGTAGTTTAGTAGTGCATTTTACTCGCCATTCCACGCGCTTTAAGATGCCACCTAGCCCAGTACGCTATCTGAAATAGGAGCGACGTAAGTTGAACAAATGTGATAGAATTACGCTGAATTCTTATATTAACCGTAATATAAAATGATCTAATCGGGTCTCTGATTGCCCTATCATTGAAGTTTAATAGTGCATTTTACTCGCCATTTCATGCGCTTTGAGATGCCACTTAGCCCATTACGCTATCTGCAATAGGAGCGACGTAAGTTGAACAAATGTGATAGAATTTCGCTGAATTCTTTTATTAACCATAATGTAAAATGATCTAATCGGGTCTCTGTTCGCCCTAGCCTGGAAGTTTAATAGCTCATTTTATTCGCCATTTCATGCGCTTTGAGATGCCGCTTAGCCCAATACGCTATCTGAAATGGGAGCGACGTAAATTGAACAAATGTGATAGAATTTCCCTGAAATCTTATATTAAACAAAATATAAAATGATCTAATCGGGTCTCTGATTGCCCTAGCATAGAAGTTTAATAGTGCATTTTACTCGCCATTCCGCGCGCTTTAGGATGCCGCCTAGCCCTGTAAGCTATCTGAAATAGGAGCGACGTAAATTGAACAAATGTGATAGAATTTCGGTGAATTCTTAAACTAACCATAATATAAAATGATCTAATAGGGTCTCTGTTTGCCCTACCCTACAAGTGTAATAGTGCATTTTACTCGCCATTCCACGCGCTTTAAGATGCCGCTTTGCCCAATACGCTATCTGAAATAGGAGCGACGTAAATGGAACAAATGTGATAGAATTTCCCTGAATTCTTATATTAACCTTAATGTAAAATGATCTAATCGGGTCTCTGTTCGCCCTACCATAGAAGTCTAATAGTGCATTTCACTCGTCATTTCATGCGCTTTGAGATGCCGCTTAGCCCATTACGCTATCTGAAATAGGAGCGACGTAAATTAAACAAAAGTGATACAATTTCGCTGAATTCTTATATTAACCAAAATATAAAATGATCTAATCAGGTCTCTGATTGTCCTATCATAGAAGTTCAATAGTGCATTTTACTCGCCATTTCATGCGCTTTGAGATGCCGCTTAGCTCAATACGCTATCTGAAATAGGAGCGACGTAAATTGTACAAATGTGATAGAATTTCGCTGAAATCTTTTATTAACCATAATGTAAAATGATTTAATCAGCTCTCTGTTCGCCCTAGCCTAGAAGTTTAATAGCGCATTTTATTCGACATTCCATGCGCTTTGAGATTCCGCTTAGCCCAATACGCTGTCTGAAATAGGAGCGACGTAAATTGAACAAATGTGATAGAATTTCGGTGAATTCTTATATTAACCAAAATATAAAATGATCTAATCGGGTCTCTGATTGCCCTATCATAGAAGTTTAACAGTGCATTTTACTCGCCATTCCTCGCGTTTTAAGCTGCCGCCAAGCCCAGTACGCTAGCTGAAATAGGAACGACGTAAATTGAAAAAATGTGATAGAATTTTGCTGAATTCTTAAATTAACCATTATATAAAATGATCTAATCGGGTCTCTGTTTGCCCTACCCTAGAAGTTTAATAGTGCATTTTACTCCCCATTTCATGCACTTTGAGATGCTGCTTAGCCCAATACGCTAACTGAAATAGGAGCGACGTAAATTGAACAAATGTGATAGAATTTCACTGAATTCTTATATTAACCAAAATATAAAATGATCTAATCGGGTCTCTGATAGCCCTATCATAGAAGTTTAATAGTGCATTTTACTCGCCATTCCACGCGCTTTAAGATGCCGCCTAGCCCAGTACGCTATCTGAAAGAGGAGCGACGTAAGTTGAACAAATGTGATAGAATTACGCTGAATTCTTATATTAACCGTAATATAAAATGATCTAATCGGGTCTGTGATTGCCCTATCATAGAAGTTTAATAGTGCATTTTACACGCCTTTCCACGCGCTTTAAGATGCCGCCTAGCCCAGTACGCTATCTGAAATAGGAGCGACGTAAATTGAACAAATGTGATAGAATTTCCTTGCAATCTTATATTAAACAAAATATAAAATGATCTAATCGGGTCTCTGATTGCCCTATCATAGAAGTTTAAGAGTGAATTTTACTCGCCATTTCTTGCGCTTTCAGATGCCGCATAGCCCAATACGCTATCTGAAATATCAGCGACGTAAGTTGAACAAATGTGATAGAATTTCGCTGAATTCTTTTATTAAACAAAATATAAAATGATCTAATCGAGTCTCTGATTGCCCTATCATAGAAGTTTAATAGTGCATTTTACTCGAAATTTCATGCGCTTTGAGATGCCACTTAGCCCAATACGCTATCTGCAATAGGAGCGACGTAAGTTGAACAAATGTGATAGAATTTCGCTGAATTCTTTTATTAACCATAATGTAAAGTGATCTAATCCGGTCTCTGTTCGCCCTAGCCTAGAAGTTGAGTAGCTCATTTTATTCGCCATTTCATGCGCTTTGAGATGCAGCTTAGCCCAATACGCTATCTGAAATAGGAGCGACGTAAATTGAACAAATGTGATAGAATTTCGCTGAATTCTTTTATTAACCATAATGTAAAATGATCTAATCGGGTCTCTGTTCGCCCTCGCCTAGAAGTTTAATAGTGCATTTTATTCGCCATTTCATGCGCTTTGAGATGCCGCTTAGCCCAATACGCTATCAGAAATAGGAGCGAAATAAATTGAACAAATGTGATAGAATTTCACGGAATTCTTATATTAACCAAAATATAAAATGATATAATCAGGTCTCTGATTGCCCTAGCATAGAAGCTTAATAGTGCATTTTACTCGCCATTCCGCGCGCTTTAGGATGCCGCCTAGCCCAATACGCTATCTGAAATAGGAGCGACGTAAATTGAACAAATGTGATAGAATTTCGCTGAATTCTTAAATTAACCATAATATAAAATGATTTAATCGGGTCTTTGTTTGCCCTACCCTAGAAGTTTAATAGTGCATTTTACTCGCCATTTCATGCGCTTTGAGATGCCGCTTAGCCCAATACGCTATCTGAAATACGAGCGACGTAAGAGGAACAAATGTGATAGAATTTCGCTGAATTCTTTTATTAACCATAATGTAAAATGATCTAATCGGGTCTCTGTTCGCCCTAGCCTAGAAGTTTACTAGTGCATTTTATTCGCCATTTCATGCTCTTTGAGATGCCCCATAGCCGAATACGCTAACTGAAATAGGAGCGACGTAAATTGAACAAATGAGATAGAATTTCCCTGAAATCTTATATTAAACAAAATATAAAATGATCTAATCGAGTGCCTGATTGCCCTATCATACAAGTTTAGTAGTGCATTTTACTCGCCATTCCACGCGCTTTAAGATGCCGCCTAGCCCAGTACGCTATCAGAAATAGGAGCGGCGTAACTTGAACAAATGTGATAGAATTACGCTGAATTCTTATATTAACCGTAACATAAAATGATCTAATCGGGTCTCTGTTTGCCTTATCCTAGAAGTTTAATAGTGCATTATACTCGCCATTTCATGCGCTATTAGATGCCGCTTAGCCCAGGACGCTATCTGAAATAGGAACGACGTAAATTGAACAAATGTGATAGAATTTTGCTGAATTCTTAAATTAACCATAATATAAAATGATCTAATCGGGTCTCTGTTTGCCCTACCCTAGAAGTTTAATAGTGCATTTCACTCGTCACTTCATGCGCTTTGAGATGCCGCTAAGCACAATAAGCTATCTGTAATAGGAGCGACGTAAATTGAGCAAATGTGATAGAATTTCGCTGAATTCTTTTATTAACCAAAATGTAAAATGATCTAATCGGGTCTCTGATTGCCCTATCATAGAAGTTTAAGAGTGCATTTTACTCGCCATTTCTTGCGCTTTGCGATGCCGCATAGCCCAATACGCTATCTGAAATGTCAGAGACGTAAGTTGAACAAATGTGATAGAATTTCGCTGAATTCTTTTATTAAACAAAATATAAAATGATCTAATCGGGTCTCTGATTGCCCTATCATAGAAGTTTAATAGTGCATTTTACTCGCCATTTCATGCGCTTTGAGATGCCACTTAGCCCAATACGCTATCTGCAATAGGAGCGACGTAAGTTGAACAAATGTGATAGAATTACGCTGAATTCTTATATTAACCGTAACATAAAATGATCTAATCGGGTCTCTGTTTGCCTTATCCTAGAAGTTTAGTAGTGCATTATACTCGCCATTTCATGCGCTATTAGATGCCGCTTAGCACAGGACGCTATCTGAAATAGGAACGACGTAAATTGAACAAATGTGATAGAATTTTGCTGAATTCTTAAATTAACCATAATATAAAATGATCTAATCGGGTCTCTGTTTGCCCTACCCTTGAAGTTTAATAGTGCATTTTACTCGCCATTCCACGCGCTTTAAGATGCCGCCTAGCCCAATACGCTATCTGAAATACGAGCGACGTAAGTTGAACAAATGTGATAGAATTTCGCTGAATTCTTTTATTAACCATAATGTAAAATGATCTTATCGCGTCTCTGATTTCCCTATCATAGAAGTTTAACAGTGCATTTGACTCGCCATTTCATGCGCTTTGAGATGCCGCTTAGCCCAATACGCTATCTGAAATAGGGGCGACGTAAATTGAACAAATGTGATAGAATTACTCTGAATTCTTATATTAACCGTAATATAAAATGATCTAATCGGGTCTCTGTTTGCCCTACCCTAGAAGTTTAATACTGCATTTTACTCGCCATTTCATGCGCTTTGAGATGCCGCTTAGCCCAATACGCTATCTGAAATAGGAGCGACGTAAATTGAACAAATGTGATAGAATTTCGCTGAATTCTTAAATTAACCATAATATAAAATGATCTAAAGGGGTCTTTGATTGCCCTACCCTAGAAGATTAATAGTGCATTTCACTCGCCATTTAATGCGCTATTAGATGCCGCTTAGCCCAGGACGCTATCTGAAATAGGAACGACGTAAATTGAACAAATGTGATAGAATTTTGCTGAATTCTTAAATTAACCATAATATAAAATGATCTAATCGGGTCTCTGTTTGCCCTACCCTAGAAGTTTAATAGTGCATTTCACTCGTCACTTCATGCGCTTTGAGATGCCGCTAAGCACAATAAGCTATCTGTAATAGGAGCGACGTAAATTGAGCAAATGTGATAGAATTTCGCTGAATTCTTTTATTAACCAAAATGTAAAATGATCTAATCGGGTCTCTGATTGCCCTATCATAGAAGTTTAAGAGTGCATTTCACTCGCCATTTCTTGCGCTTTGCGATGCCGCATAGCCCAATACGCTATCTGAAATATCAGCGACGTAAGTTGAACAAATGTGATAGAATTTCGCTGAATTCTTTTATTAAACAAAATATAAAATGATCTAATCGGGTCTCTGATTGCCCTATCATAGAAGTTTAATAGTGCATTTTACTCGCCATTTCATGCGCTTTGAGATGCCAGTTAGCCCAATACGCTATCTGCAATAGGAGCGACGTAAGTTGAACAAATGTGATAGAATTACGCTGAATTCTTATATTAACCGTAACATAAAATGATCTAATCGGGTCTCTGTTTGCCTTATCCTAGAAGTTTAGTAGTGCATTATACTCGCCATTTCATGCGCTATTAGATGCCGCTTAGCACAGGACGCTATCTGAAATAGGAACGACGTAAATTGAACAAATGTGATAGAATTTTGCTGAATTCTTAAATTAACCATAATATAAAATGATCTAATCGGGTCTCTGTTTGCCCTACCCTTGAAGTTTAATAGTGCATTTTACTCGCCATTCCACGCGCTTTAAGATGCCGCCTAGCCCAATACGCTATCTGAAATACGAGCGACGTAAGTTGAACAAATGTGATAGAATTTCGCTGAATTCTTTTATTAACCATAATGTAAAATGATCTTATCGCGTCTCTGATTTCCCTATCATAGAAGTTTAACAGTGCATTTGACTCGCAATTTCATGCGCTTTGAGATGCCGCTTAGCCCAATACGCTATCTGAAATAGGGGCGACGTAAATTGAACAAATGTGATAGAATTACTCTGAATTCTTATATTAACCGTAATATAAAATGATCTAATCGGGTCTCTGTTTGCCCTACCCTAGAAGTTTAATAGTGCATTTTACTCGCCATTTCATGCGCTTTGAGATGCCGCTTAGCCCAATACGCTATCTGAAATGGGAGCGACGTAAATTGAACAAATGTGATAGAATTTCCCTGAAATCTTATATTAAACAAAATATAAAATGATCTAATCGGGTCTCTGATTGCCCTAGCATAGAAGTTTAATAGTGCATTTTACTCGCCATTCCGCGCGCTTTAGGATGCCGCCTAGCCCTGTACGCTATCTGAAATAGGAGCGATGTAAGTTGAACAAATGTGATAGAATTGCGCTGAATTCTTATATTAACCGTAATATAAAATGATCTAATCGGGTATCCGTTTGCCTTACCCTAGAAGTTTAATAGTGCATTTTAATCGCCATTTCATGGGCTTTGAGATGCCGCTTAGCCCAATACGCTATCTGAAATAGGAGCGACGTAAATTGAACAAATGTGATAGAATTTCGGTGAATTCTTAAACTAACCATAATATAAAATGATCTAATAGGGTCTCTGTTTGCCCTACCCTACAAGTGTAATAGTGCATTTTACTCGCCATTCCACGCGCTTTAAGATGCCGCTTTGCCCAATACGCTATCTGAAATAGGAGCGACGTAAATGGAACAAAGGTGATAGAATTTCCCTGAATTCTTATATTAACCTTAATGTAAAATGATCTAATCGGGTCTCTGTTCGCCCTACCATAGAAGTCTAATAGTGCATTTCACTCGTCATTTCATGCGCTTTGAGATGCCGCTTAGCCCATTACGCTATCTGAAATAGGAGCGACGTAAATGAAACAAAAGTGATACAATTTCGCTGAATTCTTATATTAACCAAAATATAAAATGATCTAATCAGGTCTCTGATTGTCCTATCATAGAAGTTCAATAGTGCATTTTACTCGCCATTTCATGCGCTTTGAGATGCCGCTTAGCTCAATACGCTATCTGAAATAGGAGCGACGTAAATTGTACAAATGTGATAGAATTTCGCTGAAATCTTTTATTAACCATAATGTAAAATGATTTAATCAGCTCTCTGTTCGCCCTAGCCTAGAAGTTTAATAGTGCATTTTACTCGCCATTCCACGCGCTTTAAGATGCCGCCTAGCCCAGTACGCTATCTGAAAGAGGACCGACGTAAGTTGAACAAATGTGACAGAATTACGCTGAATTCTTATATTAACCGTAATATAAAATGATCTAATCGGGTCTCTAATTGCCCTATCATAGAAGTTTAATAGTGCATTTTACTCGCCTTTCCACGCGCTTTAAGATGCCGCCTAGCCCAGTACGCTATCTGAAATAGGAGCGACGTAAATTGAACAAATGTGATAGAATTTCCTTGCAATCTTATATTAAACAAAATATAAAATGATCTAATCGGGTCTCTGATTGCCCTATCATAGAAGTTTAAGAGTGAATTTTACTCGCCATTTCTTGCGCTTTGAGATGCAGCTTAGCCCAATACGCTATCTGAAATAGGAGCGACGTAAATTGAACAAATGTGATAGAATTTCGCTGAATTCTTTTATTAACCATAATGTAAAGTGATCTAATCCGGTCTCTGTTCGCCCTAGCCTAGAAGTTGAATAGCTCATTTTATTCGCCATTTCATGCGCTTTGAGATGCAGCTTAGCCCAATACGCTATCTGAAATAGGAGCGACGTAAATTGAACAAATGTGATAGAATTTCCCTGAATTCTTATAGTAACCTTAATGTAAAATGATCTAATCGGGTCTTTCTTCGACCAACCCTACAAGTTTAATAGTGCATTTCACTCGTCACTTCAGGCGCTTTGAGATGCCGCTAAGCACAATAAGCTATCTGTAATAGGAGCGACGTAAATTGAACAAATGTGATAGAATTTCGCTGAATTCTTTTATTAACCATAATGTAAAATGATCTAATCGGGTCTCTGTTCGCCCTCGCCTAGAAGTTTAATAGTGCATTTTATTCGCCATTTCATGCGCTTTGAGACGCCGCTTATCCCAATACGCTATCAGAAATAGGAGCGAAATAAATTGAACAAATGTGATAGAATTTCACTGAATTCTTATATTAACCAAAATATAAAATGATCTAATCAGGTCTCTGTTTGCCCTACCCTAGAAGTTTAATAGTGCAGTTTACTCGCCATTTCTTGCGCTTTGAGATGCCGCTTAGCCCACTACGCTCTCTGAAATAGGAGCGACGTAAATTGAACAAATGTGACAGAGTTACGCTGAATTCTTATATTAACCTTAATGTAAAATGGTCTAATCGGGTCTTTGTTCGCCCTACCCTAGAAGTTTAATAGTGCATTTTACTGGCCATTCCACGCGCTTTAAGTTGCCGCCTAGCCCAGTATGCTATCTGAAATAGGAGCTACGTAAGTTGAACAAATGTCACAGAATTACGCTGAATTCTTATATTAACCGTAATATAAAATGATCTAATCGGATCTCTGTTTGCCTTATCCTAGAAGTTTAATAGTGCATTTTACTCGCCATTTCTTGCGCTTTGAGATGACGCTTAACACATGTCGCTATCTGAAATAGGAGCGATGTAAATTGAACAAATGTGATGGAATTTCGCTGAATTCTTATATTAACCTTAATGTAAAATGATCTAATCGGGTCTTTGTTCGCCCTACCCTTGAAGTTTAATAGTGCATTTCACTCTTCATTTCATGCGCTTTGAGATGCCGCTTAGCCCAATAAGCTATCTGAAATAGGAGCGACGTAAATTGAACAAATGTGATAGAATTTCGCTGAATCCTTATATTAACCAAAATATAAAATGATCTAATCGGGTCTATGATTGCCCTATCATAGAAGTTTAATAGCGCATTATTCTCGCCATTCCACGCTCTTTAGGTTGCCGCCTAGCCCAGTACGCTATCTGAAATAGGAGCTACGTAAGTTGAACAAATGTCACAGAATTACGCTGAATTCTTATATTAACCGTAATATAAAATGATCTAATCGGGTCTCTGTTTGCCCTACCCTAGAAGTTTAATAGTGCATTTTACTGGCCATTTCATGCGCATTGAGATGCCGCTTAGCCCTATACGCTATCTGAAATAGGAGCGATGTAAATTGAACAAATGTGATAGAATTTCGCTGAGTTCTTAAATTAACCATAATATAAAATGATCTAATCGGGTCTCTGATTGCCCTATCATAGAAGTTTAATAGTGCATTTTACTCGCCATTCCGCGCGCTTTAAGTTGCCGCCTAGCCCAGTATGCTATCTGAAATAGGAACGACGTAAATTGAACAAATGTGATAGAATTTTACTGAATTCTTAAATTAACCATAATATAAAATGATTTAATCGGGTCTCTGATTGCCCTACCCTAGAAGTTTAATAGCGCATTTTACTCGGCATTTCATGCGCTTTGAGATGCCGCTTATCCCAATACGCTATCTGAAATAGGAGCGACGTAAATTAAACAAATGTGATAGAATTTCGCTGAATTCTTATATTAACCAAAATATAAAATGATCTAATCGGGTCTCTGATTGCCCTATCATAGAAGTTTAATAGTGCATTTTACTCGCCACTCCACGCGCTTTCAGTTGCCGCCTAGCCCAGTACGCCATCTGAAATAGGAGCTACGTAAGTTGAACAAATGTGACAGAATTACGCTGAATTCTTATATTAACCGTAATATAAAATGATCTAATCGGGTCTCCGTTTGCCTTATCCTAGAAGTTTAATAGTGCATTTCACTCGTCAATTCATGCGCTTTGCGATGCCGCTTAGCCCAATAAGCTATCTGAAATAGGAGCGACGTAAATTGAACAAATGTGATAGAATTTCGCTGAATTCTTATATTAAGCAAAATATAAAATCATCTAATCGGGTCTCTGATTGCCCTATCATAGAAGTTTAATAGTGCATTTTACTCGCCATTCCATGCCCTTTAAGATGCCGCCTAGCCCAGTACGCTATCTGAAATAGGAGCGACGTAAACTGAACAAATGTGATAGAATTTTGCTGAATTCTTTAATTATCCATAATATAAAATGATCTAGTCGGGTCTCTGATTGCCCTACCCTAGAAGTTTAATAGTGCATTTTACTCGCCATTTCATGCGCTTTGAGATGCCGCTTAGCCCAATACGCTATCTGAAATAGGAGCGACGTAAATTGAACAAATGTGATAGAATTTCGCTGAATTCTTATATTAACCAAAATATAAAATGATCTAATCGGGTCTCTGATTGCCCTATCATAGAAGTTTGATAGTGTATTTTACTCGACATTCCACGCGCTTTAAGTTGCCGCCTAGCCCAGTACGCTATCTGAAATAGGAGCGACGTAAATTGAACAAATGTGATAGAATTTTTCTGAATTCTTAAATTAACCATAATATGAAATGACCTAATCGGGTCTCTGTTTGCCCTACCCTAGAAGTTTAATAGTGCATTTTACTCGCCATTTCTTGCGCTTTGAGATGCCGCTTAGCCCAATACGCTATGTGAAATATCAGCGACATAAATTGAACAAATGTGAGAGAATTTCGCTGAATTCTTAAATTAACCATAACATAAAATGATCTAATGTGGTCTCTGTTTGCCCTACCCTAGAAGTTTAATAGTGCATTTTACTCGCCATTTCTTGCGCTTTGAGATGCCGCTTAGCACAAGTCGCTATCTGAAATAGGAGCGATGTAAATTGAACAAATGTGATAGAATTTCGCTGAATTCTTATATTAACCAAAATATAAAATGATCTAATCGGGTCTCTGATTGCCCTATCATAGAAGTTTAATAGTGCATTTTACTCGTCATTCCACGCGCTTTAAGATGCCGCCTAGCCCAGTATGCTATCTGAAAGAGGACCGACGTAAGTTGAACAAATGTGACAGAATTACGCTGAATTCTTATATTAACCGTAATATAAAATGATCTAATCGGGTCTCTAATTGCCCTATCATAGAAGTTTAATAGTGCATTTTACTCGCCTTTCCACGCGCTTTAAGATGCCGCCTAGCCCAGTACGCTATCTGAAATAGGAGCGACGTAAATTGAACAAATGTGATAGAATTTCCTTGCAATCTTATATTAAACAAAATATAAAATGATCTAATCGGGTCTCTGATTGCCCTATCATAGAAGTTTAAGAGTGAATTTTACTCGCCATTTCTTGCGCTTTCAGATGCAGCTTAGCCCAATACGCTATCTGAAATAGGAGCGACGTAAATTGAACAAATGTGATAGAATTTCGCTGAATTCTTTTATTAACCATAATGTAAAGTGATCTAATCCGGTCTCTGTTCGCCCTAGCCTAGAAGTTGAGTAGCTCATTTTATTCGCCATTTCATGCGCTTTGAGATGCAGCTTAGCCCAATACGCTATCTGAAATAGGAGCGACGTAAATTGAACAAATGTGATAGAATTTCCCTGAATTCTTATAGTAACCTTAATGTAAAATGATCTAATCGGGTCTTTCTTCGACCAACCCTACAAGTTTAATAGTGCATTTCACTCGTCACTTCAGGCGCTTTGAGATGCCGCTAAGCACAATAAGCTATCTGTAATAGGAGCGACGTAAATTGAACAAATGTGATAGAATTTCGCTGAATTCTTTTATTAACCATAATGTAAAATGATCTAATCGGGTCTCTGTTCGCCCTCGCCTAGAAGTTTAATAGTGCATTTTATTCGCCATTTCATGCGCTTTGAGACGCCGCTTATCCCAATACGCTATCAGAAATAGGAGCGAAATAAATTGAACAAATGTGATAGAATTTCACTGAATTCTTATATTAACCAAAATATAAAATGATCTAATCAGGTCTCTGTTTGCCCTACCCTAGAAGTTTAATAGTGCATTTTACTCGCCATTTCTTGCGCTTTGAGATGCCGCTTAGCCCACTACGCTCTCTGAAATAGGAGCGACGTAAATTGAACAAATGTGACAGAGTTACGCTGAATTCTTATATTAACCTTAATGTAAAATGGTCTAATCGGGTCTTTGTTCGCCCTACCCTAGAAGTTTAATAGTGCATTTTACTGGCCATTCCACGCGCTTTAAGTTGCCGCCTAGCCCAGTATGCTATCTGAAATAGGAGCTACGTAAGTTGAACAAATGTCACAGAATTACGCTGAATTCTTATATTAACCGTAATATAAAATGATCTAATCGGATCTCTGTTTGCCTTATCCTAGAAGTTTAATAGTGCATTTTACTCGCCATTTCTTGCGCTTTGAGATGACGCTTAACACATGTCGCTATCTGAAATAGGAGCGATGTAAATTGAACAAATGTGATGGAATTTCGCTGAATTCTTATATTAACCTTAATGTAAAATGATCTAATCGGGTCTTTGTTCGCCCTACCCTTGAAGTTTAATAGTGCATTTCACTCTTCATTTCATGCGCTTTGAGATGCCGCTTAGCCCAATAAGCTATCTGAAATAGGAGCGACGTAAACTGAACAAATGTGATAGAATTTCGCTGAATCCTTATATTAACCAAAATATAAAATGATCTAATCGGGTCTATGATTGCCCTATCATAGAAGTTTAATAGCGCATTATTCTCGCCATTCCACGCTCTTTAGGTTGCCGCCTAGCCCAGTACGCTATCTGAAATAGGAGCTACGTAAGTTGAACAAATGTCACAGAATTACGCTGAATTCTTATATTAACCGTAATATAAAATGATCTAATCGGGTCTCTGTTTGCCCTACCCTAGAAGTTTAATAGTGCATTTTACTGGCCATTTCATGCGCATTGAGATGCCGCTTAGCCCTATACGCTATCTGAAATAGGAGCGATGTAAATTGAACAAATGTGATAGAATTTCGCTGAGTTCTTAAATTAACCATAATATAAAATGATCTAATCGGGTCTCTGATTGCCCTATCATAGAAGTTTAATAGTGCATTTTACTCGCCATTCCGCGCGCTTTAAGTTGCCGCCTAGCCCAGTATGCTATCTGAAATAGGAACGACGTAAATTGAACAAATGTGATAGAATTTTACTGAATTCTTAAATTAACCATAATATAAAATGATTTAATCGGGTCTCTGATTGCCCTACCCTAGAAGTTTAATAGCGCATTTTACTCGGCATTTCATGCGCTTTGAGATGCCGCTTATCCCAATACGCTATCTGAAATAGGAGCGACGTAAATTAAACAAATGTGATAGAATTTCGCTGAATTCTTATATTAACCAAAATATAAAATGATCTAATCGGGTCTCTGATTGCCCTATCATAGAAGTTTAATAGTGCATTTTACTCGCCACTCCACGCGCTTTCAGTTGCCGCCTAGCCCAGTACGCCATCTGAAATAGGAGCTACGTAAGTTGAACAAATGTGACAGAATTACGCTGAATTCTTATATTAACCGTAATATAAAATGATCTAATCGGGTCTCCGTTTGCCTTATCCTAGAAGTTTAATAGTGCATTTCACTCGTCAATTCATGCGCTTTGCGATGCCGCTTAGCCCAATACGCTATCTGAAATAGGAACGACGTAAATTGAACAAATGTGATAGAATTTCGCTGAATTCTTATATTAAGCAAAATATAAAATCATCTAATCGGGTCTCTGATTGCCCTATCATAGAAGTTTAATAGTGCATTTTACTCGCCATTCCATGCCCTTTAAGATGCCGCCTAGCCCAGTACGCTATCTGAAATAGGAGCGACGTAAACTGAACAAATGTGATAGAATTTTGCTGAATTCTTTAATTATCCATAATATAAAATGATCTAGTCGGGTCTCTGATTGCCCTACCCTAGAAGTTTAATAGTGCATTTTACTCGCCATTTCATGCGCTTTGAGATGCCGCTTAGCCCAATACGCTATCTGAAATAGGAGCGACGTAAATTGAACAAATGTGATAGAATTTCGCTGAATTCTTATATTAACCAAAATATAAAATGATCTAATCGGGTCTCTGATTGCCCTATCATAGAAGTTTGATAGTGTATTTTACTCGACATTCCACGCGCTTTAAGTTGCCGCCTAGCCCAGTACGCTATCTGAAATAGGAGCGACGTAAATTGAACAAATGTGATAGAATTTTTCTGAATTCTTAAATTAACCATAATATGAAATGACCTAATCGGGTCTCTGTTTGCCCTACCCTAGAAGTTTAATAGTGCATTTTACTCGCCATTTCTTGCGCTTTGAGATGCCGCTTATCCCAATACGCTATGTGAAATATCAGCGACATAAATTGAACAAATGTGAGAGAATTTCGCTGAATTCTTAAATTAACCATAACATAAAATGATCTAATGTGGTCTCTGTTTGCCCTACCCTAGAAGTTTAATAGTGCATTTTACTCGCCATTTCTTGCGCTTTGAGATGCCGCTTAGCACAAGTCGCTATCTGAAATAGGAGCGATGTAAATTGAACAAATGTGATAGAATTTCGCTGAATTCTTATATTAACCAAAATATAAAATGATCTAATCGGGTCTCTGATTGCCCTATCATAGAAGTTTAATAGTGCATTTTACTCGTCATTCCACGCGCTTTAAGATGCCGCCTAGCCCAGTATGCTATCTGAAATAGGAGCGACGTAAATTGAACAAATGTGATAGAATTTTGCTGAATTCTTAAATTAACCATAATATAAAATGATGTAATCGGGTCTCTGTTCGCCCTACCCAAGAAGTTTAATAGTGCATTTCTCTCGTCATTTCATGCGCTTTTAGATGCCTCTTAGCCCAATAGCTATCTGAAATAGGAGCGACGTAAATTGAACAAATGTGATAGAATTTCCCTGAAATCTTATATTAAACAAAATATAAAATGATCTAAACGGGACTCTGATTGCCCTATCATAGAAGTTTAGTAGTGCATTTTACTCGCCCTTCCACGCGCTTTAAGATGCCGCCTAGCCCAGTACACTATCTGAAATAGGAGCGACGTATGTTGAACAAATGTGATAGAATTACGCTGAATTCTTATATTAACCGTAATATAAAATGATCTAATCGGGTCTCTGTTTGCCCTACCCTAGAAGTTTAATAGTGCATTTTACTCGCCATTTCATGCGCTTTGAGATGCCACTTAGCCCAATACGCTATCTGAAATAGGAGCGACGAAAGTTGAACAAAGGTGATAGAATTTCGCTGAATTATTTTATTAACCAGAATGTAAAATAATCTAATCTGGTCTCTGTTCGCCCTAGCCTAGAAGTTTAATAGTGGATTTTACTCGGCATTCCACGCGCTTTAAGATGCCGCCTAGCCCAGTACGCAATCTGAAATGGGAGCGACCTAAATTGAACGAATGTGATAGAATTTTGCTGAATTCTTAAATTAACCATAATATAAAATGATCTAATCGGGTCTCTGCTTGCGCTACCCTAGAAGTTTAATAGTGCATTTTAGTCGCCATTTCATGCGCTTTGAGATGCCGCATCGCCCAATACGCTATCTGAAATAGGAGCGACGAAAATTAAACAAATGTGATAGAATTTCCCCGAAATCTTATATTAAACAAAATATAGAATGATCTAATCGGGTCTTTGATTGCCCTATCATAGAAGATTAGTAGTGCATTTTGCTCGCCATTCCACGCGCTTTAAGATGCCGCCTAGCCCAGTACGCTACCTGAAATAGGAGCGACGTAAGTTGATCAAATGTGATAGAATTACGCTGAATTCTTATATTAACCGTAATATAAAATGATCTAATCGGGCCTCTGTTTGCCCTACCCTAGAAGTTTAATAGTGCATTTCACTCGCCATTTCATGCGCCTTCAGATGCCGCTTAGCCCAATACGCTATCTGAAATAGGGGCGACGTAAATAGAACAAATGTGATAGAATTTCGCTGAATTCTTAAATTAACCATAATATAAAATGATCTAATCGGGTCTCTGCTTGCCCTACCCTAGAAGTTTAATAGTGCATTTTAGTCGCCATTTCATTCGCTTTGAGATGCCGCTTCGCCCAATTCGCTATCTGAAATAGGAGCGACGTAAATTGAACAAATGTGATAGAATTTCGCTGAATTCTTAAATTAACTATAATATAAATTGATCTAATCGGGTCACTGATTGCCCTACCCTAGAAGTTTAATAGTGCATTTTACTCGCCATTTCATGCGCTTTGAGATGCCGCTTAGCCGAATACGCTATCTGAAATAGGAGCGACGTAAATTGAACAAATGTGATAGAATTTCCTTGAATTCTTGTATTAACGAAAATATAAAATGATCTGATCGGGTCCCTGACTGCCCTATCATAGAAGTTTAATAGTGCATTTTACTCGCCATTCCACGCGCTTTAAAATGCCGCCCAGCCCAATACGCTATCTGAAATAGGAGCGACGTAACTTGAACAAATGTGATAGAATTTTGCTGAATTCATAAATTAACGGTAATACAAAATGATCTAATCGGGTCTCTGTTTGCCCTACCCTAGAAGTTTAATAGTGCATTTTTCTCGCCATTTCATGCGCTTTGAGATGCCGCTTAGCCCAATACGCTATCTGAAATAGGGGCGACGTAAATTGAACAAATGTGATAGAATTTCCCTGAATTCTTATATTAACCTTAATGTAAAATGATCTAATCGGGTCACTGCTTGTCCTTCCCTAGAAGTTTAATAGTGCATTTTACTCGTCATTTCATGCGCTTTGAGATGCCGCTTAGCCCAATACGCTATCTGAAATAGGAGCGATATAAATTGAACAAATGTGATAGTATTCCGCAGAATTCTTAAATTAACCATAATATAAAATGATCTAGTCGGGTTTCTCTTTGCCCTACCCTAGAACTTTAATAGTGCATTTTACTCCTCATTTCATGCGCTTTGAGATGCCGCTTAGCCCAATACGCTATCTGAAATAGGAGCGATATAAATTGAACAAATGTGATAGAATTTCGCTGAATTCTTATATTAACCAAAATATAAAATGATCTAATCGGGTCTCTGATTGCCCTATCATAGAAGTTTAATAGTGCATTTTACTCGCCATTCCACGCGCTTTATGCTGACGCCTAGCCCAGTACGCTATCTGAAATAGGAGCGACGTAAATTGAATAAATGTGATAGAATTTCGCTGAATCCTTATATTAACCAAAATATAAAATGATCTAATCGGGTCTCTTATTGCCCTATCATAGAAGTTTCATAGTGCATTTTACTCGCCATTCCGCACGCTTTAAGATGCCGCCTAGCTCAGTACGCTATCTGAAATATGAGCGACGTAAATTGAACAAATGTGATAGAATTTCGCTGAATTCTTATATTAACCTTAATGTAGAATGATCTAATCGGGTCTCTGTTCGCCCTACCCTAGAAGTTTAATAGTGCATTTCACTCGCTATTCCACGCGCTTTAAGATGCCGGCTAGCCCAGTAGGCTATCTGAAATAGGAGTGACGTAAATTGAACAAATGTGATAGAATTACGCTTAATTCTTATATTAACCGTAATATAAAATGATCTAATCGGGTCTCTCTTTGCATTACCCTAGAAGTTTAATAGTGCATTTTACTCGCCATTTCATGCGCATTGAGATGCCGCTTAGCCTAATACGCTATCTGAAATAGGAGCGACGTAAATTGAACAAATGTGATAGAATTTCCTTGAATTCTTGTATTAACGAAAATATAAAATGATCTGATCGGGTCCCTGATTGCCCTATCATAGAAGTTTAATAGTGCATTTTACTCGCCATTCCACGCGCTTTAAAATGCCGCCTGGGCCCAATACGCTATCTGAAATAGGAGCGACGTAACTTGAACAAATGTGATAGAATTTTGCTGAATTCATAAATTAACGGTAATACAAAATGATCTAATCGGGTCTGTGTTTGCCCTACCCTAGAAGTTTAATAGTGCATTTTGCTCGCCATTTCATGCGCTTTGAGATGCCGCTTAGCCCAATACGCTATCTGAAATAGGGGCGACGTAAATTGAACAAATGTGATAGAATTTCCCTGAATTCTTATATTAACCTTAATGTAAATGATCTAATCGGGTCACTGCTTGTCCTACCCTAGAAGTTTAACAGTGCATTTTACTCGTCATTTCATGCGCTTTGAGATGCCGCTTAGCCCAATACGCTATCTGAAATAGGAGCGATATAAATTGAACAAATGTGATAGAATTTCGCTGAATTCTTATATTAACCAAAATATAAATTGATCTAATCGGGTCTCTGATTGCCCTATCATAGAAGTTTAATAGTGCATTTTACTCGCCATTCCACGCGCTTTATGCTGACGCCTAGCCCAGTACGCTATCTGAAATAGGAGCGACGTAAATTGAACAAATGTGATAGAATTTCGCTGAATCCTTATATTAACCAAAATATAAAATGATCTAATCGGGTCTCTTATTGCCGTATCATAGAAGTTTCATAGTGCATTTTACTCGCCATTCCGCACGCTTTAAGATGCCGCCTAGCTCAGTACGCTATCTGAAATAGGAGCGACGTAAATTGAACAAATGTGATAGAATTTTGCTGAATTCTTAAATTAACCATAATACAAAATGATATAATCGGGTCTCTGTTTGCCGTACCCTAGAAGTATAATAGTGCATTTTACTCGACATTTCATGCACTTTGAGATGACGCTTAGCCCAGTACGCTATCTTAAATTGGAGCGACGTAAATTGAACAAATGTGATAGAATTTGGCTGAATTCTTAAATTAACCATAATACAAAATGATCTAATCGGGTCTCTGTTTGCCCTACCCTAGAAGTTTAATAGTGCATTTTACTCGCCATTCCATGCGCTTTGAGATGCCGCTTAGCCCAATACGCTATCTGAAATATGAGCGACGTAAATTGAACAAATGTGATAGAATTTCCCTGAAATCTTATATTAAACAAAATATAAAATGATCTAATCGGGTCTCTGATTGCCCAATCATAGAAGGTTAGTAGCGCATTTTACTCGCCATTTCATGCGCTTTGAGATGCCGCTTAGCCCAATACGCTATCTGAAATATGAGCGACGTAAATTGAACAAATGTGATAGAATTTCGCTGAATTCTTATATTAACCTTAATGTAAAATGATCTAATCGGGTCTCTGTTCGCCCTAGCCTAGAAGTTCAATAGTGGATGTTACTCGCCATTCCACGCGCTTTAAGATGCCGCCTAGACCAGTACGCTATCTGAAATAGGAGCGACCTAAATTGAACAAATGTGATAGAATTTTGCTGAATTCTTAAATTATCCATAATATAAAATGATCTAATCGGGTCACTGCTTGTCCTACCCTAGAAGTTTAATAGTGCATTTTACTCGTCATTTCATGCGCTTTGAGATGCCGCTTTTATCAATACGCTATCTGAAATAGGAGCGACGTAAATTGAACGAATGTGATAGTGTTCCGCAGAATTCTTAAATTAACCATAATATAAAATGATCTAGTCGGGTTTCTGTTTGCCCTACCCTAGAACTTTAATAGTGCATTTTACTCCTCATTTCATGCTCTTTGAGATGCCGCTTAGCCCAATACGCTATCTGAAATAGGAGCGATATAAATTGAACAAATGTGATAGAATTTCGCTGAATTCTTATATTAACCAAAATATAAAATGATCTAATCGGGTCTCTGATTGCCCTATCATAGAAGTTTAATAGTGCATTTTACTCGCCATTCCACGCGCTTTATGCTGACGCCTAGCCCAGTACGCTATCTGAAATAGGAGCGACGTAAATTGAATAAATGTGATAGAATTTCGCTGAATCCTTATATTAACCAAAATATAAAATGATCTAATCGGGTCTCTTATTGCCCTATCATAGAAGTTTCATAGTGCATTTTACTCGCCATTCCGCACGCTTTAAGATGCCGCCTAGCTCAGTACGCTATCTGAAATAGGAGCTACGTAAATTGAACAAATGTGATAGAATTTCGCTGAATTCTTAAATTAACCATAATACAAAATGATCTAATCGGGTCTCTGTTTGCCCTACCCTAGAAGTTTAATAGTGCATTTTGCTCGCCATTTCATGCGCTTTGAGATGCCGCTTAGCCCAATACGCTATCTGAAATAGGGGCGACGTAAATTGAACAAATGTGATAGAATTTCCCTGAATTCTTATATTAACCTTAATGTAAAATGATCTAATCGGGTCACTGCTTGTCCTACCCTAGAAGTTTAATAGTGCATTTTACTCGTCATTTCATGCGCTTTGAGATGCCGCTTTTACCAATACGCTATCTGAAATAGGAGCGACGTAAATTGAACGAATGTGATAGTATTTCGCTGAATTCTTAAATTAACCATAATATAAAATGATCTAGTCGGGTTTCTGTTTGCCCTACCCTAGACCTTTAATAGTGCATTTTACTCCTCATTTCATGCGCTTTGAGATGCCGCTTAGCCCAATACGCTATCTGAAATAGGAGCGATATAAATTGAACAAATGTGATAGAATTTTGCTGAATTCTTAAATTAACCATAATACAAAATGATCTAATCTGGTCTCTGTTTGCCGTAACCTAGAAGTATAATAGTGCATTTTACTCGCCATTCCATGCGCTTTGAGATACCGCTTAGCCCAATACGCTATCTGAAATATGAGCGACGTAAATTGAACAAATGTGATAGAATTTCCCTGAAATCTTATATTAAACAAAATATAAAATGATCTAATCGGGTCTCTGATTGCCCTATCATAGAAGGTTAGTAGCGCATTTTACTCGCCATTTCATGCGCTTTGAGATGCCGCTTAGCCCAATACGCTATCTGAAATATGAGCGACGTAAATTGAACAAATGTGATAGAATTTCGCTGAATTCTTATATTAACCTTAATGTAAAATGATCTAATCGGGTCTCTGTTCGCCCTACCCTAGAAGTTTAATAGTGCATTTCACTCGCTATTCCACGCGCTTTAAGATGCCGGCTAGCCCTGTAGGCTATCTGAAATAGGAGTGACGTAAATTGAACAAATGTGATAGAATTACGCTTAATTCTTATATTAACCGTAATATAAAATGATCTAATCTGGTCTCTCTTTGCATTACCCTAGAAGTTTAATAGTGCATTTTACTCGCCATTTCATGCGCATTGAGATGCCGCTTAGCCTAATACGCTATCTGAAATGGGAGCGACGTAAATTGAACAAATGTGATAGAACTTCCTTGAATTCTTGTATTAACGAATATATAAAATGATCTGATCGGGTCCCTGATTGCCCTATCATAGAAGTTTAATAGTGCATTTTACTCGCCATTCCACGCGCTTTAAGATGCCGCCTAGCCCAATACGCTATCTGAAATAGGAGCGACGTAAATTGAACGAATGTGATAGTATTTCGCTGAATTCTTAAATTAACCATAATATAAAATGATCTAGTCGGGTTTCTGTTTGCCCTACCCTAGAACTTTAATAGTGCATTTTACTCCTCATTTCATGCGCTTTGAGATGCCGCTTAGCCCAATACGCTATCTGAAATAAGAGCGATATAAATTGAACAAATGTGATAGAATTTCGCTGAATTCTTATATTAACCAAAATATAAAATGATCTAATCGGGTCTCTGATTGCCCTATCATAGAAGTTTAATAGTGCATTTTACTCGCCATTCCACGCGCTTTATGCTGACGCCTAGCCCAGTACGCTATCTGAAATAGGAGCGACGTAAATTGAACAAATGTGATAGAATTTCGCTGAATCCTTATATTAACCAAAATATAAAATGATCTAATCGGGTCTCTTATTGCCCTATCATAGAAGTTTCATAGTGCATTTTACTCGCCATACCGCACGCTTTAAGGTGCCGCCTAGCTCAGTACGCTATCTGAAATAGGAGCGACGTAAATTGAACAAATGTGATAGAATTTTGCTGAATTCATAAATTAACGGTAATACAAAATGATCTAATCGGGTCTCTGTTTGCCCTACCCTAGAAGTTTAATAGTGCATTTTGCTCGCCATTTCATGCGCTTTGAGATGCCGCTTAGCCCAATACGCTATTTGAAATATGAGCGACGTAAATTGAACAAATGTGATAGAATTTCCCTGAAATCTTATATTAAACAAAATATAAAATGATCTAATCGGGTCTCTAATTGCCCTATCATAGAAGGTTAGTAGCGCATTTTACTCGCCATTTCATGCGCTTTGAGATGCCGCTTAGCCCAATACGCTATCTGAAATATGAGCGACGTAAATTGAACAAATGTGATAGAATTTCCCTGAATTCTTATATTATCCGTAATATAAAATGATCTAATCGGGTCTCTGTTCGCCCTAGCCTAGAAGTTTAATAGTGCATTTTACTCGCTGTTTCATGCGCTTTGAGATGCCGCTTAGCCCAATACGCAATCTGAAATAGGAGCGACGTAAATTGAACAAATGTGATACAAATTCCCTGAAATCTGATATTAAACAAAATATAAAATGATCTAATCGGGTCTCTGATTGCCCTATCATAGAAGTTTAGTAGTGCACTTTACTCGCCATTCCACGCGCTTTAAGATGCCGCCTAGCCCAGTACGCTATCTGAAATAGGAGCGACGTAAATTGAACAGATGTGATAAAATTTAGCTGACATCTTAAATTAACCATAATATAAAATGATCTAATCGGGTCTCTGTTTGCCCTACCCTAGACGTTTACTAGTGCATTTTCCTCGCCATTTCCTGCGCTTTGAGATGCCGCTTAGCCCAATACGCTATCTGAAATACGAGCGCCGTAAATTGAACAAATGTGATAGAATTTCGCTGAATTCTTATATTAACCAAAATATAAAATGATTTAATCGGGTCTCTGATTGCCCTATCATAGAAGATTAACAGTGAATTTTACTCGCCACTCCACGCGGTTTAGGATGCCGCCTAGCCCAGTACGCTATCCGAAATAGGAGCGACGTAAATTGAACAAATGTGATAGAATTTTGCTGAATTCTTAAATTAACCATAATATAAAATGATCTAATCGGGTCTCTGTTTGCCCTACCCTAGAAGTTTAATAGTGCATTTTACTCGCCATTTCATGCGCTTTGAGATGCCACTTAGCCCAATACGCTATCTGAAATAGGAGCGACGAAAGTTGAACAAAGGTGATAGAATTTCGCTGAATTATTTTATTAACCAGAATGTAAAATAATCTAATCTGGTCTCTGTTCGCCCTAGCCTAGAAGTTTAATAGTGGATTTTACTCGGCATTCCACGCGCTTTAAGATGCCGCCTAGCCCAGTACGCAATCTGAAATGGGAGCGACCTAAATTGAACGAATGTGATAGAATTTTGCTGAATTCTTAAATTAACCATAATATAAAATGATCTAATCGGGTCTCTGCTTGCGCTACCCTAGAAGTTTAATAGTGCATTTTAGTCGCCATTTCATGCGCTTTGAGATGCCGCATCGCCCAATACGCTATCTGAAATAGGAGCGACGAAAATTAAACAAATGTGATAGAATTTCCCCGAAATCTTATATTAAACAAAATATAGAATGATCTAATCGGGTCTCTGATTGCCCTATCATAGAAGATTAGTAGTGCATTTTGCTCGCCATTCCACGCGCTTTAAGATGCCGCCTAGCCCAGTACGCTACCTGAAATAGGAGCGACGTAAGTTGATCAAATGTGATAGAATTACGCTGAATTCTTATATTAACCGTAATATAAAATGATCTAATCGGGCCTCTGTTTGCCCTACCCTAGAAGTTTAATAGTGCATTTCACTCGCCATTTCATGCGCCTTCAGATGCCGCTTAGTCCAATACGCTATCTGAAATAGGGGCGACGTAAATTGAACAAATGTGATAGAATTTCGCTGAATTCTTAAATTAACCATAATATAAAATGATCTAATCGGGTCTCTGCTTGCCCTACCCTAGAAGTTTAATAGTGCATTTTAGTCGCCATTTCATTCGCTTTGAGATGCCGCTTCGCCCAATTCGCTATCTGAAATAGGAGCGACGTAAATTGAACAAATGTGATAGAATTTCGCTGAATCCTTAAATTAACTATAATATAAATTGATCTAATCGGGTCACTGATTGCCCTACCCTAGAAGTTTAATAGTGCATTTTACTCGCCATTTCATGCGCTTTGAGATGCCGCTTAGCCCAATACGCTATCTGAAATATGAGCGACGTAAATTGAACAAATGTGATAGAATTTCGCTGAATTCTTATATTAACCAAAATATAAAATGATCTAATCGGGTCTCTGTTTGCCATATCCTAGAAGGTTAGTAGCGCATTTTACTCGCCATTTCATGCGCTTTGAGATGCCGCTTAGCCCAATACGCTATCTGAAATATGAGCGACGTAAATTGAACAAATGTGATAGAATTTCGCTGAATTCTTATATTAACCTTAATGTAAAATGATCTAATCGGGTCTCTGTTCGCCCTACCCTAGAAGTTTAATAGTGCATTTCACTCGCTATTCCACGCGCTTTAAGATGCCGGCTAGCCCAGTAGGCTATCTGAAATAGGAGTGACGTAAATTGAACAAATGTGATAGAATTACGCTTAATTCTTATATTAACCGTAATATAAACTGATCTAATCGGGTCTCTCTTTGCATTACCCTAGAAGTTTAATAGTGCATTTTACTCGCCATTTCATGCGCATTGAGATGCCGCTTAGCCTAATACGCTATCTGAAATAGGAGCGACGTAAATTGAACAAATGTGATAGAATTTCCTTGAATTCTTGTATTAACGAAAATATAAAATGATCTGATCGGGTCCCTGATTGCCCTATCATAGAAGTTTAATAGTGCATTTTACTCCTCATTTCATGCGCTTTGAGATGCCGCTTAGCCCAATACGCTATCTGAAATAGGAGCGATATAAATTGAACAAATGTGATAGAATTTCGCTGAATTCTTATATTAACCAAAATATAAAATGATCTAATCGGGTCTCTGATTGCCCTATCATTGAAGTTTAATAGTGCATTTTACTCGCCATTCCACGCGCTTTATGCTGACGCCTAGCCCAGTACGCTATCTGAAATAGGAGCGACGTAAATTGAACAAATGTGATAGAATTTCGCTGAATCCTTATATTAACCAAAATATAAAATGATCTAATCGGGTCTCTAATTGCCCTATCATAGAATGTTAGTAGCGCATTTTACTCGCCATTTCATGCGCTTTGAGATGCCGCTTAGCCCAATAGGCTATCTGCAATATGAGCGACGTAAATTGAACAAATGTGATAGAATTTCGCTGAATTCTTATATTAACCTTAATGTAAAATGATCTAATCGGGTCTCTGTTCGCCCTACCCTAGAAGTTTAATAGTGCATTTCACTCGCTATTCCACGCGCTTTAAGATGCCGGCTAGCCCAGTAGGCTATCTGAAATAGGAGTGACGTAAATTGAACAAATGTGATAGAATTACGCTTAATTCTTATATTAACCGTAATATAAAATGATCTAATCGGGTCTCTCTTTGCATTACCCTAGAAGTTTAATAGTGCATTTTACTCGCCATTTCATGCGCATTGAGATGCCGCTTAGCCTAATACGCTATCTGAAATAGGAGCGACGTAAATTGAACAAATGTGATAGAATTTCCTTGAATTCTTGTATTAACGAAAATATAAAATGATCTGATCGGGTCCCTGATTGCCCTATCATAGAAGTTTAATAGTTCATTTTACTCGCCATTCCACGCGCTTTAAGATGCCGCCTAGCCCAATACGCTATCTGAAATAGGAGCGACGTAAATTGAACGAATGTGATAGTATTTCGCTGAATTCTTAAATTAACCATAATATAAAATGATCTAGTCGGGTTTCTGTTTGCCCTACCCTAGAACTTTAATAGTGCATTTTACTCCTCATTTCATGCGCTTTGAGGTGCCGCTTAGCCCAATACGCTATCTGAAATAGGAGCGATATAAATTGAACAAATGTGATAGAATTTCGCTGAATTCTTATATTAACCAAAATATAAAATGATCTAATCGGGTCTCTTATTGCCCTATCATAGAAGTTTCATAGTGCATTTTACTCGCCATTCCGCACGCTTTAAGGTGCCGCCTAGCTCAGTACGCTATCTGAAATAGGAGCGACGTAAATTGAACAAATGTGATAGAATTTTGCTGAATTCATAAATTAACGGTAATACAAAATGATCTAATTGGGTCTCTGTTTGCCCTACCCTAGAAGTTTAATAGTGCATTTTGCTCGCCATTTCATGCGCTTTGAGATGCCGCTTAGCCCAATACGCTATCTGAAATATGAGCGACGTAAATTGAACAAATGTGATAGAATTTCCCTGAAATCTTATATTAAACAAAATATAAAATGATCTAATCGGGTCTCTAATTGCCCTATCATAGAAGGTTAGTAGCGCATTTTACTCGCCATTTCATGCGCTTTGAGATGCCGCTTAGCCCAATACGCTATCTGAAATAGGAGCGACGTAAATTGAACAAATGTGATAGAATTTCGCGGAATTCTTAAATTAACTATAATATAAAATGATCTAATCGGGTCTCTGTTTGCCCTACCCTAGAAGTTTAATAGTGCATTTCACTCGCTATTCCACGCGCTTTAAGATGCCGGCTAGCCCAGTAGGCTATCTGAAATAGGAGTGACGTAAATTGAACAAATGTGATAGAATTACGCTTAATTCTTATATTAACCGTAATATAAAATGATCTAATCGGGTCTCTGTTTGCCCTACCCTAGAAGTTTAATAGTGCATTTTGCTCGCCATTTCATGCGCTTTGAGATGCCTCTTAGCCCAATACGCTATCTGAAATAGGGGCGACGTAAATTGAACAAATGTGATAGAATTTCCCTGAATTCTTATATTAACCTTAATGTAAAATGATCTAATCGGGTCACTGCTTGTCCTACCCTAGAAGTTTAATAGTGCATTTTACTCGTCATTTCATGCGCTTTGAGATGCCGCTTTTACCAATACGCTATCTGAAATAGGAGCGACGTAAATTGAACGAATGTGATAGTATTTCGCTGAATTCTTAAATTAACCATAATATAAAATGATCTAGTCGGGTTTCTGTTTGCCCTACCCTAGAACTTTAATAGTCCATTTTACTCCTCATTTCATGCGCTTTGAGATGCCGCTTAGCCCAATACGCTATCTGAAATAGGAGCGATATAAATTGAACAAATGTGATAGAATTTCGCTGAATCCTTATATTAACCAAAATATAAAATGATCTAATCGGGTCTCTGATTGCCCTATCATAGAAGTTTAATAGTGCATTTTACTCGCCATTCCACGCGCTTTATGCTGACACCTAGCCCAGTACGCTATCTGAAATAGGAGCGACGTAAATTGAACAAATGTGATAGAATTTCGCTGAATCCTTATATTAACCAAAATATAAAATGATCTAATCGGGTCTCTTATTGCCCTATCATAGAAGTTTCATAGTGCATTTTACTCGCCATTCCGCACGCTTTAAGATGCCGCCAAGCTCAGTCCGCTATCTGAAATAGGAGCGACGTAAATTGAACAAATGTGATAGAATTTCGCTGAATCCTTATATTAACCAAAATATAAAATGATCTAATCGGGTCTCTTATTGCCCTATCATAGAAGTTTCATAGTGCATTTTACTCGCCATTCCGCACGCTTTAAGATGCCGCCTAGATCAGTACGCTATCTGAAATAGGAGCGACGTAAATTGAACAAATGTGATAGAATTTTGCTGAATTCTTAAATTAACAATAATACAAAATGATCTAATCGGGTCTCTGTTTGCCTTACCCTAGAAGTTTAATAGGGCATTTTGCTCGCCATTTCATGCGCTTTGAGATGCCGCTTAGCCCAATACGCTATCTGAAATAGGGGCGACGTAAATTGAACAAATGTGATAGAATTTCCCTGAATTCTTATATTAACCTTAATGTAAAATGATCTAATCGGGTCACTGCTTGTCCTACCCTAGAAGTTTAATAGTGCATTTTACTCGTCATTTCATGCGCTTTGAGATGCCGCTTTTACCAATACGCTATCTGAAATAGGAGCGACGTAAATTGAACAAATGTGATAGAATTTTGCAGAATTCTTAAATTAACCATAATACAAAATGATCTAATCGGGTCTCTGTTTGCCGTACCCTAGAAGTATAATAGTGCATTTTACTCGACATTTCATGCACTTTGAGATGACGCTTAGCCCAGTACGCTATCTTAAATAGGAGCGACGTAAATTGAACAAATGTGATAGAATTTGGCTGAATTCTTAAATTAGCCATAATACAAAATGATCTAATCGGGTCTCTATTTGCCCTACCCTAGAAGTTTAATAGTGCATTTTACTCGCCATTCCATGCGCTTTGAGATGCCGCTTAGCCCAATACGCTATCTGAAATATGAGCGACGTAAATTGAACAAATGTGATAGAATTTCCCTGAAATCTTATATTAAACACAATATAAAATGATCTAATCGGGTCTCTGATTGCCCTATCATAGAAGGTTAGTAGCGCATTTTACTCGCCATTTCATGCGCTTTGAGATGCCGCTTAGCCCAATACGCTATCTGAAATATGAGCGACGTAAATTGAACAAATGTGATAGAATTTCGCTGAATTCTTAAATTAACCATAATATAAAATGATCTAATCGGGTCTCTGTTTGCCCTACCCTAGAAGTTTAACAGTTCATTTTACTCGTCATTTCATACGCTTTGAGATGCCGCCAAGCCCAATAAGCAATCTGAAATAGGAGCGACGTAAATTGAACAAATGTTACAGAATTTCCCTGAAATCTTATATTAAACAAAATATAAAATGATCTAATCGGGTCTCTGATAGCCCTATCATAGAAGTTTAATAGTGCATCTTACTCGCCATTTCATGCGCTTTGAGATGCCGCTTAGCCCAGTACGCTATATGAAATATGAGCGACGTAAATTGAACAAATGTGATAGAATTTCGCTGAATTCTTAAATTAACCAAAATATAAAATGATCTAATCGGGTCTCTGATAGCCCTATCATAGAAGTTTAATAGTGCATTTTACTCGCCATTCCACGCGCTTTAAGGTGCCGCCTAGCCCAGTACGCTATCTGAAAGAGGAGCGACGTAAGTTGAACAAATGTGATAGAATTACGCTGAATTCTTATATTAACCGTAATATAAAATGATCTAATCGGGTCTCTGTTTGCCTTATCCTAGAAGTTTAATAGTGCATGTTACTCGCCACTTCATGCGCATTGAGATGCCGCTTAGCCCAATACGCTATCTGAAATAGGAGCGACATAAATTGAGCAAATGTGATAGAATTTCGCTGAATTCTTTTATTAACCAAAATGTAAAATGATCTAATCGGGTCTCTGTGCGCCCTCGCCTAGAAGTTTAATAGTGCATTTTATTCGCCATTTCATGCGCTTTGAGATGCCGCTTAGCCCAATACGCTATCTGAAATAGCAGCGACGTAAATTAAACAAATGTGTTAGAATGTCCCTGAAATCTTATGTTAAACAAAATGTAAAATGATCTAATCGGGTCTCTGATTGCCTATCATGGAAGATTAGTAGTGCAGTTTACTCACCCTTCCACGCGCTTTAAGATGCCGCCTAGCCCAGTACGCTATCTGAAATAGGAGCGACGTAAATTGAACAAATGTGATAGAATTTTGCTTAATTCTTAAATTAACCATAATATAAAATGATCTAATCGGGTCTCTGTTTGCCCTACCCTAGAACTTTAATAGTGCATTTTACTCGCCATTTCATGCGCCTTCAGATGCCGCTTAGCCCAATACGCTATCTGAAATAGGAGCGACGTAAATTGAACAAATGTAATCGAATTTCGCTGAATTCTTAAATTAACCATAATATAAAATGAGCTAATCGGGTCTCTGTTTGCCCTACCCTAGAAGTTTAATAGTGCATTTCACTCGTCACTTCATGCGCTTTGAGATGCCGCTAAGCCCAATAAGCTATCTGAAATAGGAGCCACGTAAATTGAAGAAATGAGAAAGAATTATGCTGAATTCTTAAATTGACCATAATATAAAATGATCTAATCGGGTCTCTGTTTGCCCTACCCTAGAAGTTTAATATTGCATTTCACTCGCCATTTCATGCGCTTTGAGGTGCCGCTTAGCCCAATATGCTATCTGAAATAGGAGCGACGTAAATTGAACAAATGTGATAGAATTTCCCTGAAATCTTATATAAAACAAAATACAAAATGATCTAATCGGGTCTCTGATTGCCCTATCATGGAAGATTAGTAGTGCATTTTACTCACCCTTCCACCCGGTTTAAGATGCCGCCTAGCCCAGTACGCTATCTGAAATAGGAGCGACGTAAATTGAACAAATGTGATAGAATTTTGCTGAATTCTTAAATTAACCATAATATAAAATGATCTAATCGGGTCTCTGTTTGCCCTACCCTAGAAGTTTAGTAGTGCATTTTACTCGCCCTTCCACGCGCTTTAAGATGCCGCCTAGCCCGGTACGCTATCTGAAAGAGGAGCGACGTAAATTGAACAAATGTGATAGAATTTCGCTGAATTCTTATATTAACCGTAATATAAAATGATCTATTCGGGTTTCTGTTCGCCCTACCCCAGAAGTTTAATAGAGCATTTCACTCGTCAATCCATGCGCTTTGAGATGCCGCTTAGCCCAATACGCTATCTGAAATAGGAGCGACGTAAATTGAACAAATGTGATAGAATTTCGCTGAATTCTTATAATAACCAAAATACAAAATGATCTAATCGGGTCTCTGATTGCCCTATCATAGAAGTTTAATAGTGCATTTTACTCCCCATTCTACGCGCTTTAAGATGCCGCCTAGCCCAGTACGCTATCTGAAATAGGAGCTACGTAAGTTGAACAAATGTGACAGAATTACGCTGAATTCTTATATTAACCTTAATGTAAAATGATCTAATCTGGTCTCTGTTCGCCCTACCCTAGAAGTTTAATAGTGCATTTCACTCCTCATTTCATGCGCTTTGAAATGCCGCTTAGCCCAATAAGCTATCTGAAATAGGAGCGACGTAAATTGAACAAATGTGATAGAATTTCGCTGAATTCTTATATTAACCAAAATATAAAATGATCTAATCGGGTCACTGATTGCCCTATCATAGAAGCTTAATAGTTTATTTTACTCGCCATTCCGCGCGCTTTATGATACCGCCTAGCCCAGTATGCTATCTGAAATAGGAACTACGTAAATTGAACAAATGTGATAGAATTTTGCTGAATTCTTAAATTAAGCATAATATAAAATGATCTAATCGGGTCTCTGATTGCCCTATCATAGAAGTTTAATAGTGCATTTTACTCGCCTTTCCACGCGCTTTAAGATGCCGCCTAGCCCAGTACGCTATCTGAAATAGGAACGACGTAAATTGAACAAATGTGATAGAATTTTGCTGACTTCTTAAATTAATCATAATATAAAATGATCTAATCGGGTCTCTGTTTGCCCTACCCTAGAAGTGTAATAGTGCATTTTACTCGCCATTCCACGCGCTTTAAGATGCCGCTTAGCCCAATACGCTATCTGAAATAGGAGCGACGTAAATTGAACAAATGTGATAGAATTTCGCTGAATTCTTATATTAACCGTAATATAAAATGATCTATTCGGGTTTCTGTTCGCCCTACCCCAGAAGTTTAATAGAGCATCTCACTCGTCAATCAATGCGCTTTGAGATGCCGCTTAGCCCAATACGCTATCTGAAATAGGAGCGACGTAAGTTGAACAAATGTGATAGAATTACGCTGAATTCTTATATTAACGGTAATATAAAATGATCTATTCGGGTCTCTGTTTGCCCTACCCTAGAAGTTTAATAGTGCATTTTACTCGCCATTTCATGCGCTTTGAGATGTCGCATAGCCCAATACGCTATCTGAAATAGGAACGACGTAAATTGAACAAATGTGATAGAATTTTTCTGAATTCTTAAATTAACCATAATATAAAATGATCTAATCGGGTCCCTGTTTGCCCTACCCTTGAAGTTTAATAGTGCATTTTACTCGCCATTTCATGCGCTTTGAGATGCCGCTTAGCCCAATACGCTATCTGAAATAGAGCGACGTAAATTGAACAAATGTGAGAGAATTTCGCTGAATTCTTATATTAACCAAAATATAAAATGATCTAATCGGGTCTCTGATTGCCCTATCATAGAAGTTTAGTAGTGCATTTTACTCGCACTTCCACGCGCTTTGAGATGCCGCCTAGCCCAGTACGCTATCTGAAATAGGAGCTACGTAAGTTGAACAAATGTAACAGAATTACGCTGAATTCTTATATTAACCGCAATATAAAATGATCTAATCGGGTCTCTGTTTGCCTTATCCTAGAAGTTTAATAGTGCATTTTACTCGCCATTTCATGCGCTTTGAGATGCCGCTTAGCCCAATACGCTATCTGAAATAGAGCGACGTAAATTGAACAAATGTGATAGAATTTCGCTGAATTCTTATATTAACCAAAATATAAAATGATCTAATCGGGTCTCTGATAGCCCTATCATAGAAGTTTAATAGTGCATTTTACTCACCATTCCACGCGCTTTAAGATGCCGCCTAGCCCAGTACGCTATCTGAAAGAGGAGCGACGTAAGTTGAACAAATGTGATAGAATTACGCTGAATTCTTATATTAACCGTAATATAAAATGATCTAATCGGGTCTCTGTTTGCCTTATCCTAGAAGTTTAATAGTGCATGTTACTCGCCATTTCATGCGCATTGAGATGCCGCTTAGCCCAATACGCTATCTGAAATAGGAGCGACGTAAATTGAACAAATGTGATAGAATTTCGCTGAATTCTTATATTAACCGTAATATAAAATGATCTATTCGGGTTTCTGTTCGCCCTACCCCAGAAGTTTAATAGAGCATCTCACTCGTCAATCAATGCGCTTTGAGATGCCGCTTAGCCCAATACGCTATCTGAAATAGGAGCGACGTAAATTGAACAAATGTGATAGAATTTCGCTGAATTCTTATATTAACCAAAATACAAAATGATCTAATCGGGTCTCTGATTGCCCTATCATAGAAGTTTAATAGTGCATTTTACTCGCCATTCTACGCGCTTTAAGATGCCGCCTAGCCCAGTACGCTATCTGAAATAGGAGCTACGTAAGTTGAACAAATGTGACAGAATTACGCTGAATTCTTATATTAACCTTAATGTAAAATGATCTAATCTGGTCTCTGTTCGCCCTACCCTAGAAGTTTAATAGTGCATTTCACTCGTCATTTCATGCGCTTTGAGATGCCGCTTAGCCCAATAAGCTATCTGAAATAGGAGCGACGTAAATTGAACAAATGTGATAGAATTTCGCTGAATTCTTATATTAACCAAAATACAAAATGATCTAATCGGGTCTCTGATTGCCCTATCATAGAAGTTTAAAAGTGCATTTTACTCGCCATTCTACGCGCTTTAAGATACCGCCTAGCCCAGTATGCTATCTGAAATAGGAGCGACGTAAATTGAACAAATGTGATAGAATTTCGCTGAATTCTTATATTAACCGTAATATAAAATGATCTATTCGGGTTTCTGTTCGCCCTACCCCAGAAGTTTAATAGAGCATTTCACTCGTCAATCCATGCGCTTTGAGATGCCGCTTAGCCCAATACGCTATCTGAAATAGGAGCGACGTAAATTAAACAAATGTAATAGAATTTCGCTGAATTCTTATATTAACCAAAATACAAAATGATCTAATCGGGTCTCTGATTGCCCTACCCTAGAAGTTTAATAGTGCATTTTACTCGCCATGTCTCGCGCTTTGAGATGCAGCTTACCCCAATACGCTATCTGAAATAGGAGCGACGTAAATTGAACAAATGTGATAGAATTTCGCTGAATTCTTAAATTAACCATAATATAAAATGATCTAATCGGGTCTCTGTTTGCCTTATCCTAGAAGTTTAATAGTGCATTTTACTCACCATTTCATGCGCATTGAGATGCCGCTTAGCCCAATACGCTATCTGAAATATCAGCGACGTAAATTGAACAAATGTGAGAGAATTTCGCTGAATTCTTATATTATCCAAAATATAAAATGATGTAATCGCGTCTCTGATTGCCCTATCATAGAAGGTTAGTAGTGCATTTTACTCGCCCTTCCACGCGCTTTGAGATGCCGCCTAGCCCACTACGCTATCTGAAATAGGAGCGACGTAAGTTGAACAAATGTGATAGAATTACGCTGAATTCTTATATTAACCGTAATATAAAATGATCTAATCGGGTCTCTGTTTGCCCTACCCTAGAAGTTTAATAGTGCATTTTACTCGTCATTTCATGCGCTTTGAGATGTCGCATAGCCCAATACGCTATCTGAAATAGGAACGACGTAAATTGAACAAATGTGATAGAATTTTTCTGAATTCTTAAATTAACCATAATATAAAATGATCTAATCGGGTCTCTGTTTGCCCTACCCTTGAACTTTAATAGTGCATTTTACTCGCCATTTCATGCGCTTTGAGATGCCGCTTAGCCCAATACGCTATCTGAAATAGAGCGACGTAAATTGAACAAATGTGATAGAATTTCGCTGAATTCTTATATTAACCAAAATATAAAATGATCTAATCGGGTCTCTGATTGCCCTATCATAGAAGTTTAATAGTGCATTTTACTCACCATTCCACGCGCTTTAAGATGCCGCCTAGCCCAGTACGCTATCTGAAAGAGGAGCGACGTAAGTTGAACAAATGTGATAGAATTACGCTGAATTCTTATATTAACCGTAATATAAAATGATCTAATCGGGTCTCTGTTTGCCTTATCCTAGAAGTTTAATAGTGCATGTTACTCGCCATTTCATGCGCATTGAGATGCCGCTTAGCCCAATACGCTATCTGAAATAGGAGCGACGTAAATTGAACAAATGTGATAGAATTTCGCTGAATTCTTATATTAACCGTAATATAAAATGATCTATTCGGGTTTCTGTTCGCCCTACCCCAGAAGTTTAATAGAGCATCTCACTCGTCAATCAATGCGCTTTGAGATGCCGCTTAGCCCAATACGCTATCTGAAATAGGAGCGACGTAAATTGAACAAATGTGATAGAATTTCGCTGAATTCTTATATTAACCAAAATACAAAATGATCTAATCGGGTCTCTGATTGCCCTATCATAGAAGTTTAATAGTGCATTTTACTCGCCATTCTACGCGCTTTAAGATGCCGCCTAGCCCAGTACGCTATCTGAAATAGGAGCTACGTAAGTTGAACAAATGTGACAGAATTACGCTGAATTCTTATATTAACCTTAATGTAAAATGATCTAATCTGGTCTCTGTTCGCCCTACCCTAGAAGTTTAATAGTGCATTTCACTCGTCATTTCATGCGCTTTGAGATGCCGCTTAGCCCAATAAGCTATCTGAAATAGGAGCGACGTAAATTGAACAAATGTGATAGAATTTCGCTGAATTCTTATATTAACCGTAATATAAAATGATCTATTCGGGTTTCTGTTCGCCCTACCCCAGAAGTTTAATAGAGCATCTCACTCGTCAATCAATGCGCTTTGAGATGCCGCTTAGCCCAATACGCTATCTGAAATAGGAGCGACGTAAATTGAACAAATGTGATAGAATTTCGCTGAATTCTTATATTAACCAAAATACAAAATGATCTAATCGGGTCTCTGATTGCCCTATCATAGAAGTTTAATAGTGCATTTTACTCGCCATTCTACGCGCTTTAAGATACCGCCTTGCCCAGTATGCTATCTGAAATATGGAGCGACGTAAATTGAACAAATGTGATAGAATTTCGCTGAATTCTTATATTAACCGTAATATAAAATGATCTATTCGGGTTTCTGTTCGCCCTACCCCAGAAGTTTAATAGAGCATTTCACTCGTCAATCCATGCGCTTTGAGATGCCGCTTAGCCCAATACGCTATCTGAAATAGGAGCGACGTAAATTTAACAAATGTGATAGAATTTCGCTGAATTCTTATATTAACCAAAATACAAAATGATCTAATCGGGTCTCTGATTGCCCTACCCTAGAAGTTTAATAGTGCATTTTACTCGCCATGTCTCGCGCTTTGAGATGCAGCTTACCCCAATACGCTATCTGAAATAGGAGCGACGTAAATTGAACAAATGTGATAGAATTTCGCTGAATTCTTATATTAACCAAAATACAAAATGATCTAATCGGGTCTCTGATTGCCCTATCATAGAAGTTTAATAGTGCATTTTACTCGCCATTCTACGCGCTTTAAGATACCGCCTAGCCCAGTATGCTATCTGAAATAGGAGCGACGTAAATTGAACAAATGTGATAGAATTTCGCTGAATTCTTATATTAACCGTAATATAAATTGATCTATTCGGGTTTCTGTTCGCCCTACCCCAGAAGTTTAATAGAGCATTTCACTCGTCAATCCATGCGCTTTGAGATGCCGCTTAGCCCAATACGCTATCTGAAATAGGAGCGACGTAAATTTAACAAATGTAATAGAATTTCGCTGAATTCTTATATTAACCAAAATACAAAATGATCTAATCGGGTCTCTGATTGCCCTACCCTAGAAGTTTAATAGTGCATTTTACTCGCCATGTCTCGCGCTTTGAGATGCAGCTTACCCCAATACGCTATCTGAAATATCAGCGACGTAAATTGAACAAATGTGAGAGAATTTCGCTGAATTCTTATATTATCCAAAATATAAAATGATGTAATCGCGTCTCTGATTGCCCTATCATAGAAGGTTAGTAGTGCATTTTACTCGCCCTTCCACGCGCTTTGAGATGCCGCCTAGCCCACTACGCTATCTGAAATAGGAGCGACGTAAGTTGAACAAATGTGATAGAATTACGCTGAATTCTTATATTAACCGTAATATAAAATGATCTAATCGGGTCTCTGTTTGCCCTACCCTAGAAGTTTAATAGTGCATTTTACTCGTCATTTCATGCGCTTTGAGATGTCGCATAGCCCAATACGCTATCTGAAATAGGAACGACGTAAATTGAACAAATGTGATAGAATTTTTCTGAATTCTTAAATTAACCATAATATAAAATGATCTAATCGGGTCTCTGTTTGCCCTACCCTTGAACTTTAATAGTGCATTTTACTCGCCATTTCATGCGCTTTGAGATGCCGCTTAGCCCAATACGCTATCTGAAATAGAGCGACGTAAATTGAACAAATGTGATAGAATTTCGCTGAATTCTTATATTAACCAAAATATAAAATGATCTAATCGGGTCTCTGATAGCCCTATCATAGAAGTTTAATAGTGCATTTTACTCACCATTCCACGCGCTTTAAGATGCCGCCTAGCCCAGTACGCTATCTGAAAGAGGAGCGACGTAAGTTGAACAAATGTGATAGAATTACGCTGAATTCTTATATTAACCGTAATATAAAATGATCTAATCGGGTCTCTGTTTGCCTTATCCCAGAAGTTTAATAGTGCATGTTACTCGCCATTTCATGCGCATTGAGATGCCGCTTAGCCCAATACGCTATCTGAAATAGGAGCGACGTAAATTGAACAAATGTGATAGAATTTCGCTGAATTCTTATATTAACCGTAATATAAAATGATCTATTCGGGTTTCTGTTCGCCCTACCCCAGAAGTTTAATAGAGCATCTCACTCGTCAATCAATGCGCTTTGAGATGCCGCTTAGCCCAATACGCTATCTGAAATAGGAGCGACGTAAATTGAACAAATGTGATAGAATTTCGCTGAATTCTTATATTAACCAAAATACAAAATGATCTAATCGGGTCTCTGATTGCCCTATCATAGAAGTTTAATAGTGCATTTTACTCGCCATTCTACGCGCTTTAAGATGCCGCCTAGCCCAGTACGCTATCTGAAATAGGAGCTACGTAAGTTGAACAAATGTGACAGAATTACGCTGAATTCTTATATTAACCTTAATGTAAAATGAACTAATCTGGTCTCTGTTCGCCCTACCCTAGAAGTTTAATAGTGCATTTCACTCGTCATTTCATGCGCTTTGAGATGCCGCTTAGCCCAATAAGCTATCTGAAATAGGAGCGACGTAAATTGAACAAATGTGATAGAATTTCGCTGAATTCTTATATTAACCAAAATACAAAATGATCTAATCGGGTCTCTGATTGCCCTATCATAGAAGTTTAATAGTGCATTTTACTCGCCATTCTACGCGCTTTAAGATACCGCCTAGCCCAGTATGCTATCTGAAATAGGAGCGACGTAAATTGAACAAATGTGATAGAATTTCGCTGAATTCTTATATTAACCGTAATATAAAATGATCTATTCGGGTTTCTGTTCGCCCTACCCCAGAAGTTTAATAGAGCATTTCACTCGTCAATCCATGCGCTTTGAGATGCCGCTTAGCCCAATACGCTATCTGAAATAGGAGCGACGTAAATTTAACAAATGTAATAGAATTTCGCTGAATTCTTATATTAACCAAAATACAAAATGATCTAATCGGGTCTCTGATTGCCCTACCCTAGAAGTTTAATAGTGCATTTTACTCGCCATGTCTCGCGCTTTGAGATGCAGCTTACCCCAATACGCTATCTGAAATAGGAGCGACGTAAATTGAACAAATGTGATAGAATTTCGCTGAATTCTTAAATTAACCATAATATAAAATGATCTAATCGGGTCTCTGTTTGCCTTATCCTAGAAGTTTAATAGTGCATTTTACTCACCATTTCATGCGCATTGAGATGCCGCTTAGCCCAATACGCTATCTGAAATATCAGCGACGTAAATTGAACAAATGTGAGAGAATTTCGCTGAATTCTTATATTATCCAAAATATAAAATGATGTAATCGCGTCTCTGATTGCCCTATCATAGAAGGTTAGTAGTGCATTTTACTCGCCCTTCCACGCGCTTTGAGATGCCGCCTAGCCCACTACGCTATCTGAAATAGGAGCGACGTAAGTTGAACAAATGTGATAGAATTACGCTGAATTCTTATATTAACCGTAATATAAAATGATCTAATCGGGTCTCTGTTTGCCCTACCCTAGAAGTTTAATAGTGCATTTTACTCGTCATTTCATGCGCTTTGAGATGTCGCATAGCCCAATACGCTATCTGAAATAGGAACGACGTAAATTGAACAAATGTGATAGAATTTTTCTGAATTCTTAAATTAACCATAATATAAAATGATCTAATCGGGTCTCTGTTTGCCCTACCCTTGAACTTTAATAGTGCATTTTACTCGCCATTTCATGCGCTTTGAGATGCCGCTTAGCCCAATACGCTATCTGAAATAGAGCGACGTAAATTGAACAAATGTGATAGAATTTCGCTGAATTCTTATATTAACCAAAATATAAAATGATCTAATCGGGTCTCTGATAGCCCTATCATAGAAGTTTAATAGTGCATTTTACTCACCATTCCACGCGCTTTAAGATGCCGCCTAGCCCAGTACGCTATCTGAAATAGGAGCGACGTAAATTGAACAAATGTGATAGAATTACGCTGAATTCTTATATTAACCGTAATATAAAATGATCTAATCGGGTCTCTGTTTGCCTTATCCTAGAAGTTTAATAGTGCATGTTACTCGCCATTTCATGCGCATTGAGATGCCGCTTAGCCCAATACGCTATCTGAAATAGGAGCGACGTAAATTGAACAAATGTGATAGAATTTCGCTGAATTCTTATATTAACCGTAATATAAAATGATCTATTCGGGTTTCTGTTCGCCCTACCCCAGAAGTTTAATAGAGCATCTCACTCGTCAATCAATGCGCTTTGAGATGCCGCTTAGCCCAATACGCTATCTGAAATAGGAGCGACGTAAATTGAACAAATGTGATAGAATTTCGCTGAATTCTTATATTAACCAAAATACAAAATGATCTAATCGGGTCTCTGATTGCCCTATCATAGAAGTTTAATAGTGCATTTTACTCGCCATTCTACGCGCTTTAAGATGCCGCCTAGCCCAGTACGCTATCTGAAATAGGAGCTACGTAAGTTGAACAAATGTGACAGAATTACGCTGAATTCTTATATTAACCTTAATGTAAAATGATCTAATCTGGTCTCTGTTCGCCCTACCCTAGAAGTTTAATAGTGCATTTCACTCGTCATTTCATGCGCTTTGAGATGCCGCTTAGCCCAATAAGCTATCTGAAATAGGAGCGACGTAAATTGAACAAATGTGATAGAATTTCGCTGAATTCTTATATTAACCAAAATACAAAATGATCTAATCGGGTCTCTGATTGCCCTATCATAGAAGTTTAATAGTGCATTTTACTCGCCATTCTACGCGCTTTAAGATACCGCCTAGCCCAGTATGCTATCTGAAATAGGAGCGACGTAAATTGAACAAATGTGATAGAATTTCGCTGAATTCTTATATTAACCGTAATATAAAATGATCTATTCGGGTTTCTGTTCGCCCTACCCCAGAAGTTTAATAGAGCATTTCACTCGTCAATCCATGCGCTTTGAGATGCCGCTTAGCCCAATACGCTATCTGAAATAGGAGCGACGTAAATTTAACAAATGTAATAGAATTTCGCTGAATTCTTATATTAACCAAAATACAAAATGATCTAATCGGGTCTCTGATTGCCCTACCCTAGAAGTTTAATAGTGCATTTTACTCGCCATGTCTCGCGCTTTGAGATGCAGCTTACCCCAATACGCTATCTGAAATAGGAGCGACGTAAATTGAACAAATGTGATAGAATTTCGCTGAATTCTTATATTAACCAAAATATAAAATGATCTAATCGGGTCTCTGTTTGCCTTATCCTAGAAGTTTAATAGTGCATTTTACTCACCATTTCATGCGCATTGAGATGCCGCTTAGCCCAATACGCTATCTGAAATATCAGCGACGTAAATTGAACAAATGTGAGAGAATTTCGCTGAATTCTTATATTATCCAAAATATAAAATGATGTAATCGCGTCTCTGATTGCCCTATCATAGAAGGTTAGTAGTGCATTTTACTCGCCCTTCCACGCGCTTTGAGATGCCGCCTAGCCCACTACGCTATCTGAAATAGGAGCGACGTAAGTTGAACAAATGTGATAGAATTACGCTGAATTCTTATATTAACCGTAATATAAAATGATCTAATCGGGTCTCTGTTTGCCGTACCCTAGAAGTTTAATAGTGCATTTTACTCGTCATTTCATGCGCTTTGAGATGTCGCATAGCCCAATACGCTATCTGAAATAGGAACGACGTAAATTGAACAAATGTGATAGAATTTTTCTGAATTCTTAAATTAACCATAATATAAAATGATCTAATCGGGTCTCTGTTTGCCCTACCCTTGAACTTTAATAGTGCATTTTACTCGCCATTTCATGCGCTTTGAGATGCCGCTTAGCCCAATACGCTATCTGAAATAGAGCGACGTAAATTGAACAAATGTTAGAGAATTTCGCTGAATTCTTATATTAACCAAAATATAAAATGATCTAATCGGGTCTCTGATTGCCCTATCATAGAAGTTTAGTAGTGCATTTTACTCGCACTTCCACGCGCTTTGAGATGCCGCCTAGCCCAGTACGCTATCTGAAATAGGAGCTACGTAAGTTGAACAAATGTAACAGAATTACGCTGAATTCTTATATTAACCGCAATATAAAATGATCTAATCGGGTCTCTGTTTGCCTTATCCTAGAAGTTTAATAGTGCATTTTACTCGCCATTTCATGCGCTTTGAGATGCCGCTTAGCCCAGAACGCTATCTGAAAGAGGAGCGACGTAAGTTGAACAAATGTGATAGAATTACGCTGAATTCTTATATTAACCGTAATATAAAATGATCTAATCGGGTCTCTGTTTGCCTTATCCTAGAAGTTTAATAGTGCATGTTACTCGCCATTTCATGCGCATTGAGATGCCGCTTAGCCCAATACGCTATCTGAAATAGGAGCGACGTAAATTGAACAAATGTGACAGAATTACGCTGAATTCTTATATTAACCTTAATGTAAAATGATCTAATCTGGTCTCTGTTCGCCCTACCCTAGAAGTTTAATAGTGCATTTCACTCGTCATTTCATGCGCTTTGAGATGCCGCTTAGCCCAATAAGCTATCTGAAATAGGAGCGACGTAAATTGAACAAATGTGATAGAATTTCGCTGAATTCTTATATTAACCAAAATACAAAATGATCTAATCGGGTCTCTGATTGCCCTATCATAGAAGTTTAATAGTGCATTTTACTCGCCATTCTACGCGCTTTAAGATACCGCCTAGCCCAGTATGCTATCTGAAATAGGAGCGACGTAAATTGAACAAATGTGATAGAATTTCGCTGAATTCTTATATTAACCGTAATATAAAATGATCTAATCGGGTCTCTGTTTGCCTTGTCCTAGAAGTTCAATAGTGCATTTTACTCGCCATTTCATGCGCTTTGAGATGCCGCTTAGCCCAGTACGCTATCTGAAATATGAGCGACGTAAATTGAACAAATGTGATAGAATTTCGCTGAATTCTTATATTAACCAAAATATAAAATGATATAATCGGGTCTCTCATAGCCCTATCATAGAAGTTTATTAGTGCATTTTACTCGCCATTCCACGCGCTTTAAGATGCCGCCTAGCCCAGTACGCTATCTGAAAGAGGAGCGACGTAAGTTGAACAAATGTGATAGAATTACGCTGAATTCTTATATTAACCGTAATACAAAATGATCTAATCGGGTCTCTGTTTGCCTTATCCTAGAAGTGTAATAGTGCATGTTACTCGCCATTTCATGCGCATTGCGATGCCGCTTAGCCCAATACGCTATCTGAAATAGGAGCGACGTAAATTGAACAAATGTGATAGAATTTTGCTGAATTCTTATATTAATCGTAATATAAAATGATCTATTCGGGTTTCTGTTCGCCCTACCCCAGAAGTTTAATCGAGCAACTCACTCGTCAATCAATGCGCTTTGAGATAGCGCCTAGCCGAGTATGCTATCTGAAATAGGAGCGACGTAAATTGAACAAATGTGATAGAATTTCGCTGAATTCTTATATTAACCGTAATATAAAATGATCTATTCGGGTTTCTGTTCGCCCTACCCCAGAAGTTTAATAGAGCATTTCACTCGTCAATCCATGCGCCTTGAGATGCCGCTTAGCCCAATACGCTATCTGAAATAGGAGCGACGTAAATTAAACAAATGTAATAGAATTTCGCTGAATTCTTATATTAACCAAAATACAAAATGATCTAATCGGGTCTCTGATTGCCCTACCCTAGAAGTTTAATAGTGCATTTTACTCGCCATGTCTTGCGCTTTGAGATGCAGCTTACCCCAATACGCTATCTGAAATAGGAGCGACGTAAATTGAACAAATGTGATAGAATTTCGCTGAATTCTTAAATTAACCATAATATAAAATGATCTAATCGGGTCTCTGTTTGCCCTACCCTAGAAGTTGAATAGTGCATTTTACTCGACATTTCTTTCGCTTTGAGATGCCGCTTAGCCCAATACGCTATCTGAAATATCAGCGACGTAAATTGAACAAATGTGAGAGAATTTCGCTGAATTCTTATATTAACCAAAATATAAAATGATCCAATCGGGTCTCTGATCGCCCTACCATAGAAGTTTAGTAGTGCATTTTACTCGCCCTTCCACGCGCTTTGAGATTCCGCCTAGCCCAGTACGCTATCTGAAATAGGAGCGACGTAATTTGAACAAATGTGATAGAATTACGCTGAATTCTTATATTAACCGTAATATAAAATGATCTAATCGGGTCTCTGTTTGCCTTATCCTAGAAGTTTAATAGTGCATTTTACTCGCCATTTCATGCGCTTTGAGATGCCGCTTAGCCCAGTACGCTATCTGAAATATGAGCGACGTAAATTGAACAAATGTGATAGAATTTCGCTGAATTCTTATATTAACCAAAATATAAAATGATCTAATCGGGTCTCTGTTTGCCTTATCCTAGAAGTTTAATAGTGCATTTTACTCACCATTTCATGCGCATTGAGATGCCGCTTAGCCCAATACGCTATCTGAAATAGGAGCGACGTAAATTGAACAAATGTGATAGAATTTCGCTGAATTCTTATATTAACCAAAATACAAAATGATCTAATCGGGTCTCTGATTGCCCTATCATAGAAGTTTAATAGTGCATTTTACTCGCCATTCTACGCGCTTTAAGATGCCGCCTAGCCCAGTACGCTATCTGAAATAGGAGCTACGTAAGTTGAACAAATGTGACAGAATTACGCTGAATTCTTATATTAACCTTAATGTAAAATGATCTAATCTGGTCTCTGTTCGCCCTACCCTAGAAGTTTAATAGTGCATTTCACTCGTCATTTCATGCGCTTTGAGATGCCGCTTAGCCCAATAAGCTATCTGAAATAGGAGCGACGTAAATTGAACAAATGTGATAGAATTTCGCTGAATTCTTATATTAACCAAAATACAAAATGATCTAATCGGGTCTCTGATTGCCCTATCATAGAAGTTTAATAGTGCATTTTACTCGCCATTCTACGCGCTTTAAGATACCGCCTAGCCCAGTATGCTATCTGAAATAGGAGCGACGTAAATTGAACAAATGTGATAGAATTTCGCTGAATTCTTATATTAACCAAAATATAAAATGATCTAATCGGGTCTCTGTTTGCCCTACCCTAGAAGTTTAATAGTGCATTTTACTCGTCATTTCATGCGCTTTGAGATGTCGCATAGCCCAATACGCTATCTGAAATAGGAACGACGTAAATTGAACAAATGTGATAGAATTTTTCTGAATTCTTAAATTAACCATAATATAAAATGATCTAATCGGGTCTCTGTTTGCCCTACCCTTGAAGTTTAATAGTGCATTTTACTCGCCATTTCATGCGCTTTGAGATGCCGCTTAGCCCAATACGCTATCAGAAATAGGAGCGACGTAAATTGAACAAATGTGATAGAATTTCGCTGAATTCTTATATTAACCAAAATACAAAATGATCTAATCGGGTCTCTGATTGCCCTATCATAGAAGTTTAATAGTGCATTTTACTCGCCATTCTACGCGCTTTAAGATACCGCCTAGCCCAGTATGCTATCTGAAATAGGAGCGACGTAAATTGAACAAATGTGATAGAATTTCGCTGAATTCTTATATTAACCGTAATATAAAATGATCTATTCGGGTTTCTGTTCGCCCTACCCCAGAAGTTTAATAGAGCATTTCACTCGTCAATCCATGCGCTTTGAGATGCCGCTTAGCCCAATACGCTATCTGAAATAGGAGCGACGTAAATTAAACAAATGTAATAGAATTTCGCTGAATTCTTATATTAACCAAAATACAAAATGATCTAATCGGGTCTCTGATTGCCCTACCCTAGAAGTTTAATAGTGCATTTTACTCGCCATGTCTTGCGCTTTGAGATGCAGCTTACCCCAATACGCTATCTGAAATAGGAGCGACGTAAATTGAACAAATGTGATAGAATTTTGCTGAATTCTTAAATTAACCATAATATAAAATGATCTAATCGGGTCTCTGTTTGCCCTACCCTAGAAGTTGAATAGTGCATTTTACTCGACATTTCTTTCGCTTTGAGATGCCGCTTAGCCCAATACGCTATCTGAAATATCAGCGACGTAAATTGAACAAATGTGAGAGAATTTCGCTGAATTCTTATATTAACCAAAATATAAAATGATCCAATCGGGTCTCTGATCGCCCTACCATAGAAGTTTAGTAGTGCATTTTACTCGCCCTTCCACGCGCTTTGAGATGCCGCCTAGCCCAGTACGCTATCTGAAATAGGAGCGACGTAATTTGAACAAATGTGATAGAGTTACGCTGAATTCTTATATTAACCGTAATATAACATGATCTAATCGGGTCTCTGTTTGCCTTATCCTAGAAGTTTAATAGTGCATTTTACTCGCCATTTCATGCGCTTTGAGATGCCGCTTAGCCCAGTACGCTATCTGAAATATGAGCGACGTAAATTGAACAAATGTGATAGAATTTCGCTGAATTCTTATATTAACCAAAATATAAAATGATCTAATCGGGTCTCTGTTTGCCTTATCCTAGAAGTTTAATAGTGCATTTTACTCACCATTTCATGCGCATTGAGATGCCGCTTAGCCCAATACGCTATCTGAAATATCAGCGACGTAAATTGAACAAATGTGAGAGAATTTCGCTGAATTCTTATATTATCCAAAATATAAAATGATGTAATCGCGTCTCTGACTGCCCTATCATAGAAGGTTAGTAGTGCATTTTACTCGCCCTTCCACGCGCTTTGAGATGCCGCCTAGCCCACTACGCTATCTGAAATAGGAGCGACGTAAGTTGAACAAATGTGATAGAATTACGCTGAATTCTTATATTAACCGTAATATAAAATGATCTAATCGGGTCTCTGTTTGCCCTACCCTAGAAGTTTAATAGTGCATTTTACTCGTCATTTCATGCGCTTTGAGATGTCGCATAGCCCAATACGCTATCTGAAATAGGAACGACGTAAATTGAACAAATGTGATAGAATTTTTCTGAATTCTTAAATTAACCATAATATAAAATGATCTAATCGGGTCTCTGTTTGCCCTACCCTTGAAGTTTAATAGTGCATTTTACTCGCCATTTCATGCGCTTTGAGATGCCGCTTAGCCCAATACGCTATCTGAAATAGGAGCGACGTAAATTGAACAAATGTGATAGAATTTCGCTGAATTCTTATATTAACCAAAATACAAAATGATCTAATCGGGTCTCTGATTGCCCTATCATAGAAGTTTAATAGTGCATTTTACTCGCCATTCTACGCGCTTTAAGATACCGCCTAGCCCAGTATGCTATCTGAAATAGGAGCGACGTAAATTGAACAAATGTGATAGAATTTCGCTGAATTCTTATATTAACCGTAATATAAAATGATCTATTCGGGTTTCTGTTCGCCCTACCCCAGAAGTTTAATAGAGCATTTCACTCGTCAATCCATGCGCTTTGAGATGCCGCTTAGCCCAATACGCTATCTGAAATAGGAGCGACGTAAATTAAACAAATGTAATAGAATTTCGCTGAATTCTTATATTAACCAAAATACAAAATGATCTAATCGGGTCTCTGATTGCCCTACCCTAGAAGTTTAATAGTGCATTTTACTCGCCATGTCTTGCGCTTTGAGATGCAGCTTACCCCAATACGCTATCTGAAATAGGAGCGACGTAAATTGAACAAATGTGATAGAATTTCGCTGAATTCTTAAATTAACCATAATATAAAATGATCTAATCGGGTCTCTGTTTGCCCTACCCTAGAAGTTGAATAGTGCATTTTACTCGACATTTCTTTCGCTTTGAGATGCCGCTTAGCCCAATACGCTATCTGAAATATCAGCGACGTAAATTGAACAAATGTGAGAGAATTTCGCTGAATTCTTATATTAACCAAAATATAAAATGATCCAATCGGGTCTCTGATCGCCCTACCATAGAAGTTTAGTAGTGCATTTTACTCGCCCTTCCACGCGCTTTGAGATGCCGCCTAGCCCAGTACGCTATCTGAAATAGGAGCGACGTAATTTGAACAAATGTGATAGAATTACGCTGAATTCTTATATTAACCGTAATATAACATGATCTAATCGGGTCTCTGTTTGCCTTATCCTAGAAGTTTAATAGTGCATTTTACTCGCCATTTCATGCGCTTTGAGATGCAGCTTACCCCAATACGCTATCTGAAATAGGAGCGACGTAAATTGAACAAATGTGATAGAATTTCGCTGAATTCTTAAATTAACCATACTATAAAATAATCTAATCGGGTCTCTGTTTGCCGTACCCTAGAAGTTGAATAGTGCATTTTACTCGACATTTCTTTCGCTTTGAGATGCCGCTTAGCCCAATACGCTATCTGAAATATCAGCGACGTAAATTGAACAAATGTGAGAGAATTTCGCTGAATTCTTATATTAACCAAAATATAAAATGATCCAATCGGGTCTCTGATCGCCCTACCATAGAAGTTTAGTAGTGCATTTTACTCGCCCTTCCACGCGCTTTGAGATGCCGCCTAGCCCAGTACGCTATCTGAAATAGGAGCGACGTAATTTGAACAAATGTGATAGAATTACGCTGAATTCTTATATTAACCGTAATATAACATGATCTAATCGGGTCTCTGTTTGCCTTATCCTAGAAGTTTAATAGTGCATTTTACTCGCCATTTCATGCGCTTTGAGATGCCGCTTAGCCCAGTACGCTATCTGAAATATGAGCGACGTAAATTGAACAAATGTGATAGAATTTCGCTGAATTCTTATATTAACCAAAATATAAAATGATCTAATCGGGTCTCTGTTTGCCTTATCCTAGAAGTTTAATAGTGCATTTTACTCACCATTTCATGCGCATTGAGATGCCGCTTAGCCCAATACGCTATCTGAAATATCAGCGACGTAAATTGAACAAATGTGAGAGAATTTCGCTGAATTCTTATATTATCCAAAATATAAAATGATGTAATCGCGTCTCTGATTGCCCTATCATAGAAGGTTAGTAGTGCATTTTACTCGCCCTTCCACCCGCTTTGAGATGCCGCCTAGCCCACTACGCTATCTGAAATAGGAGCGACGTAAGTTGAACAAATGTGATAGAATTACGCTGAATTCTTATATTAACCGTAATATAAAATGATCTAATCGGGTCTCTGTTTGCCCTACCCTAGAAGTTTAATAGTGCATTTTACTCGTCATTTCATGCGCTTTGAGATGTCGCATAGCCCAATACGCTATCTGAAATAGGAACGACGTAAATTGAACAAATGTGATAGAATTTTTCTGAATTCTTAAATTAACCATAATATAAAATGATCTAATCGGGTCTCTGATTGCCCTATCATAGAAGTTTAGTAGTGCATTTTACTCGCCATTTCATGCGCTTTGAGATGCCGCTTAGCCCAATACGCTATCTGAAATAGGAGCGACGTAATTTGAACAAATGTGATAGAATTACGCTGAATTCTTATATTAACCGTAATATAAAATGATCTAACCGGGTCTCTGTTTGCCTTATCCTAGAAGTTTAATAGTGCATTTTACTCGCCATTTCATGCGCTTTGAGATGCCGCTTAGCCCAGTAAGCTATCTGAAATATGAGCGACGTAAATTGAACAAATGTGATAGAATTTCGCTGAATTCTTATATTAACCAAAATATAAAATGATCTAATCGGGTCTCTGTTTGCCTTATCCTAGAAGTTTAATAGTGCATTTTACTCACCATTTCATGCGCATTGAGATGCCGCTTAGCCCAATACGCTATCTGACATATCAGCGACGTAAATTGAACAAATGTGAGAGAATTTCGCTGAATTCTTATATTATCCAAAATATAAAATGATGTAATCGGGTCTCTGATTGCCCTATCATAGAAGTTTAGTAGTGCATTTTACTCGCCCTTCCACGCGCTTTGAGATGCCGCCTAGCCCAGTACGCTATCTGAAATAGGAGCGACGTAATTTGAACAAATGTGATAGAATTACGCTGAATTCTTATATTAACCGTAATATAAAATGATCTAACCGGGTCTCTGTTTGCCTTATCCTAGAAGTTTAATAGTGCATTTTACTCGCCATTTCATGCGCTTTGAGATGCCGCTTAGCCCAGTAAGCTATCTGAAATATGAGCGACGTAAATTGAACAAATGTGATAGAATTTCGCTGAATTCTTATATTAACCGTAATATAAAATGATCTAATCGGGTCTCTGTTTGCCCTACCCTAGAAGTTTAATAGTGCATTTTACTCGTCATTTCATGCGCTTTGAGATGTCGCATAGCCCAATACGCTATCTGAAATAGGAACGACGTAAATTGAACAAATGTGATAGAATTTTTCTGAATTCTTAAATTAACCATAATATAAAATGATCTAATCGGGTCTCTGCTTGCCCTACCCTTGAAGTTTAATAGTGCATTTTACTCGCCATTTCATGCGCTTTGAGATGCCGCTTAGCCCAAGACGCTATCTGAAATAGGAGCGACGTAAATTGAACAAATGTGATAGAATTTCGCTGAATTCTTATATTAACCAAAATATAAAATGATCTAATCGGGTCTCTGATTGCCCTATCATAGAAGTTTGATAGTGCATTTTACTCAACATTCCACGCGCTTTAAGTTGCCGCCTAGCCCAGTACGCTACCTGAAATATCAGCGACGTAAATTGAACAAATGTGAGAGAATTACGCTGAATTCTTATATTAACCGCAATATAAAATGATCTAATCGGGTCTCTGTTTGCCTTGTCCTAGAAGTTCAATAGTGCATTTTACTCGCCATTTCATGCGCTTTGAGATGCCGCTTAGCCCAGTACGCTATCTGAAATATGAGCGACGTAAATTGAACAAATGTGATAGAATTTCGCTGAATTCTTATATTAACCAAAATATAAAATGATATAATCGGGTCTCTCATAGCCCTATCATAGAAGTTTATTAGTGCATTTTACTCGCCATTCCACGCGCTTTAAGATGCCGCCTAGCCCAGTACGCTATCTGAAAGAGGAGCGACGTAAGTTGAACAAATGTGATAGAATTACGCTGAATTCTTATATTAACCGTAATATAAAATGATCTAATCGGGTCTCTGTTTGCCTTATCCTAGAAGTGTAATAGTGCATGTTACTCGCCATTTCATGCGCATTGCGATGCCGCTTAGCCCAATACGCTATCTGAAATAGGAGCGACGTAAATTGAACAAATGTGATAGAATTTCGCTGAATTCTTATATTAATCGTAATATAAAATGATCTATTCGGGTTTCTGTTCGCCCTACCCCAGAAGTTTAATCGAGCAACTCACTCGTCAATCAATGCGCTTTGAGATAGCGCCTAGCCGAGTATGCTATCTGAAATAGGAGCGACGTAAATTGAACAAATGTGATAGAATTTCGCTGAATTCTTATATTAACCGTAATATAAAATGATCTATTCGGGTTTCTGTTCGCCCTACCCCAGAAGTTTAATAGAGCATTTCACTCGTCAATCCATGCGCTTTGAGATGCCGCTTAGCCCAATACGCTATCTGAAATAGGAGCGACGTAAATTAAACAAATGTAATAGAATTTCGCTGAATTCTTATATTAACCAAAATACAAAATGATCTAATCGGGTCTCTGATTGCCCTACCCTAGAAGTTTAATAGTGCATTTTACTCGCCATGTCTTGCGCTTTGAGATGCAGCTTACCCCAATACGCTATCTGAAATAGGAGCGACGTAAATTGAACAAATGTGATAGAATTTCGCTGAATTCTTAAATTAACCATAATATAAAATGATCTAATCGGGTCTCTGTTTGCCCTACCCTAGAAGTTGAATAGTGCATTTTACTCGACATTTCTTTCGCTTTGAGATGCCGCTTAGCCCAATACGCTATCTGAAATATCAGCGACGTAAATTGAACAAATGTGAGAGAATTTCGCTGAATTCTTATATTAACCAAAATATAAAATGATCTAATCGGGTCTCTGATCGCCCTACCATAGAAGTTTAGTAGTGCATTTTACTCGCCCTTCCACGCGCTTTGAGATGCCGCCTAGCCCAGTACGCTATCTGAAAGAGGAGCGACGTAAGTTGAACAAATGTGATAGAATTACGCTGAATTCTTATAGTAACCGTAATATAAAATGATCTAATCGGGTCTCTGTTTGCCTTATCCTAGAAGTGTAATAGTGCATGTTACTCGCCATTTCATGCGCATTGCGATGCCGCTTAGCCCAATACGCTATCTGAAATAGGAGCGACGTAAATTGAACAAATGTGATAGAATTTCGCTGAATTCTTATATTAATCGTAATATAAAATGATCTATTCGGGTTTCTGTTCGCCCTACCCCAGAAGTTTAATCGAGCAACTCACTCGTCAATCAATGCGCTTTGAGATAGCGCCTAGCCGAGTATGCTATCTGAAATAGGAGCGACGTAAATTGAACAAATGTGATAGAATTTCGCTGAATTCTTAAATTAACCATAATATAAAATGATCTAATCGGGTCTCTGTTTGCCCTACCCTAGAAGTTGAATAGTGCATTTTACTCGACATTTCTTTCGCTTTGAGATGCCGCTTAGCCCAATACGCTATCTGAAATATCAGCGACGTAAATTGAACAAATGTGAGAGAATTTCGCTGAATTCTTATATTAACCAAAATATAAAATGATCCAATCGGGTCTCTGATCGCCCTACCATAGAAGTTTAGTAGTGCATTTTACTCGCCCTTCCACGCGCTTTGAGATGCCGCTTAGCCCAATAAGCTATCTGAAATAGGAGCGACGTAAATTGAACAAATGTGATAGAATTTCGCTGAATTCTTATATTAACCAAAATACAAAATGATCTAATCGGGTCTCTGATTGCCCTATCATAGAAGTTTAATAGTGCATTTTACTCGCCATTCTACGCGCTTTAAGATACCGCCTAGCCCAGTATGCTATCTGAAATAGGAGCGACGTAAATTGAACAAATGTGATAGAATTTCGCTGAATTCTTATATTAACCAAAATATAAAATGATCTAATCGGGTCTCTGTTTGCCCTACCCTAGAAGTTTAATAGTGCATTTTACTCGTCATTTCATGCGCTTTGAGATGTCGCATAGCCCAATACGCTATCTGAAATAGGAACGACGTAAATTGAACAAATGTGATAGAATTTTTCTGAATTCTTAAATTAACCATAATATAAAATGATCTAATCGGGTCTCTGTTTGCCCTACCCTTGAAGTTTAATAGTGCATTTTACTCGCCATTTCATGCGCTTTGAGATGCCGCTTAGCCCAATACGCTATCAGAAATAGGAGCGACGTAAATTGAACAAATGTGATAGAATTTCGCTGAATTCTTATATTAACCAAAATACAAAATGATCTAATCGGGTCTCTGATTGCCCTATCATAGAAGTTTAATAGTGCATTTTACTCGCCATTCTACGCGCTTTAAGATACCGCCTAGCCCAGTATGCTATCTGAAATAGGAGCGACGTAAATTGAACAAATGTGATAGAATTTCGCTGAATTCTTATATTAACCGTAATATAAAATGATCTATTCGGGTTTCTGTTCGCCCTACCCCAGAAGTTTAATAGAGCATTTCACTCGTCAATCCATGCGCTTTGAGATGCCGCTTAGCCCAATACGCTATCTGAAATAGGAGCGACGTAAATTAAACAAATGTAATAGAATTTCGCTGAATTCTTATATTAACCAAAATACAAAATGATCTAATCGGGTCTCTGATTGCCCTACCCTAGAAGTTTAATAGTGCATTTTACTCGCCATGTCTTGCGCTTTGAGATGCAGCTTACCCCAATACGCTATCTGAAATAGGAGCGACGTAAATTGAACAAATGTGATAGAATTTCGCTGAATTCTTAAATTAACCATAATATAAAATGATCTAATCGGGTCTCTGTTTGCCCTACCCTAGAAGTTGAATAGTGCATTTTACTCGACATTTCTTTCGCTTTGAGATGCCGCTTAGCCCAATACGCTATCTGAAATATCAGCGACGTAAATTGAACAAATGTGAGAGAATTTCGCTGAATTCTTATATTAACCAAAATATAAAATGATCCAATCGGGTCTCTGATCGCCCTACCATAGAAGTTTAGTAGTGCATTTTACTCGCCCTTCCACGCGCTTTGAGATGCCGCCTAGCCCAGTACGCTATCTGAAATAGGAGCGACGTAATTTGAACAAATGTGATAGAGTTACGCTGAATTCTTATATTAACCGTAATATAACATGATCTAATCGGGTCTCTGTTTGCCTTATCCTAGAAGTTTAATAGTGCATTTTACTCGCCATTTCATGCGCTTTGAGATGCCGCTTAGCCCAGTACGCTATCTGAAATATGAGCGACGTAAATTGAACAAATGTGATAGAATTTCGCTGAATTCTTATATTAACCAAAATATAAAATGATCTAATCGGGTCTCTGTTTGCCTTATCCTAGAAGTTTAATAGTGCATTTTACTCACCATTTCATGCGCATTGAGATGCTGCTTAGCCCAATACGCTATCTGAAATATCAGCGACGTAAATTGAACAAATGTGAGAGAATTTCGCTGAATTCTTATATTATCCAAAATATAAAATGATGTAATCGCGTCTCTGACTGCCCTATCATAGAAGGTTAGTAGTGCATTTTACTCGCCCTTCCACGCGCTTTGAGATGCCGCCTAGCCCACTACGCTATATGAAATAGGAGCGACGTAAGTTGAACAAATGTGATAGAATTACGCTGAATTCTTATATTAACCGTAATATAAAATGATCTAATCGGGTCTCTGTTTGCCCTACCCTAGAAGTTTAATAGTGCATTTTACTCGTCATTTCATGCGCTTTGAGATGTCGCATAGCCCAATACGCTATCTGAAATAGGAACGACGTAAATTGAACGAATGTGATAGAATTTTTCTGAATTCTTAAATTAACCATAATATAAAATGATCTAATCGGGTCTCTGTTTGCCCTACCCTTGAAGTTTAATAGTGCATTTTACTCGCCATTTCATGCGCTTTGAGATGCCGCTTAGCCCAATACGCTATCTGAAATAGGAGCGACGTAAATTGAACAAATGTGAGAGAATTTCGCTGAATTCTTATATTAACCAAAATATAAAATGATCCAATCGGGTCTCTGATCGCCCTACCATAGAAGTTTAGTAGTGCATTTTACTCGCCCTTCCACGCGCTTTGAGATGCCGCTTAGCCCAATAAGCTATCTGAAATAGGAGCGACGTAAATTGAACAAATGTGATAGAATTTCGCTGAATTCTTATATTAACCAAAATACAAAATGATCTAATCGGGTCTCTGATTGCCCTATCATAGAAGTTTAATAGTGCATTTTACTCGCCATTCTACGCGCTTTAAGATACCGCCTAGCCCAGTATGCTATCTGAAATAGGAGCGACGTAAATTGAACAAATGTGATAGAATTTCGCTGAATTCTTATATTAACCAAATATAAAATGATCTAATCGGGTCTCTGTTTGCCCTACCCTAGAAGTTTAATAGTGCATTTTACTCGTCATTTCATGCGCTTTGAGATGTCGCATAGCCCAATACGCTATCTGAAATAGGAACGACGTAACTTGAACAAATGTGATAGAATTTTTCTGAATTCTTAAATAACCATAATATAAAATGATCTAATCGGGTCCTCTGTTTGCCCTACCCCTTGAAGTTTAATAGTGCATTTTACTCGCCATTTCATGCGCTTTGAGATGCCGCTTAGCCCAATACGCTATCAGAAATAGGAGCGACGTAAATTGAACAAATGTGATAGAATTTCGCTGAATTCTTATATTAACCAAATACAAAATGATCTAATCGGGTCTCTGATTGCCCTATCATAGAAGTTTAATAGTGCATTTTACTCGCCATTCTACGCGCTTTAAGATACCGCCTAGCCCAGTATGCTATCTGAAATAGGAGCGACGTAAATTGAACAAATGTGATAGAATTTCGCTGAATTCTTATATTAACCGTAATATAAAATGATCTATTCGGGTTTCTGTTCGCCCTACCCCAGAAGTTTAATAGAGCATTTCACTCGTCAATCCATGCGCTTTGAGATGCCGCTTAGCCCAATACGCTATCTGAAATAGGAGCGACGTAAATTAAACAAATGTAATAGAATTTCGCTGAATTCTTATATTAACCAAAATACAAAATGATCTAATCGGGTCTCTGATTGCCCTACCCTAGAAGTTTAATAGTGCATTTTACTCGCCATGTCTTGCGCTTTGAGATGCAGCTTACCCCAATACGCTATCTGAAATAGGAGCGACGTAAATTGAACAAATGTGATAGAATTTCGCTGAATTCTTAAATTAACCATAATATAAAATGATCTAATCGGGTCTCTGTTTGCCCTACCCTAGAAGTTGAATAGTGCATTTTACTCGACATTTCTTTCGCTTTGAGATGCCGCTTAGCCCAATACGCTATCTGAAATATCAGCGACGTAAATTGAACAAATGTGAGAGAATTTCGCTGAATTCTTATATTAACCAAAATATAAAATGATCCAATCGGGTCTCTGATCGCCCTACCATAGAAGTTTAGTAGTGCATTTTACTCGCCCTTCCACGCGCTTTGAGATGCCGCCTAGCCCAGTACGCTATCTGAAATAGGAGCGACGTAATTTGAACAAATGTGATAGAGTTACGCTGAATTCTTATATTAACCGTAATATAACATGATCTAATCGGGTCTCTGTTTGCCTTATTCTAGAAGTTTAATAGTGCATTTTACTCGCCATTTCATGCGCTTTGAGATGCCGCTTAGCCCAGTACGCTATCTGAAATATGAGCGACGTAAATTGAACAAATGTGATAGAATTTCTCTGAATTCTTATATTAACCAAAATATAAAATGATCTAATCGGGTCTCTGTTTGCCTTATCCTAGAAGTTTAATAGTGCATTTTACTCACCATTTCATGCGCATTGAGATGCCGCTTAGCCCAATACGCTATCTGAAATATCAGCGACGTAAATTGAACAAATGTGAGAGAATTTCGCTGAATTCTTATATTATCCAAAATATAAAATGATGTAATCGCGTCTCTGACTGCCCTATCATAGAAGGTTAGTAGTGCATTTTACTCGCCCTTCCACGCGCTTTGAGATGCCGCCTAGCCCACTACGCTATCTGAAATAGGAGCGACGTAAGTTGAACAAATGTGATAGAATTACGCTGAATTCTTATATTAACCGTAATATAAAATGATCTAATCGGGTCTCTGTTTGCCCTACCCTAGAAGTTTAATAGTGCATTTTACTCGTCATTTCATGCGCTTTGAGATGTCGCATAGTCCAATACGCTATCTGAAATAGGAACGACGTAAATTGAACAAATGTGATAGAATTTTTCTGAATTCTTAAATTAACCATAATATAAAATGATCTAATCGGGTCTCTGTTTGCCCTACCCTTGAAGTTTAATAGTGCATTTTACTCACCATTTCATGCGCATTGAGATGCCGCTTAGCCCAATACGCTATCTGAAATATCAGCGACGTAAATTGAACAAATGTGAGAGAATTTCGCTGAATTCTTATATTATCCAAAATATAAAATGAATGTAATCGCGTCTCTGACTGCCCTATCATAGAAGGTTAGTAGTGCATTTTACTCGCCCTTCCACGCGCTTTGAGATGCCGCCTAGCCCACTACGCTATCTGAAATAGGAGCGACGTAAGTTGAACAAATGTGATAGAATTACGCTGAATTCTTATATTAACCGTAATATAAAATGATCTAATCGGGTCTCTGTTTGCCCTACCCTAGAAGTTTAATAGTGCATTTTACTCGTCATTTCATGCGCTTTGAGATGGTCGCATAGCCCAATACGCTATCTGAAATAGGAACGACGTAAATTGAACAAATGTGATAGAATTTTTCTGAATTCTTAAATTAACCATAATATAAAATGATCTAATCGGGTCTCTGTTTGCCCTACCCTTGAAGTTTAATAGTGCATTTTTACTCGCCATTTCATGCGCTTTGAGATGCCGCTTAGCCCAATACGCTATCTGAAATAGGAGCGACGTAAATTGAACAAATGTGATAGAATTTCGCTGAATTCTTATATTAACCAAAATACAAAATGATCTAATCGGGTCTCTGATTGCCCTATCATAGAAGTTTAATAGTGCATTTTACTCGCCATTCTACGCGCTTTAAGATACCGCCTAGCCCAGTATGCTATCTGAAATAGGAGCGACGTAAATTGAACAAATGTGATAGAATTTCGCTGAATTCTTATATTAACCGTAATATAAAATGATCTATTCGGGTTTCTGTTCGCCCTACCCCAGAAGTTTAATAGAGCATTTCACTCGTCAATCCATGCGCTTTGAGATGCCGCTTAGCCCAATACGCTATCTGAAATAGGAGCGACGTAAATTAAACAAATGTGATAGAATTTTTCTGAATTCTTAAATTAACCATAATATAAAATGATCTAATCGGGTCTCTGCTTGCCCTACCCTTGAAGTTTAATAGTGCATTTTACTCGCCATTTCATGCGCTTTGAGATGCCGCTTAGCCCAAGACGCTATCTGAAATAGGAGCGACGTAAATTGAACAAATGTGATAGAATTTCGCTGAATTCTTATATTAACCAAAATATAAAATGATCTAATCGGGTCTCTGATTGCCCTATCATAGAAGTTTGATAGTGCATTTTACTCAACATTCCACGCGCTTTAAGTTGCCGCCTAGCCCAGTACGCTACCTGAAATATCAGCGACGTAAATTGAACAAATGTGAGAGAATTACGCTGAATTCTTATATTAACCGCAATATAAAATGATCTAATCGGGTCTCTGTTTGCCTTGTCCTAGAAGTTCAATAGTGCATTTTACTCGCCATTTCATGCGCTTTGAGATGCCGCTTAGCCCAGTACGCTATCTGAAATATGAGCGACGTAAATTGAACAAATGTGATAGAATTTCGCTGAATTCTTATATTAACCAAAATATAAAATGATATAATCGGGTCTCTCATAGCCCTATCATAGAAGTTTATTAGTGCATTTTACTCGCCATTCCACGCGCTTTAAGATGCCGCCTAGCCCAGTACGCTATCTGAAAGAGGAGCGACGTAAGTTGAACAAATGTGATAGAATTACGCTGAATTCTTATATTAACCGTAATATAAAATGATCTAATCGGGTCTCTGTTTGCCTTATCCTAGAAGTGTAATAGTGCATGTTACTCGCCATTTCATGCGCATTGCGATGCCGCTTAGCCCAATACGCTATCTGAAATAGGAGCGACGTAAATTGAACAAATGTGATAGAATTTCGCTGAATTCTTATATTAATCGTAATATAAAATGATCTATTCGGGTTTCTGTTCGCCCTACCCCAGAAGTTTAATCGAGCAACTCACTCGTCAATCAATGCGCTTTGAGATAGCGCCTAGCCGAGTATGCTATCTGAAATAGGAGCGACGTAAATTGAACAAATGTGATAGAATTTCGCTGAATTCTTATATTAACCGTAATATAAAATGATCTATTCGGGTTTCTGTTCGCCCTACCCCAGAAGTTTAATAGAGCATTTCACTCGTCAATCCATGCGCTTTGAGATGCCGCTTAGCCCAATACGCTATCTGAAATAGGAGCGACGTAAATTAAACAAATGTAATAGAATTTCGCTGAATTCTTATATTAACCAAAATACAAAATGATCTAATCGGGTCTCTGATTGCCCTACCCTAGAAGTTTAATAGTGCATTTTACTCGCCATGTCTTGCGCTTTGAGATGCAGCTTACCCCAATACGCTATCTGAAATAGGAGCGACGTAAATTGAACAAATGTGATAGAATTTCGCTGAATTCTTAAATTAACCATAATATAAAATGATCTAATCGGGTCTCTGTTTGCCCTACCCTAGAAGTTGAATAGTGCATTTTACTCGACATTTCTTTCGCTTTGAGATGCCGCTTAGCCCAATACGCTATCTGAAATATCAGCGACGTAAATTGAACAAATGTGAGAGAATTTCGCTGAATTCTTATATTAACCAAAATATAAAATGATCCAATCGGGTCTCTGATCGCCCTACCATAGAAGTTTAGTAGTGCATTTTACTCGCCCTTCCACGCGCTTTGAGATGCCGCCTAGCCCAGTACGCTATCTGAAAGAGGAGCGACGTAAGTTGAACAAATGTGATAGAATTACGCTGAATTCTTATATTAACCGTAATATAAAATGATCTAATCGGGTCTCTGTTTGCCTTATCCTAGAAGTGTAATAGTGCATGTTACTCGCCATTTCATGCGCATTGCGATGCCGCTTAGCCCAATACGCTATCTGAAATAGGAGCGACGTAAATTGAACAAATGTGATAGAATTTCGCTGAATTCTTATATTAATCGTAATATAAAATGATCTATTCGGGTTTCTGTTCGCCCTACCCCAGAAGTTTAATCGAGCAACTCACTCGTCAATCAATGCGCTTTGAGATAGCGCCTAGCCGAGTATGCTATCTGAAATAGGAGCGACGTAAATTGAACAAATGTGATAGAATTTCGCTGAATTCTTATATTAACCGTAATATAAAATGATCTATTCGGGTTTCTGTTCGCCCTACCCCAGAAGTTTAATAGAGCATTTCACTCGTCAATCCATGCGCTTTGAGATGCCGCTTAGCCCAATACGCTATCTGAAATAGGAGTGACGTAAATTAAACAAATGTAATAGAATTTCGCTGAATTCTTATATTAACCAAAATACAAAATGATCTAATCGGGTCTCTGATTGCCCTACCCTAGAAGTTTAATAGTGCATTTTACTCGCCATGTCTTGCGCTTTGAGATGCAGCTTACCCCAATACGCTATCTGAAATAGGAGCGACGTAAATTGAACAAATGTGATAGAATTTCGCTGAATTCTTAAATTAACCATAATATAAAATGATCTAATCGGGTCTCTGTTTGCCCTACCCTAGAAGTTGAATAGTGCATTTTACTCGACATTTCTTTCGCTTTGAGATGCCGCTTAGCCCAGTACGCTATCTGAAATATCAGCGACGTAAATTGAACAAATGTGAGAGAATTTCGCTGAATTCTTATATTAACCAAAATATAAAATGATCCAATCGGGTCTCTGATCGCCCTACCATAGAAGTTTAGTAGTGCATTTTACTCGCCCTTCCACGCGCTTTGAGATGCCGCCTAGCCCAGTACGCTATCTGAAATAGGAGCGACGTAATTTGAACAAATGTGATAGAATTACGCTGAATTCTTATATTAACCGTAATATAACATGATCTAATCGGGTCTCTGTTTGCCTTATCCTAGAAGTTTAATAGTGCATTTTACTCGCCATTTCATGCGCTTTGAGATGCCGCTTAGCCCAATACGCTATCTGAAATATGAGCGACGTAAATTGAACAAATGTGATAGAATTTCGCTGAATTCTTATATTAACCAAAATATAAAATGATCTAATCGGGTCTCTGTTTGCCTTATCCTAGAAGTTTAATAGTGCATTTTACTCACCATTTCATGCGCATTGAGATGCCGCTTAGCCCAATACGCTATCTGAAATATCAGCGACGTAAATTGAACAAATGTGAGAGAATTTCGCTGAATTCTTATATTATCCAAAATATAAAATGATGTAATCGCGTCTCTGATTGCCCTATCATAGAAGGTTAGTAGTGCATTTTACTCGCCCTTCCACGCGCTTTGAGATGCCGCCTAGCCCACTACGCTATCTGAAATAGGAGCGACGTAAGTTGAACAAATGTGATAGAATTACGCTGAATTCTTATATTAACCGTAATATAAAATGATCTAATCGGGTCTCTGTTTGCCCTACCCTAGAAGTTTAATAGTGCATTTTACTCGTCATTTCATGCGCTTTGAGATGTCGCATAGCCCAATACGCTATCTGAAATAGGAACGACGTAAATTGAACAAATGTGATAGAATTTTTCTGAATTCTTAAATTAACCATAATATAAAATGATCTAATCGGGTCTCTGATTGCCCTATCATAGAAGTTTAGTAGTGCATTTTACTCGCCATTTCATGCGCTTTGAGATGCCGCTTAGCCCAATACGCTATCTGAAATAGGAGCGACGTAATTTGAACAAATGTGATAGAATTACGCTGAATTCTTATATTAACCGTAATATAAAATGATCTAACCGGGTCTCTGTTTGCCTTATCCTAGAAGTTTAATAGTGCATTTTACTCGCCATTTCATGCGCTTTGAGATGCCGCTTAGCCCAGTAAGCTATCTGAAATATGAGCGACGTAAATTGAACAAATGTGATAGAATTTCGCTGAATTCTTATATTAACCAAAATATAAAATGATCTAATCGGGTCTCTGTTTGCCTTATCCTAGAAGTTTAATAGTGCATTTTACTCACCATTTCATGCGCATTGAGATGCCGCTTAGCCCAATACGCTATCTGACATATCAGCGACGTAAATTGAACAAATGTGAGAGAATTTCGCTGAATCTTATATTATCCAAATATAAAATGATGTAATCGGGTCTCTGATTGCCCTATCATAGAAGTTTAGTAGTGCAATTTACTCGCCCTTCCCACGCGCTTTGAGATGCCGCCTAGCCCAGTACGCTATCTGAAATAGGAGCGACGTAATTTGAACAAATGTGATAGAATTACGCTGAATTCTTATATTAACCGTAATATAAAATGATCTAACCGGGTCTCTGTTTGCCTTATCCTAGAAGTTTATAGTGCATTTTACTCGCCATTTCATGCGCTTTGAGATGCCGCTTAGCCCAGTAAGCTATCAGAAATATGAGCGACGTAAATTGAACAAATGTGATAGAATTTCGCTGAATTCTTATATTAACCGTAATATAAAATGATCTAATCGGGTCTCTGTTGCCCTACCCTAGAAGTTTAATAGTGCATTTTACTCGTCATTTCATGCGCTTTGAGATGTCGCATAGCCCAATACGCTATCTGAAATAGGAACGACGTAAATTGAACAAATGTGATAGAATTTATTCTGAATTCTTAAATTAACCATAATATAAAATGATCTAATCGGGTCTCTGCTTGCCCTACCCCTTGAAGTTTAATAGTGCATTTACTCGCCATTTCATGCGCTTTGAGATGCCGCTTAGCCCAATACGCTATCTGAAATAGGAGCGACGTAAATTGAACAAATGTGATAGAATTCGCTGAATACTTATATTAACCAAAATATAAAATGATCTAATCGGGTCCTCTGATTGCCCTATCATAGAAGTTTGATAGTGCATTTTACTCAACATTCCACGCGCTTTAAGTTGCCGCCTAGCCCAGTACGCTACCTGAAATATCAGCGACGTAAATTGAACAAATGTGAGAGAATTACGCTGAATTCTTATATAACCGCAATATAAAATGATCTAATCGGGTCTCTGTTTGCCTTGTCCTAGAAGTTCAATAGTGCATTTTACTCGCCCATTTCATGCGCTTTGAGATGCCGCTTAGCCCAGTACGCTATCTGAAATATGAGCGACGTAAATTGAACAAATGTGATAGAATTTCGCTGAATTCTTATATTAACCAAAATATAAAATGATCTATTCGGGTTTCTGTTCGCCCTACCCCAGAAGTTTAATAGAGCATTTCACTCGTCAATCCCATGCGCTTGAGATGCCGCTTAGCCCAATACGCTATCTGAAATAGGAGCGACGTAAATTAAACAAATGTAATAGAATTTCGCTGAATTCTTATATTAACCAAAATACAAAATGATCTAATCGGGTCTCTGATTGCCCTACCCTAGAAGTTTAATAGTGCATTTTACTCGCCATTTCTTGCGCTTTGAGATGCAGCTTACCCCAATACGCTATCTGAAATAGGAGCGACGTAAATTGAACAAATGTGATAGAATTTCGCTGAATTCTTAAATTAACCATAATATAAAATGATCTAATCGGGTCTCTGTTTGCCCTACCCTAGAAGTTGAATAGTGCATTTTACTCGACATTTCTTTCGCTTTGAGATGCCGCTTAGCCCAATACGCTATCTGAAATATCAGCGACGTAAATTGAACAAATGTGAGAGAATTTCGCTGAATTCTTATATTAACCAAAATATAAAATGATCCAATCGGGTCTCTGATCGCCCTACCATAGAAGTTTAGTAGTGCATTTTACTCGCCCTTCCACGCGCTTTGAGATGCCGCCTAGCCCAGTACGCTATCTGAAAGAGGAGCGACGTAAGTTGAACAAATGTGATAGAATTACGCTGAATTCTTATATTAACCGTAATATAAAATGATCTAATCGGGTCTCTGTTTGCCTTATCCTAGAAGTGTAATAGTGCATGTTACTCGCCATTTCATGCGCATTGCGATGCCGCTTAGCCCAATACGCTATCTGAAATAGGAGCGACGTAAATTGAACAAATGTGATAGAATTTCGCTGAATTCTTATATTAATCGTAATATAAAATGATCTATTCGGGTTTCTGTTCGCCCTACCCCAGAAGTTTAATCGAGCAACTCACTCGTCAATCAATGCGCTTTGAGATAGCGCCTAGCCGAGTATGCTATCTGAAATAGGAGCGACGTAAATTGAACAAATGTGATAGAATTTCGCTGAATTCTTATATTAACCGTAATATAAAATGATCTATTCGGGTTTCTGTTCGCCCTACCCCAGAAGTTTAATAGAGCATTTCACTCGTCAATCCATGCGCTTTGAGATGCCGCTTAGCCCAATACGCTATCTGAAATAGGAGCGACGTAAATTAAACAAATGTAATAGAATTTCGCTGAATTCTTATATTAACCAAAATACAAAATGATCTAATCGGGTCTCTGATTGCCCTACCCTAGAAGTTTAATAGTGCATTTTACTCGCCATGTCTTGCGCTTTGAGATGCAGCTTACCCCAATACGCTATCTGAAATAGGAGCGACGTAAATTGAACAAATGTGATAGAATTTCGCTGAATTCTTAAATTAACCATAATATAAAATGATCTAATCGGGTCTCTGTTTGCCCTACCCTAGAAGTTGAATAGTGCATTTTACTCGACATTTCATTCGCTTTGAGATGCCGCTTAGCCCAATACGCTATCTGAAATATCAGCGACGTAAATTGAACAAATGTGAGAGAATTTCGCTGAATTCTTATATTAACCAAAATATAAAATGATCCAATCGGGTCTCTGATCGCCCTACCATAGAAGTTTAGTAGTGCATTTTACTCGCCCTTCCACGCGCTTTGAGATGCCGCCTAGCCCAGTACGCTATCTGAAATAGGAGCGACGTAATTTGAACAAATGTGATAGAATTACGCTGAATTCTTATATTAACCGTAATATAAAATGATCTAATCGGGTCTCTGTTTGCCTTATCCTAGAAGTTTAATAGTGCATTTTACTCGACATTTCTTTCGCTTTGAGATGCCGCTTAGCCCAATACGCTATCTGAAATATGAGCGACGTAAATTGAACAAATGTGATAGAATTTCGCTGAATTCTTATATTAACCAAAATATAAAATGATCTAATCGGGACTCTGTTTGCCTTATCCTAGAAGTTTAATAGTGCATTTTACTCACCATTTCATGCGCATTGAGATGCCGCTTAGCCCAATACGCTATCTGAAATCGGAGCGACGTAAATTGAACGAATGTGATAGAATTTCGCTGAATTCTTATATTAACCAAAATACAAAATGATCTAATCGGGTCTCTGATTGCCCTATCATAGAAGTTTAATAGTGCATTTTACTCGCCATTCTACGCGCTTTAAGATGCCGCCTAGCCCAGTACGCTATCTGAATAGGAGCTACGTAAGTTGATCAAATGTGACAGAATTACGCTGAATTCTTATATTAACCAAATATAAAATGATCTAATCGGGTCTCTGTTTGCCTTATCCTAGAAGTTTAATAGTGCAATTTTACTCACCATTTCATGCGCATTGAGATGCCGCTTAGCCCAATACGCTATCTGACATATCAGGGACGTAAATTGAACAAATGTGAGAGAATTTCGCTGAATTTCTTATATTATCCAAAATATAAAATGATTTAATCGGGTCTCTGATTGCCCTATCATAGAAGTTAAGTAGTGCATTTTACTCGCCCTTCCACGCGCTTTGAGATGCCACCTAGCCCAGTACGCTATCTGAAATAGGAGCGACGTAAGTTGAACAAATGTGATAGAATTACGCTGAATTCTTATATTAACCGTAATATAAAATGATCTAATCGGGTCTCTGTTTGCCTTATCCTAGAAGTTTAATAGTGCATTTTACTCGCCATTTCATGCGCTTTGAGATGCCGCTTAGCCCAGTAAGCTATCTGAAATATGAGCGGACGTAAATTGAACAAATGTGATAGAATTTCGCTGAATTCTTATATTAACCGTATATAAAATTGATCTAATCGGGTCTCTGTTTGCCCTACCCTAGAAGTTTAACAGTGCATTTTACTCGTCATTTCAGTGCGCTTTGAGATGTCGCATAGCCCAATACGCTATCTGAAATAGGAACGACGTAAATTGAACAAATGTGATAGAATTTTTCTGAATTCTTAAATTAACCATAATATAAAATGATCTAATCGGGTCTCTGCTTGCCCTACCCTTGAAGTTTAATAGTGCATTTTACTCGCCATTTCATGCGCTTTGAGATGCCGCTTAGCCCAATACGCTATCTGAAATAGGAGCTACGTAAGTTGAACAAATGTAACAGAATTACGCTGAATTCTTATATTAACCGTAATATGAAATGATCTATTCGGGTTTCTGTTCGCCCTACCCCAGAAGTTTAATAGAGCATCTCACTCGTCAATCAATGCGCTTTGAGATGCCGCTTAGCCCAATACGCTATCTGAAATAGGAGCGACGTAAATTGAACAAATGTGATAGAATTTCGCTGAATTCTTATATTAACCAAAATACAAAATGATCTAATCGGGTCTCTGATTGCCCTATCATAGAAGTTTAATAGTGCATTTTACTCGCCATTCTACGCGCTTTAAGATGCCGCCTAGCCCAGTACGCTATCTGAAATAGGAGCTACGTAAGTTGAACAAATGTGACAGAATTACGCTGAATTCTTATATTAACCTTAATGTAAAATGATCTAATCTGGTCTCTGTTCGCCCTACCCTAGAAGTTTAATAGTGCATTTCACTCGTCATTTCATGCGCTTTGAGATGCCGCCTAGCCCAATAAGCTATCTGAAATAGGAGCGACGTAAATTGAACAAATGTGATAGAATTTCGCTGAATTCTTATATTAACCAAAATACAAAATGATCTAATCGGGTCTCTGATTGCCCTATCATAGAAGTTTAATAGTGCATTTTACTCGCCATTCTACGCGCTTTAAGATACCGCCTAGCCCAGTATGCTATCTGAAATAGGAGCGACGTAAATTGAACAAATGTGATAGAATTTCGCTGAATTCTTATATTAACCGTAATATAAAATGATCTATTCGGGTTTCTGTTCGCCCTACCCCAGAAGTTTAATAGAGCATTTCACTCGTCAATCCATGCGCTTTGAGATGCCGCTTAGCCCAATACGCTATCTGAAATAGGAGCGACGTAAATTAAACAAATGTAATAGAATTTCGCTGAATTCTTATATTAACCAAAATACAAAATGATCTAATCGGGTCTCTGATTGCCCTACCCTAGAAGTTTAATAGTGCATTTTACTCGCCATGTCTTGCGCTTTGAGATGCAGCTTACCCCAATACGCTATCTGAAATAGGAGCGACGTAAATTGAACAAATGTGATAGAATTTCGCTGAATTCTTAAATTAACCATAATATAAAATGATCTAATCGGGTCTCTGTTTGCCCTACCCTAGAAGTTGAATAGTGCATTTTACTCGACATTTCTTTCGCTTTGAGATGCCGCTTAGCCCAATACGCTATCTGAAATAGGAGCGACGTAAATTGAACAAATGTGAGAGAATTTCGCTGAATTCTTATATTAACCAAAATATAAAATGATCCAATCGGGTCTCTGATCGCCCTACCATAGAAGTTTAGTAGTGCATTTTACTCGCCCTTCCACGCGCTTTGAGATGCCGCCTAGCCCAGTACGCTATCTGAAAGAGGAGCGACGTAAGTTGAACAAATGTGATAGAATTACGCTGAATTCTTATATTAACCGTAATATAAAATGATCTAATCGGGTCTCTGTTTGCCTTATCCTAGAAGTGTAATAGTGCATGTTACTCGCCATTTCATGCGCATTGCGATGCCGCTTAGCCCAATACGCTATCTGAAATAGGAGCGACGTAAATTGAACAAATGTGATAGAATTTCGCTGAATTCTTATATTAATCGTAATATAAAATGATCTATTCGGGTTTCTGTTCGCCCTACCCCAGAAGTTTAATCGAGCAACTCACTCGTCAATCAATGCGCTTTGAGATAGCGCCTAGCCGAGTATGCTATCTGAAATAGGAGCGACGTAAATTGAACAAATGTGATAGAATTTCGCTGAATTCTTATATTAACCGTAATATAAAATGATCTATTCGGGTTTCTGTTCGCCCTACCCCAGAAGTTTAATAGAGCATTTCACTCGTCAATCCATGCGCTTTGAGATGCCGCTTAGCCCAATACGCTATCTGAAATAGGAGTGACGTAAATTAAACAAATGTAATAGAATTTCGCTGAATTCTTATATTAACCAAAATACAAAATGATCTAATCGGGTCTCTGATTGCCCTACCCTAGAAGTTTAATAGTGCATTTTACTCGCCATGTCTTGCGCTTTGAGATGCAGCTTACCCCAATACGCTATCTGAAATAGGAGCGACGTAAATTGAACAAATGTGATAGAATTTCGCTGAATTCTTAAATTAACCATAATATAAAATGATCTAATCGGGTCTCTGTTTGCCCTACCCTAGAAGTTGAATAGTGCATTTTACTCGACATTTCTTTCGCTTTGAGATGCCGCTTAGCCCAATACGCTATCTGAAATATCAGCGACGTAAATTGAACAAATGTGAGAGAATTTCGCTGAATTCTTATATTAACCAAAATATAAAATGATCTAATCGGGTCTCTGATCGCCCTACCATAGAAGTTTAGTAGTGCATTTTACTCGCCCTTACACGCGCTTTGAGATGCCGCCTAGCCCAATACGCTATCTGAAATAGGAGCGACGTAATTTGAACAAATGTGATAGAATTACGCTGAATTCTTATATTAACCGTAATATAACATGATCTAATCGGGTCTCTGTTTGCCTTATCCTAGAAGTTTAATAGTGCATTTTACTCGCCATTTCATGCGCTTTGAGATGCCGCTTAGCCCAGTACGCTATCTGAAATATGAGCGACGTAAATTGAACAAATGTGATAGAATTTCGCTGAATTCTTATATTAACCAAAATATAAAATGATCTAATCGGGTCTCTGTTTGCCTTATCCTAGAAGTTTAATAGTGCATTTTACTCACCATTTCATGCGCATTGAGATGCCGCTTAGCCCAATACGCTATCTGAAATATCAGCGACGTAAATTGAACAAATGTGAGAGAATTTCGCTGAATTCTTATATTATCCAAAATATAAAATGATGTAATCGCGTCTCTGATTGCCCTATCATAGAAGGTTAGTAGTGCATTTTACTCGCCCTTCCACGCGCTTTGAGATGCCGCCTAGCCCACTACGCTATCTGAAACAGGAGCGACGTAAGTTGAACAAATGTGATAGAATTACGCTGAATTCTTATATTAACCGTAATATAAAATGATCTAATCGGGTCTCTGTTTGCCCTACCCTAGAAGTTTAATAGTGCATTTTACTCGTCATTTCATGCGCTTTGAGATGTCGCATAGCCCAATACGCTATCTGAAATAGGAACGACGTAAATTGAACAAATGTGATAGAATTTTTCTGAATTCTTAAATTAACCATAATATAAAATGATCTAATCGGGTCTCTGATTGCCCTATCATAGAAGTTTAGTAGTGCATTTTACTCGCCATTTCATGCGCTTTGAGATGCCGCTTAGCCCAATACGCTATCTGAAATAGGAGCGACGTAATTTGAACAAATGTGATAGAATTACGCTGAATTCTTATATTAACCGTAATATAAAATGATCTAACCGGGTCTCTGTTTGCCTTATCCTAGAAGTTTAATAGTGCATTTTACTCGCCATTTCATGCGCTTTGAGATGCCGCTTAGCCCAGTAAGCTATCTGAAATATGAGCGACGTAAATTGAACAAATGTGATAGAATTTCGCTGAATTCTTATATTAACCAAAATATAAAATGATCTAATCGGGTCTCTGTTTGCCTTATCCTAGAAGTTTAATAGTGCATTTTACTCACCATTTCATGCGCATTGAGATGCCGCTTAGCCCAATACGCTATCTGACATATCAGCGACGTAAATTGAACAAATGTGAGAGAATTTCGCTGAATTCTTATATTATCCAAAATATAAAATGATGTAATCGGGTCTCTGATTGCCCTATCATAGAAGTTTAGTAGTGCAATTTACTCGCCCTTCCACGCGCTTTGAGATGCCGCCTAGCCCAGTACGCTATCTGAAATAGGAGCGACGTAATTTGAACAAATGTGATAGAATTACGCTGAATTCTTATATTAACCGTAATATAAAATGATCTAACCGGGTCTCTGTTTGCCTTATCCTAGAAGTTTAATAGTGCATTTTACTCGCCATTTCATGCGCTTTGAGATGCCGCTTAGCCCAGTAAGCTATCTGAAATATGAGCGACGTAAATTGAACAAATGTGATAGAATTTCGCTGAATTCTTATATTAACCGTAATATAAAATGATCTAATCGGGTCTCTGTTTGCCCTACCCTAGAAGTTTAATAGTGCATTTTACTCGTCATTTCATGCGCTTTGAGATGTCGCATAGCCCAATACGCTATCTGAAATAGGAACGACGTAAATTGAACAAATGTGATAGAATTTTTCTGAATTCTTAAATTAACCATAATATAAAATGATCTAATCGGGTCTCTGCTTGCCCTACCCTTGAAGTTTAATAGTGCATTTTACTCGCCATTTCATGCGCTTTGAGATGCCGCTTAGCCCAAGACGCTATCTGAAATAGGAGCGACGTAAATTGAACAAATGTGATAGAATTTCGCTGAATTCTTATATTAACCAAAATATAAAATGATCTAATCGGGTCTCTGATTGCCCTATCATAGAAGTTTGATAGTGCATTTTACTCAACATTCCACGCGCTTTAAGTTGCCGCCTAGCCCAGTACGCTACCTGAAATATCAGCGACGTAAATTGAACAAATGTGAGAGAATTACGCTGAATTCTTATATTAACCGCAATATAAAATGATCTAATCGGGTCTCTGTTTGCCTTGTCCTAGAAGTTCAATAGTGCATTTTACTCGCCATTTCATGCGCTTTGAGATGCCGCTTAGCCCAGTACGCTATCTGAAATATGAGCGACGTAAATTGAACAAATGTGATAGAATTTCGCTGAATTCTTATATTAACCAAAATATAAAATGATATAATCGGGTCTCTCATAGCCCTATCATAGAAGTTTATTAGTGCATTTTACTCGCCATTCCACGCGCTTTAAGATGCCGCCTAGCCCAGTACGCTATCTGAAAGAGGAGCGACGTAAGTTGAACAAATGTGATAGAATTACGCTGAATTCTTATATTAACCGTAATATAAAATGATCTAATCGGGTCTCTGTTTGCCTTATCCTACAAGTGTAATAGTGCATGTTACTCGCCATTTCATGCGCATTGCGATGCCGCTTAGCCCAATACGCTATCTGAAATAGGAGCGACGTAAATTGAACAAATGTGATAGAATTTCGCTGAATTCTTATATTAATCGTAATATAAAATGATCTATTCGGGTTTCTGTTCGCCCTACCCCAGAAGTTTAATCGAGCAACTCACTCGTCAATCAATGCGCTTTGAGATAGCGCCTAGCCGAGTATGCTATCTGAAATAGGAGCGACGTAAATTGAACAAATGTGATAGAATTTCGCTGAATTCTTATATTAACCGTAATATAAAATGATCTATTCGGGTTTCTGTTCGCCCTACCCCAGAAGTTTAATAGAGCATTTCACTCGTCAATCCATGCGCTTTGAGATGCCGCTTAGCCCAATACGCTATCTGAAATAGGAGCGACGTAAATTAAACAAATGTAATAGAATTTCGCTGAATTCTTATATTAACCAAAATACAAAATGATCTAATCGGGTCTCTGATTGCCCTACCCTAGAAGTTTAATAGTGCATTTTACTCGCCATGTCTTGCGCTTTGAGATGCAGCTTACCCCAATACGCTATCTGAAATAGGAGCGACGTAAATTGAACAAATGTGATAGAATTTCGCTGAATTCTTAAATTAACCATAATATAAAATGATCTAATCGGGTCTCTGTTTGCCCTACCCTAGAAGTTGAATAGTGCATTTTACTCGACATTTCTTTCGCTTTGAGATGCCGCTTAGCCCAATACGCTATCTGAAATATCAGCGACGTAAATTGAACAAATGTGAGAGAATTTCGCTGAATTCTTATATTAACCAAAATATAAAATGATCCAATCGGGTCTCTGATCGCCCTACCATAGAAGTTTAGTAGTGCATTTTACTCGCCCTTCCACGCGCTTTGAGATGCCGCCTAGCCCAGTACGCTATCTGAAAGAGGAGCGACGTAAGTTGAACAAATGTGATAGAATTACGCTGAATTCTTATATTAACCGTAATATAAAATGATCTAATCGGGTCTCTGTTTGCCTTATCCTAGAAGTGTAATAGTGCATGTTACTCGCCATTTCATGCGCATTGCGATGCCGCTTAGCCCAATACGCTATCTGAAATAGGAGCGACGTAAATTGAACAAATGTGATAGAATTTCGCTGAATTCTTATATTAATCGTAATATAAAATGATCTATTCGGGTTTCTGTTCGCCCTACCCCAGAAGTTTAATCGAGCAACTCACTCGTCAATCAATGCGCTTTGAGATAGCGCCTAGCCGAGTATGCTATCTGAAATAGGAGCGACGTAAATTGAACAAATGTGATAGAATTTCGCTGAATTCTTATATTAACCGTAATATAAAATGATCTATTCGGGTTTCTGTTCGCCCTACCCCAGAAGTTTAATAGAGCATTTCACTCGTCAATCCATGCGCTTTGAGATGCCGCTTAGCCCAATACGCTATCTGAAATAGGAGCGACGTAAATTAAACAAATGTAATAGAATTTCGCTGAATTCTTATATTAACCAAAATACAAAATGATCTAATCGGGTCTCTGATTGCCCTACCCTAGAAGTTTAATAGTGCATTTTACTCGCCATGTCTTGCGCTTTGAGATGCAGCTTACCCCAATACGCTATCTGAAATAGGAGCGACGTAAATTGAACAAATGTGATAGAATTTCGCTGAATTCTTAAATTAACCATAATATAAAATGATCTAATCGGGTCTCTGTTTGCCCTACCCTAGAAGTTGAATAGTGCATTTTACTCGACATTTCTTTCGCTTTGAGATGCCGCTTAGCCCAATACGCTATCTGAAATATCAGCGACGTAAATTGAACAAATGTGAGAGAATTTCGCTGAATTCTTATATTAACCAAAATATAAAATGATCCAATCGGGTCTCTGATCGCCCTACCATAGAAGTTTAGTAGTGCATTTTACTCGCCCTTCCACGCGCTTTGAGATGCCGCCTAGCCCAGTACGCTATCTGAAATAGGAGCGACGTAATTTGAACAAATGTGATAGAATTACGCTGAATTCTTATATTAACCGTAATATAAAATGATCTAATCGGGTCTCTGTTTGCCTTATCCTAGAAGTTTAATAGTGCATTTTACTCGACATTTCTTTCGCTTTGAGATGCCGCTTAGCCCAATACGCTATCTGAAATATGAGCGACGTAAATTGAACAAATGTGATAGAATTTCGCTGAATTCTTATATTAACCAAAATATAAAATGATCTAATCGGGACTCTGTTTGCCTTATCCTAGAAGTTTAATAGTGCATTTTACTCACCATTTCATGCGCATTGAGATGCCGCTTAGCCCAATACGCTATCTGAAATCGGAGCGACGTAAATTGAACGAATGTGATAGAATTTCGCTGAATTCTTATATTAACCAAAATACAAAATGATCTAATCGGGTCTCTGATTGCCCTATCATAGAAGTTTAATAGTGCATTTTACTCGCCATTCTACGCGCTTTAAGATGCCGCCTAGCCCAGTACGCTATCTGAAATAGGAGCTACGTAAGTTGAACAAATGTGACAGAATTACGCTGAATTCTTATATTAACCAAAATATAAAATGATCTAATCGGGTCTCTGTTTGCCTTATCCTAGAAGTTTAATAGTGCATTTTACTCACCATTTCATGCGCATTGAGATGCCGCTTAGCCCAATACGCTATCTGACATATCAGGGACGTAAATTGAACAAATGTGAGAGAATTTCGCTGAATTCTTATATTATCCAAAATATAAAATGATGTAATCGGGTCTCTGATTGCCCTATCATAGAAGTTTAGTAGTGCATTTTACTCGCCCTTCCACGCGCTTTGAGATGCCACCTAGCCCAGTACGCTATCTGAAATAGGAGCGACGTAATTTGAACAAATGTGATAGAATTACGCTGAATTCTTATATTAACCGTAATATAAAATGATCTAACCGGGTCTCTGTTTGCCTTATCCTAGAAGTTTAATAGTGCATTTTACTCGCCATTTCATGCGCTTTGAGATGCCGCTTAGCCCAGTAAGCTATCTGAAATATGAGCGACGTAAATTGAACAAATGTGATAGAATTTCGCTGAATTCTTATATTAACCGTAATATAAAATGATCTAATCGGGTCTCTGTTTGCCCTACCCTAGAAGTTTAACAGTGCATTTTACTCGTCATTTCATGCGCTTTGAGATGTCGCATAGCCCAATACGCTATCTGAAATAGGAACGACGTAAATTGAACAAATGTGATAGAATTTTTCTGAATTCTTAAATTAACCATAATATAAAATGATCTAATCGGGTCTCTGCTTGCCCTACCCTTGAAGTTTAATAGTGCATTTTACTCGCCATTTCATGCGCTTTGAGATGCCGCTTAGCCCAATACGCTATCTGAAATAGGAGCTACGTAAGTTGAACAAATGTAACAGAATTACGCTGAATTCTTATATTAACCGTAATATAAAATGATCTATTCGGGTTTCTGTTCGCCCTACCCCAGAAGTTTAATAGAGCATCTCACTCGTCAATCAATGCGCTTTGAGATGCCGCTTAGCCCAATACGCTATCTGAAATAGGAGCGACGTAAATTGAACAAATGTGATAGAATTTCGCTGAATTCTTATATTAACCAAAATACAAAATGATCTAATCGGGTCTCTGATTGCCCTATCATAGAAGTTTAATAGTGCATTTTACTCGCCATTCTACGCGCTTTAAGATGCCGCCTAGCCCAGTACGCTATCTGAAATAGGAGCTACGTAAGTTGAACAAATGTGACAGAATTACGCTGAATTCTTATATTAACCTTAATGTAAAATGATCTAATCTGGTCTCTGTTCGCCCTACCCTAGAAGTTTAATAGTGCATTTCACTCGTCATTTCATGCGCTTTGAGATGCCGCCTAGCCCAATAAGCTATCTGAAATAGGAGCGACGTAAATTGAACAAATGTGATAGAATTTCGCTGAATTCTTATATTAACCAAAATACAAAATGATCTAATCGGGTCTCTGATTGCCCTATCATAGAAGTTTAATAGTGCATTTTACTCGCCATTCTACGCGCTTTAAGATACCGCCTAGCCCAGTATGCTATCTGAAATAGGAGCGACGTAAATTGAACAAATGTGATAGAATTTCGCTGAATTCTTATATTAACCGTAATATAAAATGATCTATTCGGGTTTCTGTTCGCCCTACCCCAGAAGTTTAATAGAGCATTTCACTCGTCAATCCATGCGCTTTGAGATGCCGCTTAGCCCAATACGCTATCTGAAATAGGAGCGACGTAAATTAAACAAATGTAATAGAATTTCGCTGAATTCTTATATTAACCAAAATACAAAATGATCTAATCGGGTCTCTGATTGCCCTACCCTAGAAGTTTAATAGTGCATTTTACTCGCCATGTCTTGCGCTTTGAGATGCAGCTTACCCCAATACGCTATCTGAAATAGGAGCGACGTAAATTGAACAAATGTGATAGAATTTCGCTGAATTCTTAAATTAACCATAATATAAAATGATCTAATCGGGTCTCTGTTTGCCCTACCCTAGAAGTTGAATAGTGCATTTTACTCGACATTTCTTTCGCTTTGAGATGCCGCTTAGCCCAATACGCTATCTGAAATATCAGCGACGTAAATTGAACAAATGTGAGAGAATTTCGCTGAATTCTTATATTAACCAAAATATAAAATGATCCAATCGGGTCTCTGATCGCCCTACCATAGAAGTTTAGTAGTGCATTTTACTCGCCCTTCCACGCGCTTTGAGATGCCGCCTAGCCCAGTACGCTATCTGAAA
>CAKAJE020001672.1:0-55774 GCA_916610135.2 Macropis europaea | reverse complement strand
ATAAGGGCAATCAGAGACCCGGTTAGATCATTTTATGTTATGGTTAATTTAAGAATTCAGCAAAATTCTATCATATTTGTTCAATTCACGTCGCTCCTGTTTCAGATAGCATATTGGGATAAGCGGCATCTCAAAGCGCATGAAATGGCGAATAAAATGCGCTATTAAACTTCTAGGATAAGGCAACCAGAGACCCGATTAGATCATTTTATGTTATGGTAAATTTAAGAATTCAGCAAAATTCTATCACATTTGTTCAATTTACGTCGCTCCTATTTCAGATAGCGTATTGGGCAAAGCGGCATCTCAAAGCGTATGGAATGGCGAATAAAATGCACTATTAAAGTTCTAGGCTAGGGCGAACAGAGACCCGATTAGATCATTTTACATTATGGTTAATAAAAGAATTCAGCGAAATTCTGTCACATTTGTTCAATTTATATCGCTCCAATTTCAGATAGCGTATTGGGCTAAGCGGCATCTCAAAGCGCATGAAATGACGAGTAAAATGCACTATTAAAGTTCTAGGGTAGGGCAAACAGAGACCCGATTAGATCATTTTTATTTATGGTTAATTTAAGAATTCAGCAAAATTCTATCACATTTGTTCAATTTACGTCGCTCCTATTTCGGATAGCGTACTGGGCTAGGCGGCATCCTAAAGCGCGTGGAGTGGCCGAGTAAAATGCACTATTAATCTTCTATGATAGGGCAATCAGAGACCCGATTTGATCATTTTATATTTTGGTTAATATAAGAATTCAGCGAAATTCTATCACATTTGTTCAATTTACGTCGCTGCTATTTCAGATAGCGTATTGGGCTAAGCGGCATCTCAAAGCGCATGAAATGGCGAGTAAAATGCAATACTAAACTTCTAGGATAAGGCAAACAGAGACCCGATTAGATCATATAATATTACGGTTAATATAAGAATGCAGCGTAATTCTATCACATTTGTTCAACTTACGTCTCTCCTATTTTAGACAGCGTACAGGGCTAGGCGGCCTCTTAAAGCGCGTGGAATGGCGAGTAAAATGCACTACTAAACTTCTATGATAGGGCAATCAGAGACCCGGTTAGATCATTTTATGTTATGGTTAATTTAAGAATTCAGCAAAATTCTATCACATTTGTTCAATTTACGTCGCTCCTATTTCAGATAGCGTATTGGGCAAAGCGGCATCTCAAAGCGTATGGAATGGCGAATAAAATGCACTATTAAAGTTCTAGGCTAGGGCGAACAGAGACCCGATTAGATCATTTTACATTATGGTTAATAAAAGAATTCAGCGAAATTCTGTCACATTTGTTCAATTTATATCGCTCCAATTTCAGATAGCGTATTGGGCTAAGCGGCATCTCAAAGCGCATGAAATGACGAGTAAAATGCACTATTAAAGTCCTAGGGTAGGGCAAACAGAGACCCGATTAGATCATTTTATATTATGGTTACTTTAAGAATTCAGCGAAATTCTATCACATTCGTTCAATTACGTCCGCTCCTATTCAGATAGCGTATTGGGCAAAGCGGCATCTCAAAGCGCATGAAATGACGAGTAAAATCCACTGTTAAACTTCTTGGGTAGGGCAAACAGAGACCGATTAGATCATTTTATGTTATGGTAAATTTAAGAATTCAGCAAAATTCTATCACATTTGTTCAATTTACGTCGCTCCTATTTCAGATAGCGTATTGGGCTAAGCGGCATCTCAAAGCGCATGACATGGCGACTAAAATGCGCTAATAAACTTCTAGGATAAGGCAAACAGGGACCCGATTAGATCATTTTATATTACGGTTAATATAAGAATGCATCGTAGTTCTATCACATTTGTACAATTTACGTCGCTCCTATTTCAGATAGCGTATTGGGCTATGCGGCATCTCAAAGCGCATGAAATGGCGAGTAAAATGCACTATTAAACTTCTAGGATAAGGCAAACAGAGACCCGATTAGATCATTTTATATTACGGTTAATATAAGAATTCAGCGTAATCTATCACATTTGTTCAGGTTACGTCGCTCCTACTTCAGATAGCGTACTGGGCTAGGCGGCATCTTAAAGCGCGTAGAATGGCGAGTAAAATGCACTATTAAACTTCTAGGATAAGGCAAACAGAGACCCGATTAGATCATTTTATATTACGGTTAATATAAGAATTCGGCGTAATTCTATCACATTTGTTCAACTTACGTCGCTCCTATTTCAGATAGCGTACTGGGCTAGGCGGCATCTTAAAGCGTGTGAAATGGCGAGTAAAATGCACTACTAAACTTCTATGATAGGGCAAACAGGGACCCGATTAGATCACTTTATATTACGGTTAATATAAGAATGCAGCGTAATTCTATCACATTTGTTCAGGTTACGTCGCTCCTACTTCAGATAGCGTACTGGGCTAGGCGGCATCTTAAAGCGCGTAGAATGGCGAGTAAAATGCACTATTAAACTTCTAGGATAAGGCAAACAGAGACCCGATTAGATCATTTTATATTTTGTTTAATATAAGGTTTCAGGGAAATTCTATCACATTTGTTAAATTACGTCGTTCCTATTTCAGATAGCGTATTGGGCTAAGCGGCATCTCAAAGCGCATGAAATGACGAGTGAAATGCACTATTAAACTTCTCGGGTAGGGCGAACAGAGACCCGATTAGATCATTTTATATTACGGTTAATATAAGAATTCAGCGAAAATCTATCACATTTGTTCAATTTACGTCGCTCCTATTTCAGATAGCGTATTGGGCTAAGCGGCCTCTTCAAAGCGCATGACATGGCGAGTAAAACGCGCTAATAAACTTCTAGATAAGGCCAAACAGGGACCCGATTAGATCATTTATATTACGGTTAAATATAGAATGCATCGTAGTTCTATCACATTTGTTCAATTTACGTCGCTCCTATTTCAGATAGCGTATTGGGCTATGCGGCATCTCAAAGGCGCATGAAATGACGAGTAAAATGCACTATTAAACTTCTAGGATAAGCCAAACAGAGACCCGATTAGATCATTTTATATTACGGTTAATATAAGAATTCGGGCGTAATTCTATCACATTTGTTCAACTTACGTCGCTCCTATTTCAGATAGCGTACTGGGCTAGGCGGCATCTTAAAGCGCGTGAAATGGCGAGTAAAATGCACTACTAAACTTCTATGATAGGGCAATCAGAGACCCGATTAGACCATTTTTATATTTTGTTTAATATAAGGTTTCAGGGAAATTCTATCACATTTGTTAAATTTACGTCGTTCCTATTTCAGATAGCGTATTGGCTAAGCGGCATCTCAAAGCGTATGAAATGGCGAATAAAATGCACTATTAAAGTTCTAGGCTAGGGCGAACAGAGACCCGATTAGATCATTTTATATTACCGGTTAATTTAAAAATTCCGCAAAATTCTATCACATTTGTTCAATTTCTATCGCTCCTATTTCAGATAGCGTATTGGGCTAAGCGGCATCTCAAAGCGCATGAAATGACGAGTAAAATGCACTATTAAAGTTCTAGGGAAGGGCAAACAGAGACCCGATTAGATCATTTTATATTATGGTTAATTTAAGAATTCAGCAAAATTCTATCACATTTGTTCAATTTACGTCGCTCCTATTTCGGATAGCGTACTGGGGCTCGGCGGCATCCTAAAGCGCGTGGAGTGGCGAGTAAAATGCACTATTAATCTTCTATGATAGGGCAATCAGAGACCCGATTAGATCATTTTTTTTTTGGTTAATATAAGAATTCAGCGAAATTCTATCACATTTGTTCAATTTACGTCGCTCCTATTTCAGATAGCGTACTGGGCTAGGCGGCATCTTAAAGCGCGTGAAATGGCGAGTAAAATGCACTACTAAACTTCTATGATAGGGCAATCAGAGACCCGATTAGACCATTTTATATTTTGTTTAATATAAGGTTTCAGGGAAATTCTATCACATTTGTTAAATTTACGTCGTTCCTATTTCAGATAGCGTATTGGGCTCAGCGGCATCTCAAAGCGTATGAAATGGCGAATAAAATGCACTATTAAAGTTCTAGGCTAGGGCGAACAGAGACCCGATTAGATCATTTTATATTACCGTTAATTTAAAAATTCCGCAAAATTCTATCACATTTGTTCAATTTCTATCGCTCCTATTTCAGATAGCGTATTGGGCTAAGCGGCATCTCATAGCGCATGAAATGACGAGTAAAATGCACTATTAAAGTTCTAGGGAAGGGCAAACAGAGACCCGATTAGATCATTTATATATTATGGTTAATTTAAGAATTCAGCAAAATTCTATCACATTTGTTCAATTTACGTCGCTCCTATTTCGGATAGCGTACTGGCTCGGCGGCATCCTAAAGCGCGTGGAGTGGCGAGTAAAATGCACTATTAATCTTCTATGATAGGGCAATCAGAGACCCGATTAGATCATTTTTTTTTTGGTTAATATAAGAATTCAGAGAAATTCTATCACATTTGTTCAATTTACGTCGCTCCTATTTCAGATAGCGTATTGGGCTAAGCGGCATCTCAAAGCGCATGAAATGGCGAGTAAAATGCAATACTAAAGTTCTAGGATAAGGCAAACAGAGACCCGATTAGATCATTTTATATTACGGTTAATATAAGAATTCAGCGTAATTCTATCACATTTGTTCAACTTACGTCTCTCCTATTTTAGATAGCGTACAGGGCTAGGCGGCCACTTAAAGCGCGTGGAATGGCGAGTAAAATGCACTACTAAACTTCTATGATAGGGCAATCAGAGACCCGGTTAGATCATTTTATGTTATGGTTAATTTAAGATTCAGCAAAATTCTATCATATTTGTTCAATTCACGTCGCTCCTATTTCAGATAGCATATTGGGATAAGCGGCATCTCAAAGCGCATGAAATGGCGAATAAAATGCGCTATTAAACTTCTAGGATAAGGCAACCAGAGACCCGATTAGATCATTTTATGTTATGGTAAATTTAAGAATTCAGCAAAATTCTATCACATTTGTTCAATTTACGTCGCTCCTATTTCAGATAGCGTATTGGGCAAAGCGGCATCTCAAAGCGTATGGAATGGCGAATAAAATGCACTATTAAAGTTCTAGGCTAGGGCGAACAGAGACCCGATTAGATCATTTTACATTATGGTTAATAAAAGAATTCAGCGAAATTCTGTCACATTTGTTCAATTTATATCGCTCCAATTTCAGATAGCGTATTGGGCTAAGCGGCATCTCAAAGCGCATGAAATGACGAGTAAAATGCACTATTAAAGTTCTAGGGTAGGGCAAACAGAGACCCGATTAGATCATTTTATATTATGGTTAATTTAAGAATTCAGCAAAATTCTATCACATTTGTTCAATTTACGTCGCTCCTATTTCGGATAGCGTACTGGGCTAGGCGGCATCCTAAAGCGCGTGGAGTGGCGAGTAAAATGCACTATTAATCTTCTATGATAGGGCAATCAGAGACCCGATTTGATCATTTTATATTTTGGTTAATAAAAGAATTCAGCGAAATTCTGTCACATTTGTTCAATTTATATCGCTCCAATTTCAGATAGCGTATTGGGCTAAGCGGCATCTCAAAGCGCATGAAATGACGAGTAAAATGCACTATTAAAGTTCTAGGGTAGGGCAAACAGAGACCCGATTAGATCATTTTATATTATGGTTACTTTAAGAATTCAGCGAAATTCTATCACATTCGTTCAATTTACGTCGCTCCTATTTCAGATAGCGTATTGGGCAAAGCGACATCTCAAAGCGCATGAAATGACGAGTAAAATCCACTGTTAAACTTCTTGGGTAGGGCAAACAGAGACCCGATTAGATCATTTTATGTTATGGTAAATTTAAGAATTCAGCAAAATTCTATCACATTTGTTCAATTTACGTCGATCCTATTTCAGATAGCGTACTGGGCTAGGCGGCAACTTAAACCGCGTGGAATGACGAGTAAAATGCACTATTAAACTTCTATGATAGGGCAATCAGTGACCCGATTAGATCATTTTATATTACGGTTAATATAAGAATGCAGCGTAATTCTATCACATTTGTTCAACTTACGTCTCTCCTATTTTAGATAGCGTACAGGGCTAGGCGGCCTCTTAAAGCGCGTGGAATGGCGAGTAAAATGCACTACTAAACTTCTATCATAGGGCAATCAGAGACGCGATTAGATCATGTTATATTTTGTTTAATATAAGATTTCAGGGAAATTCTATCACATTTGTTCAATTTACGTCGCTCCTATTTCAGATAGCGTATTGGGCTAAGCGGCATCTCAAAGCGCATGACATGGCGACTAAAATGCGCTAATAAACTTCTAGGATAAGGCAAACAGGGACCCGATTAGATCATTTTATATTACGGTTAATATAAGAATGCATCGTAGTTCTATCACATTTGTACAATTTACGTCGCTCCTATTTCAGATAGCGTATTGGGCTATGCGGCATCTCAAAGCGCATGAAATGGCGAGTAAAATGCACTATTAAACATCTAGGATAAGGCAAACAGAGACCCGATTAGATGATTTTATATTACGGTTAATATAAGAATTCAGCGTAATTCTATCACATTTGTTCAGGTTACGTCGCTCCTACTTCAGATAGCGTACTGGGCTAGGCGGCATCTTAAAGCGCGCAGAATGGCGAGTAAAATGCACTATTAAACTTCTAGGATAAGGCAAACAGAGACCCGATTAGACCATTTTATATTTTGTTTAATATAAGGTTTCAGGGAAATTCTATCACATTTGTTAAATTTACGTCGTTCCTATTTCAGATAGCGTATTGGGCTAAGCGGCATCGCAAAGCGCATGAAATGACGAGTGAAATGCACTATTAAACTTCTCGGGTAGGGCGAACAGAGACCCGATTAGATCATTTTATATTACGGTTAATATAAGAATTCAGCGAAAATCTATCACATTTGTTCAATTTACGTCGCTCCTATTTCAGATAGCGTATTGGGCAAAGCGGCATCTCAAAGCGCATGAAATGACGAGTAAAATGCACTGTTAAACTTCTAGGGTAGGGCAAGCAGAGACCCGATTAGATCATTTTATATTATGGTTAATAACAGAATTCAGCGAAATTCTATCACATTTGTTCAATTTACGTCGCTCCTATTTCAGATAGCGTATTGGGCTAAGCGATATCTCAAAGCGCATGAAATGACGAGTAAACTGCACTATTAAAGCTATAGGGTAGGACAAACGGAGACCCGATTAGATCATTTTATATTATGGTTAATTTAAGAATTCAGCGAAATTCTATCACATTTGTTCAATTTATATCGCTCCTATTTCAGATAGCGTATTGGGCTAAGCGGCATCTCAAAGCGCATGAAATGGCGAGTAAAATGCACTATTAAAGTTCTAGGGTAGGGCAAACAGAGACCCGATTAGATCATTTTATATTATGGTTAATTTAAGAATTCAGCAAAATTCTATCACATCTGTTCAATTTTCGTCGCTCCTATTTCGGATAGCGTACTCGGCTCGGCGGCATCCTAAAGCGCCTGGAGTGGCGAGTAAAATTCACTATTAATCTTCTATGATAGGGCAATCAGAGACCCGATTAGATCATTTTATATTACGGTTAATATAAGAATTCGGCGTAATTCTATCACATTTGTTCAACTTACGTCGCTCCTATTTCAGATAGCGTACTGGGCTAGGCGGCATCTTAAAGCGTGTGAAATGGCGAGTAAAATGCACTACTAAACTTCTATGATAGGGCAAACAGGGACCCGATTAGATCACTTTATATTACGGTTAATATAAGAATGCAGCGTAATTCTATCACATTTGTTCAGGTTACGTCGCTCCTACTTCAGATAGCGTACTGGGCTAGGCGGCATCTTAAAGCGCGTAGAATGGCGAGTAAAATGCACTATTAAACTTCTAGGATAAGGCAAACAGAGACCCGATTAGACCATTTTATATTTTGTTTAATATAAGGTTTCAGGGAAATTCTATCACATTTGTTAAATTTACGTCGTTCCTATTTCAGATAGCGTATTGGGCTAAGCGGCATCTCAAAGCGCATGAAATGACGAGTGAAATGCACTATTAAACTTCTCGGGTAGGGCGAACAGAGACCCGATTAGATCATTTTATATTACGGTTAATATAAGAATTCAGCGAAAATCTATCACATTTGTTCAATTTACGTCGCTCCTATTTCAGATAGCGTATTGGGCTAAGCGGCCTCTCAAAGCGCATGACATGGCGAGTAAAATGCGCTAATAAACTTCTAGGATAAGGCAAACAGGGACCCGATTAGATCATTTTATATTACGGTTAATATAAGAATGCATCGTAGTTCTATCACATTTGTTCAATTTACGTCGCTCCTATTTCAGATAGCGTATTGGGCTATGCGGCATCTCAAAGCGCATGAAATGACGAGTAAAATGCACTATTAAACTTCTAGGATAAGCCAAACAGAGACCCGATTAGATCATTTTATATTACGGTTAATATAAGAATTCGGCGTAATTCTATCACATTTGTTCAACTTACGTCGCTCCTATTTCAGATAGCGTACTGGGCTAGGCGGCATCTTAAAGCGCGTGAAATGGCGAGTAAAATGCACTACTAAACTTCTATGATAGGGCAATCAGAGACCCGATTAGACCATTTTATATTTTGTTTAATATAAGGTTTCGGGGAAATTCTATCACATTTGTTAAATTTACGTCGTTCCTATTTCAGATAGCGTATTGGGCTAAGCGGCATCTCAAAGCGTATGAAATGGCGAATAAAATGCACTATTAAAGTTCTAGGCTAGGGCGAACAGAGACCCGATTAGATCATTTTATATTACCGTTAATTTAAAAATTCCGCAAAATTCTATCACATTTGTTCAATTTCTATCGCTCCTATTTCAGATAGCGTATTGGGCTAAGCGGCATCTCAAAGCGCATGAAATGACGAGTAAAATGCACTATTAAAGTTCTAGGGAAGGGCAAACAGAGACCCGATTAGATCATTTTATATTATGGTTAATTTAAGAATTCAGCAAAATTCTATCACATTTGTTCAATTTACGTCGCTCCTATTTCGGATAGCGTACTGGGCTCGTCGGCATCCTAAAGCGCGTGGAGTGGCGAGTAAAATGCACTATTAATCTTCTATGATAGGGCAATCAGAGACCCGATTAGATCATTTTTTTTTTGGTTAATATAAGAATTCAGCGAAATTCTATCACATTTGTTCAATTTACGTCGCTCCTATTTCAGATAGCGTACTGGGCTAGGCGGCATCTTAAAGCGCGTGAAATGGCGAGTAAAATGCACTACTAAACTTCTATGATAGGGCAATCAGAGACCCGATTAGACCATTTTATATTTTGTTTAATATAAGGTTTCAGGGAAATTCTATCACATTTGTTAAATTTACGTCGTTCCTATTTCAGATAGCGTATTGGGCTAAGCGGCATCTCAAAGCGTATGAAATGGCGAATAAAATGCACTATTAAAGTTCTAGGCTAGGGCGAACAGAGACCCGATTAGATCATTTTATATTACCGTTAATTTAAAAATTCCGCAAAATTCTATCACATTTGTTCAATTTCTATCGCTCCTATTTCAGATAGCGTATTGGGCTAAGCGGCATCTCAAAGCGCATGAAATGACGAGTAAAATGCACTATTAAAGTTCTAGGGAAGGGCAAACAGAGACCCGATTAGATCATTTTATATTATGGTTAATTTAAGAATTCAGCAAAATTCTATCACATTTGTTCAATTTACGTCGCTCCTATTTCGGATAGCGTACTGGGCTCGGCGGCATCCTAAAGCGCGTGGAGTGGCGAGTAAAATGCACTATTAATCTTCTATGATAGGGCAATCAGAGACCCGATTAGATCATTTTTTTTTTGGTTAATATAAGAATTCAGCGAAATTCTATCACATTTGTTCAATTTACGTCGCTCCTATTTCAGATAGCGTATTGGGCTAAGCGGCATCTCAAAGCGCATGAAATGGCGAGTAAAATGCAATACTAAAGTTCTAGGATAAGGCAAACAGAGACCCGATTAGATCATTTTATATTACGGTTAATATAAGAATTCAGCGTAATTCTATCACATTTGTTCAACTTACGTCTCTCCTATTTTAGATAGCGTACAGGGCTAGGCGGCCACTTAAAGCGCGTGGAATGGCGAGTAAAATGCACTACTAAACTTCTATGATAGGGCAATCAGAGACCCGGTTAGATCATTTTATGTTATGGTTAATTTAAGAATTCAGCAAAATTCTATCATATTTGTTCAATTCACGTCGCTCCTATTTCAGATAGCATATTGGGATAAGCGGCATCTCAAAGCGCATGAAATGGCGAATAAAATGCGCTATTAAACTTCTAGGATAAGGCAACCAGAGACCCGATTAGATCATTTTATGTTATGGTAAATTTAAGAATTCAGCAAAATTCTATCACATTTGTTCAATTTACGTCGCTCCTATTTCAGATAGCGTATTGGGCAAAGAGGCATCTCAAAGCGTATGGAATGGCGAATAAAATGCACTATTAAAGTTCTAGGCTAGGGCGAACAGAGACCCGATTAGATCATTTTACATTATGGTTAATAAAAGAATTCAGCGAAATTCTGTCACATTTGTTCAATTTATATCGCTCCAATTTCAGATAGCGTATTGGGCTAAGCGGCATCTCAAAGCGCATGAAATGACGAGTAAAATGCACTATTAAAGTTCTAGGGTAGGGCAAACAGAGACCCGATTAGATCATTTTATATTATGGTTAATTTAAGAATTCAGCAAAATTCTATCACATTTGTTCAATTTACGTCGCTCCTATTTCGGATAGCGTACTGGGCTAGGCGGCATCCTAAAGCGCGTGGAGTGGCGAGTAAAATGCACTATTAATCTTCTATGATAGGGCAATCAGAGACGCGATTTGATCATTTTATATTTTGGTTAATATAAGATTTCAGGGAAATTCTATCACATTTGTTCAATTTACGTCGCTCCTATTTCAGATAGCGTATTGGGCTAAGCGGCATCTCAAAGCGCATGACATGGCGACTAAAATGCGCTAATAAACTTCTAGGATAAGGCAAACAGGGACCCGATTAGATCATTTTATATTACGGTTAATATAAGAATGCATCGTAGTTCTATCACATTTGTACAATTTACGTCGCTCCTATTTCAGATAGCGTATTGGGCTATGCGGCATCTCAAAGCGCATGAAATGGCGAGTAAAATGCACTATTAAACTTCTAGGATAAGGCAAACAGAGACCCGATTAGATCATTTTATATTACGGTTAATATAAGAATTCAGCGTAATTCTATCACATTTGTTCAGGTTACGTCGCTCCTACTTCAGATAGCGTACTGGGCTAGGCGGCATCTTAAAGCGCGTAGAATGGCGAGTAAAATGCACTATTAAACTTCTAGGATAAGGCAAACAGAGACCCGATTAGACCATTTTATATTTTGTTTAATATAAGGTTTCAGGGAAATTCTATCACATTTGTTAAATTTACGTCGTTCCTATTTCAGATAGCGTATTGGGCTAAGCGGCATCTCAAAGCGCATGAAATGACGAGTGAAATGCACTATTAAACTTCTCGGGTAGGGCGAACAGAGACCCGATTAGATCATTTTATATTACGGTTAATATAAGAATTCAGCGAAAATCTATCACATTTGTTCAATTTACGTCGCTCCTATTTCAGATAGCGTATTGGGCAAAGCGGCATCTCAAAGCGCATGAAATGACGAGTAAAATGCACTGTTAAACTTCTAGGGTAGGGCAAGCAGAGACCCGATTAGATCATTTTATATTATGGTTAATAACAGAATTCAGCGAAATTCTATCACATTTGTTCAATTTACGTCGCTCCTATTTCAGATAGCGTATTGGGCTAAGCGATATCTCAAAGCGCATGAAATGACGAGTAAACTGCACTATTAAAGCTATAGGGTAGGACAAACGGAGACCCGATTAGATCATTTTATATTATGGTTAATTTAAGAATTCAGCGAAATTCTATCACATTTGTTCAATTTATATCGCTCCTATTTCAGATAGCGTATTGGGCTAAGCGGCATCTCAAAGCGCATGAAATGGCGAGTAAAATGCACTATTAAAGTTCTAGGGTAGGGCGATCAGTGACCCGATTAGATCATTTTATATTATGGTTAATTTAAGAATTCAGCAAAATTCTATCACATCTGTTCAATTTTCGTCGCTCCTATTTCGGATAGCGTACTCGGCTCGGCGGCATCCTAAAGCGCCTGGAGTGGCGAGTAAAATTCACTATTAATCTTCTATGATAGGGCAACCAGAGACCCGATTAGATCATTTTATGTTATGGTAAATTTAAGAATTCAGCAAAATCCTATCACATTTGTTCAATTTATATCGCTCCAATTTCAGATAGCGTATTGGGCTAAGCGGCATCTCAAAGCGCATGAAATGACGAGTGAAATGCACTATTAAACTTCTAGTGTAGGGCGAACAGAGACCCGATTAGATCATTTTATATTATGGTTGATTTATGAATTCAGCGAAAATCTATCACATTTGTTCAATTTACGTCGCTCCTATTTCAGATAGCGTATTGGTCTAAGCGGCCTCTCAAAGCGCATGAAATGCCGAGTAAAATGCGCTAATAAACTTCTAGACTAAGGCAAACAGGGACCCGATTAGATCACTTTATATTACGGTTAATATAAGAATGCAGCGTAATTCTATCACATTTGTTCAAGTTACGTCGCTCCTACTTCAGATAGCGTACTGGGCTAGGCGGCATCTTAAAGCGCGTAGAATGGCGAGTAAAATGCACTACTAATCTTCTATGATAGGGCAATCAGAGACCCGATTAGATCATTTTATATTTTGTTTTATATAAGATTTCAGGGAAATTCTATCACATTTGTTCAATTTACGTCGCTCCTATTTCAGATAGCGTATTGGGCTAACCGGCATCTCAAAGCGCATGAAATGGCGACTAAAATGCACTATTAAACTTCTTGGTTAGGGCGAACAGAGACCCGATCAGATCATTTTACATTATGGTTAATTAAAGAATTCAGCGAAATTCTATCACATTTGTTCAATTTACGTCGCTCCTATTTCAGATAGCGTATTGGGCTAAGCGACATCTCAAAGCGCATGAAATGGCGAGTAAAAGGCACTATTAAACTTCTAGGGTAGGGCAAACAGAGACCCGATTAGATCATTTTATGTAATGGTTAATTTAAGAATTCAGCAAAATTCTATCACATTTGTTCAATTTACGTCGCTCCTATTTCAGATAGCGTACTGGGCTAGGCGGCAACTTAAACCGCGTGGAATGGCGAGTAAAATGCACTATTAAACTTCTACGATAGGGCGATCAGTGACCCGATTAGATCATTTTATATTATAGTTAATTTAAGAATTCAGCGAAATTTTATCACATTTGTTCAATTTACGTCGCTCCTATTTCAGATAGCGTATTGGGCTATCCGGCATCACAAAGCGCATGAAATGGCGAGTAAAATGCACTATTAAACTTCTAGGGTAGGGCAAACAGAGACCCGATTAGATCATTTTATATTATGGTTAATTTAAGAATTCAGCGAAATTCTATCACATTTGTTCAATTTACGTCGCTCCTATTTCAGATAGAGTATTGGGCTAATCGGCATTTCAAAGCGCATGAAATGGCGAGTAGAATTCACTATTAAACTTCTAGGATAAGCCAAACGGAGACCCGATTAGATCATTTTATATTACGGTTAATATAAGAATTCAGCGTAATTCTATCACATTTGTTCAACTTACGTCGCTCCTATTTCAGATAGCATACTGGGCTAGGCGGCATCTTAAAGCGCGTGGAATGGCGAGTGAAATGCACCATTAGACTTCTATGGTAGGGCGAACAGAGACCCGATTAGATCATTTTACATTAAGATTAATATAAGAATTCACGGAAATTCTATCACATTTGTTCAATTTACGTCGCTCCTATTTTAGATAGCGTACTGGGCTAGGCGGCATCTTAAAGCGAGTGGAATGGCGAGTAAAATGCACTGCTAAACTTCTATGATAGGGCAATCTGAGACCCGATTAGATCATTTTATATTTTGTTTTAAATAAGATTTCAGGGAAATTCTATCACATTTGTTCAATTTTCGTCGCTCCTATATCAGATAGCGTATTGGGCTAAGCGGCAGCTCAAAGCGCATGAAATGGCGAGTAAAATGCACTATTAAACTTCTAGGGTAAGGCAAACAGAGACCCGATGAGATCATTTTATATTATGGTTAATTTAAGAATTCAGCGAAATTCTATAACATTTGTTCAATTTATATCGCTCCTATTTCAGATAGCGTATTGGCCTAAGCGGCATCACAAAGCGCATGAAATGACGAGTAAAATGCACTGTTAAACTTCTAGGGTAGGGCAAGCAGAGACCCGATTAGGTCATTTTATATTTTGGTTAATATAAGAATTCAGCGAAATTCTATCACATTTGTTCAATTTACGTCGCTCCTATTTGAGATAGCGTATTGGGCTAAGCGGCATCTCAAAGCGCATGAAATGGCGAGTAAAACGCACTATCAAACTTCTAGGATAAGGCAAACTGAGACCCGATTAGATCATTTTATATTACGGTTAATATAAGTATTCAGCGTAATTCTATCACATTTGTTCAACTTACGTCGTTCCTATTTTAGATAGCGTACTGGGCTAGGCGGCATCTTAAAGCGAGTGGAATGGCGAGTAAAATGCACTGCTAAACTTCTATGATAGGGCAATCTGAGACCCGGTTAGATCATTTTATATTTTGTTTTAAATAAGATTTCAGGGAAATTCTATCACATTTGTTCAATTTTCGTCGCTCCTATATCAGATAGCGTATTGGGCTAAGCGGCAGCTCAAAGCGCATGAAATGGCGAGTAAAATGCACTATTAAACTTCTAGGTAAGGCAAACAGAGACCCGATTAGATCATTTTATATTATGGTTAATTAAAGAATTCAGCGAAATTCTATCACACTTGTTCAATTTACGTCGCTCCTAATTCAGATAGCGTATTGGGCTAAGCGCCATTTCAAAGCGCATGAAATGGCGAGTAAAATGCACTATTAAACTTCTAGGATAAGGCAAACAGAGACCCGATTAGATCATTTTACATTAATGTTAATATAAGAATTCAGGGAAATTCTATCACATTCGTTCAATTTACGTCGCTCATATTTGAGATAGCGTATTGGGATAAGCGGCATCTCAAAGCGCAAGAAATTCCGAGTAAAATGCACTATTAAACTTCTAGGGTAGAGCGAACAGAGACCCGATTAGATCATTTTACATTAAGGATAATATAAGAATTCAGCATAATTCTGTCACATTTGTTCAATTTACGTCGTTCCTATTTCAGATAGCGTACTGGGCTAGGCGGCATCTTAAAGCACGTGAAATGGCGAGTAAAATGCACTATTATCTTCTAGGATCAGGCGAACAGAGACCCGATTAGATCATTTTACATTAAGGTTAATATAAGAATTCACGGAAATTCTATCACATTTTTTCAATTTACGTCGCTCCTATTTCAGATAGCGTATTGGGCTATGCGACATTTCAAAGCGCATGAAATGGCGAGTAAAATGCACTATTAAACTTCTAGGTTACGGCAAACAGAGACCCGAATAGATCATTTTATATTATGGTTAATTTAAGAATTCAGCGAAATTCTATCACATTTGTTCAATTTATGTCGCTCCTATTTCAGATAGCGTACTGGGTTGGGCGGCATCTTAAAGCGCGTGAAATGGCGAGTAAAATGCACTATTAAACTTCTAGGGTAGGGCAAACAGAGACCCGATTAGATCATTTTATATTATGGTTAATTTAAGAATTCAGCGAAATTCTATCACATTTGTTCAATTTACGTCGCTCCTATTTCAGATAGAGTATTGGGCTAATCGGCATTTCAAAGCGCATGAAATGGCGAGTAGAATTCACTATTAAACTTCTAGGATAAGCCAAACGGAGACCCGATTAGATCATTTTATATTACGGTTAATATAAGAATTCAGCGTAATTCTATCACATTTGTTCAACTTACGTCGCTCCTATTTCAGATAGCATACTGGGCTAGGCGGCATCTTAAAGCGCGTGGAATGGCGAGTGAAATGCACCATTAGACTTCTATGGTAGGGCGAACAGAGACCCGATTAGATCATTTTACATTAAGATTAATATAAGAATTCACGGAAATTCTATCACATTTGTTCAATTTACGTCGCTCCTATTTTAGATAGCGTACTGGGCTAGGCGGCATCTTAAAGCGAGTGGAATGGCGAGTAAAATGCACTGCTAAACTTCTATGATAGGGCAATCTGAGACCCGATTAGATCATTTTATATTTTGTTTTAAATAAGATTTCAGGGAAATTCTATCACATTTGTTCAATTTTCGTCGCTCCTATATCAGATAGCGTATTGGGCTAAGCGGCAGCTCAAAGCGCATGAAATGGCGAGTAAAATGCACTATTAAACTTCTAGGGTAAGGCAAACAGAGACCCGATGAGATCATTTTATATTATGGTTAATTTAAGAATTCAGCGAAATTCTATAACATTTGTTCAATTTATATCGCTCCTATTTCAGATAGCGTATTGGCCTAAGCGGCATCACAAAGCGCATGAAATGACGAGTAAAATGCACTGTTAAACTTCTAGGGTAGGGCAAGCAGAGACCCGATTAGGTCATTTTATATTTTGGTTAATATAAGAATTCAGCGAAATTCTATCACATTTGTTCAATTTACGTCGCTCCTATTTGAGATAGCGTATTGGGCTAAGCGGCATCTCAAAGCGCATGAAATGGCGAGTAAAATGCACTATCAAACTTCTAGGATAAGGCAAACTGAGACCCGATTAGATCATTTTATATTACGGTTAATATAAGAATTCAGCGTAATTCTATCACATTTGTTCAACTTACGTCGCTCCTATTTTAGATAGCGTACTGGGCTAGGCGGCATCTTAAAGCGAGTGGAATGGCGAGTAAAATGCACTGCTAAACTTCTATGATAGGGCAATCTGAGACCCGATTAGATCATTTTATATTTTGTTTTAAATAAGATTTCAGGGAAATTCTATCACATTTGTTCAATTTTCGTCGCTCCTATATCAGATAGCGTATTGGGCTAAGCGGCAGCTCAAAGCGCATGAAATGGCGAGTAAAATGCACTATTAAACTTCTAGGTAAGGCAAACAGAGACCCGATTAGATCATTTTATATTATGGTTAATTAAAGAATTCAGCGAAATTCTATCACACTTGTTCAATTTACGTCGCTCCTAATTCAGATAGCGTATTGGGCTAAGCGCCATTTCAAAGCGCATGAAATGGCGAGTAAAATGCACTATTAAACTTCTAGGATAAGGCAAACAGAGACCCGATTAGATCATTTTACATTAATGTTAATATAAGAATTCAGGGAAATTCTATCACATTCGTTCAATTTACGTCGCTCATATTTGAGATAGCGTATTGGGATAAGCGGCATCTCAAAGCGCAAGAAATTCCGAGTAAAATGCACTATTAAACTTCTAGGGTAGAGCGAACAGAGACCCGATTAGATCATTTTACATTAAGGATAATATAAGAATTCAGCATAATTCTGTCACATTTGTTCAATTTACGTCGTTCCTATTTCAGATAGCGTACTGGGCTAGGCGGCATCTTAAAGCACGTGAAATGGCGAGTAAAATGCACTATTATCTTCTAGGATCAGGCGAACAGAGACCCGATTAGATCATTTTACATTAAGGTTAATATAAGAATTCACGGAAATTCTATCACATTTTTTCAATTTACGTCGCTCCTATTTCAGATAGCGTATTGGGCTATGCGACATTTCAAAGCGCATGAAATGGCGAGTAAAATGCACTATTAAACTTCTAGGTTACGGCAAACAGAGACCCGAATAGATCATTTTATATTATGGTTAATTTAAGAATTCAGCGAAATTCTATCACATTTGTTCAATTTATGTCGCTCCTATTTCAGATAGCGTACTGGGTTGGGCGGCATCTTAAAGCGCGTGGAATGGCGACTAAAATGCACTGTTAAACTTCTAGGGTAGGGCAAACAGAGACCCGATTAGATCATTTTATATTATGGTTAATTTAAGAATTCAGCGAAATTCTATCACACTTGTTCAATTTACGTCGCTCCTAATTCAGATAGTCTATTAGGCTAAGCGGCATTTCAAAGCGCATGAAATGGCGAGTAAAATGCACTATTAAACTTCTAGGATAAGGCAAACTGAGACCCGATTAGATCATTTTATATTACGGTTAATATAAGAATTCGGCGTAATTCTATCACATTTGTTCAACTTACGTCGCTCCTACTTCTGATAGCGTATTGGGCTAAGCGGCATCTCAAAGCGAATGAAATGGCGAGTAAAATGCACTATTAGACTTCTAGGGTAGGGCAAACAGAGACCCGATTAGATCATTTTACATTATTGTTAATAAAAGAATTCAGCGAAATTCTATCACATTTGTTCAATTTACGTGGCTCCTATTTCAGATAGCGTATTGGGCTAAGCGGCATCTCAAAGCGCATGAAATGGCGAGTAAAATGCACTATTAAACTTCTAGGGTAGGGCGAACAGAGACCGGATTAGATCATTTTACATTAAGGATAATATAAGAATTCAGCGAAACTCTATCACATTTGTTCAATTTACGTCGCTCCTATATCAGATAGCGTATAGGGCTAAGCGGCATCTCAAAGCGCATGAAATGGCGAGTACAATGCAATATTAAACTTCTAGGGTGGGGCAAACAGAGACCCGATTAGATCATTTTATATTTTGGTTAATATAAGAATTCAGCGAAATTCTATCACATTTGTTCAACTTACCTCGCTCCTATTTCAGATAGCGTATTGGGCTAAGCGGCATCTCAAAGCGCATGAAATGGCGAGTGAAATGCACTACTAAACTTCTAGGTTAGGGCAAACAGAGACCCGATTAGATCTTTTTATATTATGGTTAATTTAAGAATTCAGCGAAATTCTATCACATTTGTTCAATTTATGTCGCTCCTATTTCAGATAGCGTACTGGGCTGGGCGGCATCATAAAGCTCGTGGAATGGCGACTAAAATGCACTATTAAAGTTCTAGGCTAGGGCGAACAGAGACCCGATTAGATCATTTTACATTATGGTTAATAAAAGAATTCAGCGAAATTCTGTCACATTTGTTCAATTTACGTCGCTCCTAATTCAGATAGTCTATTAGGCTAAGCGGCATTTCAAAGCGCATGAAATGGCGAGTAAAATGCACTATTAAACTTCTAGGATAAGGCAAACTGAGACCCGATTAGATCATTTTATATTACGGTTAATATAAGAATTCGGCGTAATTCTATCACATTTGTTCAACTTACGTCGCTCCTATTTCTGATAGCGTATTGGGCTAAGCGGCATCTCAAAGCGAATGAAATGGCGAGTAAAATGCACTATTAAACTTCTAGGGTAGGGCAAACAGAGACCCGATTAGATCATTTTACATTATTGTTAATAAAAGAATTCAGCGAAATTCTATCACATTTGTTCAATTTACGTGGCTCCTATTTCAGATAGCGTATTGGGCTAAGCGGCATCTCAAAGCGCATGAAATGGCGAGTAAAATGCACTATTAAACTTCTAGCGTAGGGCAAACAGAGACCCGTTTAGATCATTTTATATTATGGTTAATTTAAGAATTCAGCAAAATTCTATAACATTTGTTCAATTTACGTCGCTCCTATTTCAGATAGCGTACTGGGCTCGGCGGCATCTTGAAGCGCGTGGAATGGCGAGTAAAATGCACTATTAACCTTCAATGATAGGGCAATCAGAGACCCGATTAGATCATTTTATATTTTGTTTAATATAAGATTTCAGGGAAATCCCATCACATTTGTTCAATTTACGTCACTCCTATTTCAGATAGTGTTCTGGGCTAGGCGGCATCTTAAAGAGCGTGGAATGGCGAGTAAAATGCACTATTAAACTTCTATGACAGGGCAATCAGAGACCCGATTAGATCATTTTATATTTTGGTTAATATAAGAATCAGCGAAATTCTATCACATTTGTTCAATTTACGTCGCTCCTATTTCAGATAGCCTATTGGGCTAAGCGGCATCTCAAAGCGCATGAAATGACGAGTGAAATGCAATATTAAACTTCTAGGGTTGGGCGAACAGAGTCCCCATTAGATCATTTTACATTATGGTTAATATAAGAATCCAGGGAAATTCTATCACATTTGTTCAATTTACGTCGCTCCTATTTCAGATAGCGTATAGGGCTAAGCGGCATCTCGAAGCGCGTGAAATGGCCAGTAAAATGCACCATTAAACTTCCAGGGTAAGGCAAACAGAAACCCGATTAGATCATATCATATTACGGTTAATATAAGAATTCAGCGTAATTCTATCACATTTGTTCAACTTACGTCGCTCCTATTTCAGATAGCGTACTGGGCTAGGCGGCATCTTAACGCGCGTGGTATGCCGAGTAAAATGCACTATTAACCTTCAATGATAGGGCAATCAGACACCAGATTAGTCCATTTTATACTTTGGTTAATATAAGAATTCAGCGAAATTCTATCACATTTGTTCAATTTACGTCGCTCCTATTTCAGATAGCGCATTGGGCTAAGCGGCATCTCAAGCGCATGAAAATGGCGAGTGAAATGCACTATTAAACTTCTAGGGTAAGGCAAACAGAGACCCGATTAGATCATATTATATTACGGTTAATTTAAGAATTCAGCGAAATTCTGTCACATCTGTTCAATTTACGTCGCTCCTATTTCAGATAGCGTATTGGGCTAAGCGGCATCTCAAAGCGCATGAAATGGGGAGTACAATGCACTATTAAACGTCTAGGGTAGGGCAAACAGAGACCCGATTAGATCATTTTATATATTGGTTAATTTAAGAATTCAGCAAAATTCTATCACATTTGTTCTATTTACGCCGCTCCTATTTCAGATAGTGTATTGGGCTAAGCGGCATCTCAAATCGTATGAAATGGCGAATAAAATGCGCTATTAAAGTTCTAGGCTAGGGCGAACAGAGACCCGATTAGATCATTTTACATTATGGTTAATAAAAGAATTCAGCGAAATTCTATCACATTTGTTCAATTTACGTCGCTCCTATTTCAGATTGCGTATTGGGCTAAGCGGCATCTCAAAGCGCATGAAATGGCGAGTAAAATGCACTATCAAACTTCTAGGATAAGGCAAACAGAGACCCGATTAGATCATTTTATATTACGGTTAATATAAGAATTCAGCGTAATTCTATCACATTTGTTCAATTTACGTCGCTCATATTTCAGATAGCGTATTGGGCTAAGCGGCATCTCAAAGCGCATGAAATGGCGAGTAAAATGCACTATTAACCTTCTAGGGTAGGGCATACAGAGACCCGATTAGATCATTCTATATTATGGTTAATTTAAGAATTCAGTGGGATTCTATCACATTTGTTCAATTTACGTCGCTCCTATATCAAATAGCGTATTGTGCTAAGCGGCATCTCAAAGCGCATGAAATGGCGAGTAAAATGCACTATTAAACTTCTAGGGTAAGGCAAACAGAGACCCGATTAGATCATTTTATATTACGGTTAATATAAGAATTCAGCGTAATTCTATCACATTTGATCAATTTACGTCGCTCCTATTTCAGATAGCGTACTGGGCTAGGCGGCATCTTAAAGCGTGTGGAAGGGCGAGTAAAATGCACTACTAAACTTTTATGATAGGGCAATCAGAGTCCCGATTAGATCATTTTATATTTTGGTTAGTATAAGAATTCAGCGAAATTCTATCACATTTGTTCAATTTACGTCGCTCCTATTTCAGATAGCGTATTGGGCTAAGCGGCATCTCAACGCGCATGAAATGACGAGTGAAATGCACTATTAAACTTCTAGGGCAAGGCAAACAGAGACCCGATTAGATCATTTTATATTACGGTTAATATAAGAATTCAGCGTAATTCTATCACATTTGATCAATTTACGTCGCTCCTATTTCAGATAGCGTACTGGGCTAGGCGGAATCTTAAAGCGCGTGGATTGGCGAGTAAAATGCACTACTAAACTTTTATGATAGGGCAATCAGAGTCCCGATTAGATCATTTTATATTTTGGTTAATATAAGAATTGAGCGAAATTCTATCACAATTGTTCTATTTACGTCGCTCCTATTTCAGATAGCGTATTGGGCTAAGCGGCATCTCAAACCGCAAGAAATGGCAAGTAAAATGCACTATTAAACTTCTAGGGTAGGGCAAACAGAGACCCGATTAGATCATTTCACATTATGGTTTATTTAAGAATTCAGAAAAATTCTATCACATTTGTTCAATTTACGTCGCTCCTATTTCAGATAGCTTATTGGGCTAAGAGGCATCTCAAAGCGCATGAAATGACGAGTGAAATGTACTATTAAACTTTTAGGATAGGGCAATCAGAGACCCGATTAGATCATTTTATGTTTTGGTTAATATAAGTATTCAGCGAAATTCTATCACAATTGTTCTATTTACGTCGCTCCTATTTCAGATAGCGTATTGGGCTAAGCGGCATCTCAAAGCGCATGAAATGGCGAGTGAAATGAACTATTAAACTCCTAGGGTAGGGCGAACAGAGACCCGATTAGATCATTTTACATTAAGGTTAATATAAGAATTCAGCGTAATTCTATCACATTTGTTCAACATACGTCGCTCCTATTTCAGATAGCGTACTGGGCTAGGCGGCATCTTAAAGCTCGTGGATGGGCGAGTAAAATGCACTTCTAAATTTCTATGATAGGGCAATCAGAGTCCCGTTTAGATCATTTTATATTTTGTTTAATGTAAGATTTCAGGGAAATTCTATCACATTTGTTCAATTTACGTCGCTCCTATTTCAGATAGCGTATTGGGCTAAGCGGCATCTCAAAGCCCATGAAATGGCGAGTAAAATGCACTGTTAAACTTCTAGGGTGGGGCAAACAGAGACCCGATTAGATCATTTCATATTATGGTTTATTTAAGAATTCAGAAAAATTCTATCACATTTGTTCAATTTACGTCGCTCCTATTTCAGACAGCTTATTGGGCTAAGAGGCATCTGAAAGCGCATGAAATGACGAGTGAAATGCACTATTAAATTTCTAGGATAAGGCAAGCAGAGACCCGATTACATCATTTTATATTACGGTTAATATAAGAATTCAGCGTAATTCTATCACATTTGTTCAATTTACGTCGCTGATATTTCAGATATCGTATTGGGCTAAGCGGCATCTCAAAGCGCAGGAAATGGCGAGTAAAATTCACTATTAAACTTCTAGGGTAGGGCAAACAGAGACCCGATAAGATCATTTTATATTATGGTTAATTTAAGAATTCAGCGAAACTCTATCATATTTGTTCAATTTACGTCGCTCCAATTTCAAATAGCGTATTGGGCTAAGCGGCATCTCAATGCGCACGAAATGGCGAGTAAAATGCACTATTAAACTTCTAGGATAAGGCAAACAGAGACCCGATTAGATCATTTTATATTACGGTTAATATAAGAATGCAGCGTAATTCTATCACATTTGTTCAACTTACGTCGCTCCTATTTGAGATAGCGTACTGGGCTAGGCGGCATCTTAAAGCGCGTGGAATGGCGAGTAAAATGCACTATTAAACTTCTATGATAGGGCTATCAGAGACCCGTATAGATCATTTTATATTTTGGTTAATATAAGAATTCTGCGAAATTGTATCACATTTGTTCAATTTACGTCGCTCCTATTTCAGATAGCGTATTGGGCTAAGCGCCATCTCAAAGCGCATGAAATGGCGAGTAAAATGCACTATTAACCTTCTAGGGTAGGGCAAACAGAGACCCGATTAGATCATTTTGTATTATGGTTAATTTAAGAATTCAGCCAAATTCTATCACATTTGTTCAATTTACGACGCTCCTATTTCAGATAGCGTACTGGGCTAGGCGGAATCTTAAAGCGCGTGGATTGGCGTGTAAAATGCAATATTAAACTTCTATGATAGGGCAACCAGAGACCCGATTAGATCATTTTATATTTTGGTTAATATAAGAATTGAGCGAAATTCTATCACAATTGTTCTATTTACGTCGCTCCTATTTCAGATAGCGTATTGGGCTAAGCGGCATCTCAAAGCGCATGAAATGGCGAGTGAAATGCACTATTAAACTTCTAGGGTAGGGCGAACAGAGACCCGATTAGATCCTTTTACATTAAGGTTAATATACGTATTCAGGGAAATTCTATCACATTTGTTCAATTTACGTCGTTCCTATTTCAGATAGCGTATTGGGCTAAGCGGCATCTCAAAGCGCATGAAATGGCGAGTAAAGTGCACTGTTAAACTTCTAGGGTAGGGCAAACAGAGACTCGATTAGATCATTTCACATTATGGTTTATTTAAGAATTCAGAAAAATTCTATCACATTCGTTCAATTTACGTCGCTCCTATTTCAGATAGCGTACTGGGCTAGGCGGCATCTTAAAGCGCGTGGAATGGCGAGTAAAATGCACTACTAAACTTCTAGGGTAGGGCGAACAGAGACCCGATTAGATCATTTTACATTAATGTTAATATAAGAATTCAGCGTAATTCTACCACATTTGTTCAACATACGTCCCTCCGATTTCAGATAGTGTACTGGGCTAGGCGGCATCTTAAAGCGCGTGGAAGGGCGAGTAAAATGCACTACTAAACTTCTATGATAGGGCAATCAGAGACCCGATTAGATCGTTTTATATTTTGGTTAATATAAGAATTCAGCGAAATTCTATCACATTTGTTCAATTTAAGTTGCTCCTATTTCAAATAGCGTATTGGGAAAAGCCTCATCTCAAAGCGGGTGGAATGGCAAGTAAAATGCACTATTAAACTTCTAGGGTAGGGCAAACAGAGACCCGATTAGATCATTTTATATTATGGCTAATTTATCAATTCAGCGAAATTCTATCACATTTGTTCAATTTACGTCACTCCTATTTCGGATAGCGTATTGGGCTAAGCGGCATCTCAAAGCGCAGGAAATGGCGAGAAAATGCACTATTAAACTTCTAGGATACGACAAACAGAGACCCGATTAGATCATTTTATATTACGGTTAATATAAGATTTCAGCGTAACTCTGTCACATTTGTTCATCTTACGTAGCTCCTATTTCAGATAGCGTACTGGGCTAGGCTGCATCTTAAAGCGCGTGGAATGGCGAGCAAAATGCACTCTTAAACTTCTATGATAGGGCAATCAGAGACCCGATTAGATCGTTTTATATTTTGGTTAATATAAGAATTCAGCGAAATTCTATCACATTTGTTCAATTTACGTTGCTCCTATTTCAAATAGCGTATTGGGCTAAGCGGCATCTCAAAGCGCAAGAAATGGCGAGTAAAATTCACTATTAAACTTCTAGGATACGGCAATCAGAGACACGATTAGATCATTTTATATTTTGGTTAATATAAGAATTCAGCGAAATTCTATCACATTTGTTCAACTTACGTCGCTCCTATTTCAGATAGCTATTGGGCTAAGCGGCATCTCAAAGCGCATGAAATGACGAGTAAAATGCACTATTAAACTTCTAGGGTAGGGCAAGCAGAGACCCGATTAGATCATTTTATATTATGGTTAATTTAAGAATTCAGCAAAATTCTATCACATTTGTTCAATTTAGGTCGCTCCTGTTTCAGATAGCGTACTGGGCTAGGCGGCATCTTAAAGCGCGTGGAATGGCGAATAAAATGCACTATTAATGTTCTAGGCTAGGGCGAACAGAGACCCGATTAGATCATTTTATATTATGGTTAATATAAGAATTCAGCAAAATTCTATCACATTTGTTCAATTTACGACGCTCCTATTTCGGATAGCGTACTGGGCTAGGCGGCATCCTAAAGCGCGTGGAGTGGCGAGTAAAATGCATTATTAATCTTCTATGATAGGGCAATCAGTGACCCGATTAGATCATTTTATATTTTGGTTAATATAAGAATTCAGCGAAATTCTATCACATTTGCTCAATTTACGTCGCTCCTATTTCAGATAGCGTATTGGGCTATGCGGCATCCCAAAGCGCATGAAATGGCGAGTAAAATGCACTATTAAACTTCTAGGGTAGGGCGAACAGAGACCCGATTAGATCATTTTACATTAAGGATAATATAAGAATTCAGCGAAACTCTATCACATTTGTTCAATTTACGTCGCTCATATTTCAGATAGCGTATTGGACTAAGCGGCATCTCAAAGCGCATGAAATGACGAGTAAAATGCACTATTATGCTTCTAGGGTAGGGCAAACAGAGACCCGATTAGATCATTTTATATTACGGTTAATATAAGAATTCAGCGTAATTCTATCACATTTGTTCAACTTACGTCGCTCCTATTTCAGATAGCTCATTGGGCTAAGCGGCGACTCAAAGCGCATGAAATGACGAGTGAAATGCACTATTAAACTTCTAGGGTAGGGCGAACAGAGACTCGATTAGATCATTTTACATTAATGTTAATATGAGAATTCACGGAAATTCTATCACATTTGTTCAATTTACGTCGCTCCTATTTCAGATAGCGTATTGGGCTAAGCGGCATCTCAAAGCGCATGATATGGCGAGTAAAATGCAATACTAAACTTCTAGGATAAGGCAAACAGAGACCCGATTAGATCATTTTATATTACGGTTAATATATGAATTCAGCGTAATTCTATCACATTTGTTCAACTTACGTCGCTCCTATTTTAGATAGCGTACTGTGCTAGGCGGCATCATAAAGCGCGTGGAATGGCGAGTAAAATGCACTATTAAACTTCTAGGGTAGGGCAAACAGAGACCCGATTAGATCATTTTATATTATGGTTAATTTAAGAATTCAGCAAAATTCTATCACATTCGTTCAATTTAGGTCGCTCCTATTTCAGATAGCGTACTGGGCTAGGCGGCATCCTAAAGCGCGTGGAGCGGCGAGTAAAATGCACTATTAATCTTCTATGATAGGGCAATCAGAGACCCGATTAGATCATTTTATATTTTGGTTAATATAAGAATTCAGCGAAATTCTATCACATTTGTTCAATTTATGTCGCTCCTATTTCAGATAGCGTACTGGGCTGGGCGGCATCTTAAAGCGCGTGGAATGGCGACTAAAATGCACTATTAAACTTCTAGGGTAGGGCAAACAGAGACCCGATTAGATCATTTTATATTATGGTTAATTTAAGAATTCAGCGAAATTCTATCACACTTGTTCAATTTACGTCGCTCCTAATTCAGATAGTCTATTAGGCTAAGCGGCATTTCAAAGCGCATGAAATGGCGAGTAAAATGCACTATTAAACTTCTAGGATAAGGCAAGCTGAGACCCGATTAGATCATTTTATATTACGGTTAATATAAGAATTCGGCGTAATTCTATCACATTTGTTCAATTTACGTCGCTCCTATTTCTGATAGCGTATTGGGCTAAGCGGCATCTCAAAGCGAATGAAATGGCGAGTAAAATGCACTATTAAACTCCTAGGGTAGGGCAAACAGAGACCCGATTAGATCATTTTACATTATTGTTAATAAAAGAATTCAGCGAAATTCTATCACATTTGTTCAATTTACGTGGCTCCTATTTCAGATAGCGTATTGGGCTAAGCGGCATCTCAAAGCGCATGAAATGGCGAGTAAAATGCACTATTAAACTTCTAGCGTAGGGCAAACAGAGACCCGTTTAGATCATTTTATATTATGGTTAATTTAAGAATTCAGCAAAATTCTATAACATTTGTTCAATTTACGTCGCTCCTATTTCAGATAGCGTACTGGGCTCGGCGGCATCTTGAAGCGCGTGGAATGGCGAGTAAAATGCACTATTAACCTTCAATGATAGGGCAATCAGAGACCCGATTAGATCATTTTATATTTTGTTTAATATAAGATTTCAGGGAAATCCCATCACATTTGTTCAATTTACGTCGCTCCTATTTCAGATAGCGTATTGGGCTAAGCGGCATCGCAAAGCGCATGAAATGACGAGTGAAATGCAATATTAAACTTCTAGGGTTGGGCGAACAGAGTCCCCATTAGATCATTTTACATTATGGTTAATATAAGAATCCAGGGAAATTCTATCACATTTGTTCAATTTACGTCGCTCCTATTTCAGATAGCGTATAGGGCTAAGCGGCATCTCGAAGCGCGTGAAATGGCCAGTAAAATGCACCATTAAACTTCCAGGGTAAGGCAAACAGAAACCCGATTAGATCATATCATATTACGGTTAATATAAGAATTCAGCGTAATTCTATCACATTTGTTCAACTTACGTCGCTCCTATTTCAGATAGCGTACTGGGCTAGGCGGCATCTTAACGCGCGTGGTATGCCGAGTAAAATGCACTATTAACCTTCAATGATAGGGCAATCAGACACCAGATTAGTCCATTTTATACTTTGGTTAATATAAGAATTCAGCGAAATTCTATCACATTTGTTCAATTTACGTCGCTCCTATTTCAGATAGCGCATTGGGCTAAGCGGCATCTCAAAGCGCATGAAATGGCGAGTGAAATGCACTATTAAACTTCTAGGGTAAGGCAAACAGAGACCCGATTAGATCATATTATATTACGGTTAATTTAAGAATTCAGCGAAATTCTGTCACATCTGTTCAATTTACGTCGCTCCTATTTCAGATAGCGTATTGGGCTAAGCGGCATCTCAAAGCGCATGAAATGGGGAGTACAATGCACTATTAAACGTCTAGGGTAGGGCAAACAGAGACCCGATTAGATCATTTTATATATTGGTTAATTTAAGAATTCAGCAAAATTCTATCACATTTGTTCTATTTACGCCGCTCCTATTTCAGATAGTGTATTGGGCTAAGCGGCATCTCAAATCGTATGAAATGGCGAATAAAATGCGCTATTAAAGTTCTAGGCTAGGGCGAACAGAGACCCGATTAGATCATTTTACATTATGGTTAATAAAAGAATTCAGCGAAATTCTATCACATTTGTTCAATTTACGTCGCTCCTATTTCAGATTGCGTATTGGGCTAAGCGGCATCTCAAAGCGCATGAAATGGCGAGTAAAATGCACTATCAAACTTCTAGGATAAGGCAAACAGAGACCCGATTAGATCATTTTATATTACGGTTAATATAAGAATTCAGCGTAATTCTATCACATTTGTTCAATTTACGTCGCTCATATTTCAGATAGCGTATTGGGCTAAGCGGCATCTCAAAGCGCATGAAATGGCGAGTAAAATGCACTATTAACCTTCTAGGGTAGGGCATACAGAGACCCGATTAGATCATTCTATATTATGGTTAATTTAAGAATTCAGTGGGATTCTATCACATTTGTTCAATTTACGTCGCTCCTATATCAAATAGCGTATTGTGCTAAGCGGCATCGCAAAGCGCATGAAATGGCAAGTAAAATGCACTATTAAACTTCTAGGGTAGGGCAAACAGATACCCGATTAGATCATTTCACATTATGGTTTATTTAAGAATTCAGAAAAATTCTATCACATTTGTTCAATTTACGTCGCTCCTATTTCAGACAGCTTATTGGGCTAAGAGGCATCTGAAAGCGCATGAAATGACGAGTGAAATGCACTATTAAATTTCTAGGATAAGGCAAGCAGAGACCCGATTACATCATTTTATATTACGGTTAATATAAGAATTCAGCGTAATTCTATCACATTTGATCAATTTACGTCGCTCCTATTTCAGATAGCGTACTGGGCTAGGCGGCATCTTAAAGCGCGTGGAAGGGCGAGTAAAATGCACTACTAAACTTTTATGATAGGGCAATCAGAGTCCCGATTAGATCATTTTATATTTTGGTTAGTATAAGAATTCAGCGAAATTCTATCACATTTGTTCAATTTACGTCGCTCCTATTTCAGATAGCGTATTGAGCTAAGCGGCATCTCAACGCGCATGAAATGACGAGTGAAATGCACTGTTAAACTTCTAGGGTAGGGCAAACAGAGACCCGATTAGATCATTTTATATTATGGTTAATTTAAGATTTCAGCCAAATTCTATCACATTTGTTCAATTCACGTCGCTCCTATTTCAAATAGCGTACTGGGCTAGGCGGAATCTTAAAGCGCGTGGATTGGCGAGTAAAATGCACTATTAAACTTCTATGATAGGGCAACCAGAGACCCGATTAGATCATTTTATATTTTCGTTAATATAAGAATTGAGCGAAATTCTATCACAATTGTTCTATTTACGTCGCTCCTATTTCAGATAGCGTATTGGGCTAAGCGGCATCTCAAAGCGCAAGAAATGGCAAGTAAAATGCACTATTAAACTTCTAGGGTAGGGCAAACAGAGACCCGATTAGATCATTTCACATTATGGTTTATTTAAGAATTCAGAAAAATTCTATCACATTTGTTCAATTTACGTCGCTCCTATTTCAGATAGCTTATTGGGCTAAGAGGCATCTCAAAGCGCATGAAATGACGAGTGAAATGTACTATTAAACTTTTAGGATAGGGCAATCAGAGACCCGATTAGATCATTTTATGTTTTGGTTAATATAAGTATTCAGCGAAATTCTATCACAATTGTTCTATTTACGTCGCTCCTATTTCAGATAGCGTATTGGGCTAAGCGGCATCTCAAAGCGCATGAAATGGCGAGTGAAATGAACTATTAAACTCCTAGGGTAGGGCGAACAGAGACCCGATTAGATCATTTTACATTAAGGTTAATATAAGAATTCAGCGTAATTCTATCACATTTGTTCAACATACGTCGCTCCTATTTCAGATAGCGTACTGGGCTAGGCGGCATCTTAAAGCTCGTGGATGGGCGAGTAAAATGCACTTCTAAATTTCTATGATAGGGCAATCAGAGTCCCGTTTAGATCATTTTATATTTTGTTTAATGTAAGATTTCAGGGAAATTCTATCACATTTGTTCAATTTACGTCGCTCCTATTTCAGATAGCGTATTGGGCTAAGCGGCATCTCAAAGCCCATGAAATGGCGAGTAAAATGCACTGTTAAACTTCTAGGGTGGGGCAAACAGAGACCCGATTAGATCATTTCATATTATGGTTTATTTAAGAATTCAGAAAAATTCTATCACATTTGTTCAATTTACGTCGCTCCTATTTCAGATAGCTTATTGGGCTAAGAGGCATCTCAAAGCGCATGAAATGACGAGTGAAATGTACTATTAAACTTTTAGGATAGGGCAATCAGAGACCCGATTAGATCATTTTATGTTTTGGTTAATATAAGTATTCAGCGAAATTCTATCACAATTGTTCTATTTACGTCGCTCCTATTTCAGATAGCGTATTGGGCTAAGCGGCATCTCAAAGCGCATGAAATGGCGAGTGAAATGAACTATTAAACTCCTAGGGTAGGGCGAACAGAGACCCGATTAGATCATTTTACATTAAGGTTAATATAAGAATTCAGCGTAATTCTATCACATTTGTTCAACATACGTCGCTCCTATTTCAGATAGCGTACTGGGCTAGGCGGCATCTTAAAGCTCGTGGATGGGCGAGTAAAATGCACTTCTAAATTTCTATGATAGGGCAATCAGAGTCCCGTTTAGATCATTTTATATTTTGTTTAATGTAAGATTTCAGGGAAATTCTATCACATTTGTTCAATTTACGTCGCTCCTATTTCAGATAGCGTATTGGGCTAAGCGGCATCTCAAAGCCCATGAAATGGCGAGTAAAATGCACTGTTAAACTTCTAGGGTGGGGCAAACAGAGACCCGATTAGATCATTTCATATTATGGTTTATTTAAGAATTCAGAAAAATTCTATCACATTTGTTCAATTTACGTCGCTCCTATTTCAGACAGCTTATTGGGCTAAGAGGCATCTGAAAGCGCATGAAATGACGAGTGAAATGCACTATTAAATTTCTAGGATAAGGCAAGCAGAGACCCGATTACATCATTTTATATTACGGTTAATATAAGAATTCAGCGTAATTCTATCACATTTGTTCAATTTACGTCGCTGATATTTCAGATATCGTATTGGGCTAAGCGGCATCTCAAAGCGCAAGAAATGGCGAGTAAAATTCACTATTAAACTTCTAGGGTAGGGCAAACAGAGACCCGATAAGATCATTTTATATTATGGTTAATTTAAGAATTCAGCGAAACTCTATCATATTTGCTCAATTTACGTCGCTCCAATTTCAAATAGCGTATTGGGCTAAGCGGCATCTCAATGCGCACGAAATGGCGAGTAAAATGCACTATTAAACTTCTAGGATAAGGCAAACAGAGACCCGATTAGATCATTTTATATTACGGTTAATATAAGAATGCAGCGTAATTCTATCACATTTGTTCAACTTACGTCGCTCCTATTTCAGATAGCGTACTGGGCTAGGCGGCATCTTAAAGCGCGTGGAATGGCGAGTAAAATGCACTATTAAACTTCTATGATAGGGCTATCAGAGACCCGTATAGATCATTTTATATTTTGGTTAATATAAGAATTCTGCGAAATTGTATCACATTCGTTCAATTTACGTCGCTCCTATTTCAGATAGCGTATTGGGCTAAGCGCCATCTCAAAGCGCATGAAATGGCGAGTAAAATGCACTATTAACCTTCTAGGGTAGGGCAAACAGAGACCCGATTAGATCATTTTGTATTATGGTTAATTTAAGAATTCAGCCAAATTCTATCACATTTGTTCAATTTACGACGCTCCTATTTCAGATAGCGTACTGGGCTAGGCGGAATCTTAAAGCGCGTGGATTGGCGTGTAAAATGCAATATTAAACTTCTATGATAGGGCAACCAGAGACCCGATTAGATCATTTTATATTTTGGTTAATATAAGAATTGAGCGAAATTCTATCACAATTGTTCTATTTACGTCGCTCCTATTTCAGATAGCGTATTGGGCTAAGCGGCATCTCAAAGCGCATGAAATGGCGAGTGAAATGCACTATTAAACTTCTAGGGTAGGGCGAACAGAGACCCGATTAGATCCTTTTACATTAAGGTTAATATACGTATTCAGGGAAATTCTATCACATTTGTTCAATTTACGTCGTTCCTATTTCAGATAGCGTATTGGGCTAAGCGGCATCTCAAAGCGCATGAAATGGCGAGTAAAGTGCACTGTTAAACTTCTAGGGTAGGGCAAACAGAGACTCGATTAGATCATTTCACATTATGGTTTATTTAAGAATTCAGAAAAATTCTATCACATTCATTCAATTTACGTCGCTCCTATTTCAGATAGCGTACTGGGCTATGCGGCATCCCAAAGCGCATGAAATGGCGAGTAAAATGCACTATTAAACTTCTAGGGTAGGGCGAACAGAGACCCGATTAGATCATTTTACATTAAGGATAATATAAGAATTCAGCGAAACTCTATCACATTTGTTCAATTTACGTCGCTCATATTTCAGATAGCGTATTGGACTAAGCGGCATCTCAAAGCGCAATAAATGACGAGTAAAATGCACTATTATGCTTCTAGGGTAGGGCAAACAGAGACCCGATTAGATCATTTTATATTACGGTTAATATAAGAATTCAGCGTAATTCTATCACATTTGTTCAACTTACGTCGCTCCTATTTCAGATAGCTCATTGGGCTAAGCGGCGACTCAAAGCGCATGAAATGACGAGTGAAATGCACTATTAAACTTCTAGGGTAGGGCGAACAGAGACTCGATTAGATCATTTTACATTAATGTTAATATGAGAATTCACGGAAATTCTATCACATTTGTTCAATTTACGTCGCTCCTATTTCAGATAGCGTATTGGGCTAAGCGGCATCTCAAAGCGCATGATATGGCGAGTAAAATGCAATACTAAACTTCTAGGATAAGGCAAACAGAGACCCGATTAGATCATTTTATATTACGGTTAATATATGAATTCAGCGTAATTCTATCACATTTGTTCAACTTACGTCGCTCCTATTTTAGATAGCGTACTGTGCTAGGCGGCATCATAAAGCGCGTGGAATGGCGAGTAAAATGCACTATTAAACTTCTAGGGTAGGGCAAACAGAGACCCGATTAGATCATTTTATATTATGGTTAATTTAAGAATTCAGCAAAATTCTATCACATTCGTTCAATTTAGGTCGCTCCTATTTCAGATAGCGTACTGGGCTAGGCGGCATCCTAAAGCGCGTGGAGCGGCGAGTAAAATGCACTATTAATCTTCTATGATAGGGCAATCAGAGACCCGATTAGATCATTTTATATTTTGGTTAATATAAGAATTCAGCGAAATTCTATCACATTTGTTCAATTTATGTCGCTCCTATTTCAGATAGCGTACTGGGCTGGGCGGCATCTTAAAGCGCGTGGAATGGCGACCAAAATGCACTATTAAACTTCTAGGGTAGGGCAAACAGAGACCCGATTAGATCATTTTATATTATGGTTAATTTAAGAATTCAGCGAAATTCTATCACACTTGTTCAATTTACGTCGCTCCTAATTCAGATAGTCTATTAGGCTAAGCGGCATTTCAAAGCGCATGAAATGGCGAGTAAAATGCACTATTAAACTTCTAGGATAAGGCAAGCTGAGACCCGATTAGATCATTTTATATTACGGTTAATATAAGAATTCGGCGTAATTCTATCACATTTGTTCAACTTACGTCGCTCCTATTTCTGATAGCGTATTGGGCTAAGCGGCATCTCAAAGCGAATGAAATGGCGAGTAAAATGCACTATTAAACTCCTAGGGTAGGGCAAACAGAGACCCGATTAGATCATTTTACATTATTGTTAATAAAAGAATTCAGCGAAATTCTATCACATTTGTTCAATTTACGTGGCTCCTATTTCAGATAGCGTATTGGGCTAAGCGGCATCTCAAAGCGCATGAAATGGCGAGTAAAATGCACTATTAAACTTCTAGCGTAGGGCAAACAGAGACCCGTTTAGATCATTTTATATTATGGTTAATTTAAGAATTCAGCAAAATTCTATAACATTTGTTCAATTTACGTCGCTCCTATTTCAGATAGCGTACTGGGCTCGGCGGCATCTTGAAGCGCGTGGAATGGCGAGTAAAATGCACTATTAACCTTCAATGATAGGGCAATCAGGGACCCGATTAGATCATTTTATATTTTGTTTAATATAAGATTTCAGGGAAATCCCATCACATTTGTTCAATTTACGTCGCTCCTATTTCAGATAGCGTATTGGGCTAAGCGGCATCGCAAAGCGCATGAAATGACGAGTGAAATGCAATATTAAACTTCTAGGGTTGGGCGAACAGAGTCCCCATTAGATCATTTTACATTATGGTTAATATAAGAATCCAGGGAAATTCTATCACATTTGTTCAATTTACGTCGCTCCTATTTCAGATAGCGTATAGGGCTAAGCGGCATCTCGAAGCGCGTGAAATGGCCAGTAAAATGCACCATTAAACTTCCAGGGTAAGGCAAACAGAAACCCGATTAGATCATATCATATTACGGTTAATATAAGAATTCAGCGTAATTCTATCACATTTGTTCAACTTACGTCGCTCCTATTTCAGATAGCGTACTGGGCTAGGCGGCATCTTAACGCGCGTGGTATGCCGAGTAAAATGCACTATTAACCTTCAATGATAGGGCAATCAGACACCAGATTAGTCCATTTTATACTTTGGTTAATATAAGAATTCAGCGAAATTCTATCACATTTGTTCAATTTACGTCGCTCCTATTTCAGATAGCGCATTGGGCTAAGCGGCATCTCAAAGCGCATGAAATGGCGAGTGAAATGCACTATTAAACTTCTAGGGTAAGGCAAACAGAGACCCGATTAGATCATATTATATTACGGTTAATTTAAGAATTCAGCGAAATTCTGTCACATCTGTTCAATTTACGTCGCTCCTATTTCAGATAGCGTATTGTGCTAAGCGGCATCGCAAAGCGCATGAAATGGCAAGTAAAATGCACTATTAAACTTCTAGGGTAGGGCAAACAGAGACCCGATTAGATCATTTCACATTATGGTTTATTTAAGAATTCAGAAAAATTCTATCACATTTGTTCAATTTACGTCGCTCCTATTTCAGACAGCTTATTGGGCTAAGAGGCATCTGAAAGCGCATGAAATGACGAGTGAAATGCACTATTAAATTTCTAGGATAAGGCAAGCAGAGACCCGATTACATCATTTTATATTACGGTTAATATAAGAATTCAGCGTAATTCTATCACATTTGTTCAATTTACGTCGCTGATATTTCAGATATCGTATTGGGCTAAGCGGCATCTCAAAGCGCAAGAAATGGCGAGAAAAATTCAATATTAAACTTCTAGGGTAGGGCAAACAGAGACCCGATAAGATCATTTTATATTATGGTTAATTTAAGAATTCAGCGAAACTCTATCATATTTGTTCAATTTACGTCGCTCCAATTTCAAATAGCGTATTGGGCTAAGCGGCATCTCAATGCGCACGAAATGGCGAGTAAAATGCACTATTAAACTTCTAGGATAAGGCAAACAGAGACCCGATTAGATCATTTTATATTACGGTTAATATAAGAATTCAGCGTAATTCTATCACATTTGTTCAACTTACGTCGCTCCTATTTCAGATAGCGTACTGGGCTAGGCGGCATCTTAAAGCGCGTGGAATGGCGAGTAAAATGCACTATTAAACTTCTATGATAGGGCTATCAGAGACCCGATTAGATCATTTTATATTTTGGTTAATATAAGAATTCTGCGAAATTGTATCACATTCGTTCAATTTACGTCGCTCCTATTTCAGATAGCGTATTGGGCTAAGCGCCATCTCAAAGCGCATGAAATGGCGAGTAAAATGCACTATTAACCTTCTAGGGTAGGGCAAACAGAGACCCGATTAGATCATTTTGTATTATGGTTAATTTAAGAATTCAGCCAAATTCTATCACATTTGTTCAACTTACGACGCTCCTATTTCAGATAGCGTACTGGGCTAGGCGGAATCTTAAAGCGCGTGGATTGGCGTGTAAAATGCAATATTAAACTTCTATGATAGGGCAACCAGAGACCCGATTAGATCATTTTATATTTTGGTTAATATAAGAATTGAGCGAAATTCTATCACAATTGTTCTATTTACGTCGCTCCTATTTCAGATAGCGTATTGGGCTAAGCGGCATCTCAAAGCGCATGAAATGGCGAGTGAAATGCACTATTAAACTTCTAGGGTAGGGCGAACAGAGACCCGATTAGATCCTTTTACATTAAGGTTAATATACGTATTCAGGGAAATTCTATCACATTTTTCAATTTACGTCGTTCCTATTTCAGATAGCGTATTGGGCTAAGCGGCATCTCAAAGCGCATGAAATGGCGAGTAAAATGCACTGTTAAACTTCTAGGGTAGGGCAAACAGAGACTCGATTAGATCATTTCACATTATGGTTTATTTAAGAATTCAGAAAAATTCTATCACATTCGTTCAATTTACGTCGCTCCTATTTCAGATAGCGTATTGGGCTAAGCGGCATCTTAAAGCGCGTGGAAGGGCGACGAAAATGCACTACTAAACTTCTATGATAGGGCAATCAGAGAGCCGATTAGATCATTTTATATTTTGGTTAATATAAGAATTCAGCGAAATTCTATCACATCTGTTCAATTTACGTCGCTCCTATTTCAGATGGCGTATTGGGCTAAGCGGCATCTCAAAACGCATGAAATGACGAGTGAAAGGCACTATTAAACTTCTAGGGTAGGGCGTACAGAGACCCTATTAGATCATTTTACATTAAGGTTAATATAAGAATTCAGGGAAATTCTGTCACATTTTTTCAGTTTACGTCGTTCCTATTTCAGCTAGTGTACTGGGCTAGGTGGCATCTTAAAGCGCGAGGAATAGCGAGTAAAATGCACTGTTAAACTTCTATGATGGGGCGATCAGAGACCCGATTAGATCATTTTATATTTTGGTTATTATAAGAATTCAGCGAAATTCTATCACATTTGTTCAATTTACGTCGGTCCTATTTCAGATAGCGTATTGGGCTAAGCGGTATCTCAAAACGCATGAAATGACGAGTGAAAGGCACTATTAAACTTCTAGGGTAGGGCGTACAGAGACCCTATTAGATCATTTTACATTAAGGTTAATATAAGTATTCAGGGAAATTCTATCACATTTGTTCAATTTACGTCGCTCCTATTTCAGATAGCGTATTGGGCTAAGCGGCATCTCAAAGCGCATGAAATGGCGAGTAAAATGCACTGTTAAACTTGTAGGGTAGGGCAAACAGAGACCCGATTAGATCATTTCATATTATGGTTTATTTAAGAATTCAGAAAAATTCTATCACATTTGTTCAATTTACGTCGCTCCTATTTCAGATAGCTTATAGGGCTAAGAGGCATCTCAAAGCGCATGAAATGACGAGTGAAATGCACTATTAAACATCTAGGATAGGGCAATCAGAGACCCGATTAGATCATTTTATATTTTGGTTAATATAAGAATTCAGCGAAATTCTATCACAATTGTTCTATTTACGTCGCTCCTATTTCAGATAGCGTATTGGGCTAAGCGGCATCTCAAAACGCATGAAATGGCGAGTGAAATGAACTATTAAACTTCTAGGGTAGGGCGAACAGAGACCCGATTAGATCATTTTACATTAAGGTTAATATAAGAATTCAGCGTAATTCTATCACATTTGTTCAACATACGTCGCTCCTATTTCAGATAGCGTACTGGGCTAGGCGGCATCTTAAAGCGCGCGGAAGGTCGAGTAAAATGCACTTCTAAACTTCTATGATAGGGCAATCACAGTCCCGTTTAGATCATTTTATATTTTGTTTAATATAAGATTTCAGGGAAATTCTATCACATTTGTTCAATTTACGTCGCTCGTATTTCAGATAGCGTATTGGGCTAAGCGCCATCTCAAAGCGCATGAAATGGCGAGCAATGTGCACTATTAAACTTCTAGGGTAGGGCAAACAGAGACCCGATTAGATAATTTCATATTACGGTTAATATAATAATACAGCGTAATTCTATCACATTTGTTCAACTAACGTCGCTCCTATTTCAGATAGCGTACTGGGCTAGGCGGCATCTTAAAGCGCGTGGAATGGCGAGTAAAATGCACTACTAAACTTCTAGGGTAGGGCGAACAGAGACCCGATTAGATCATTTTACATTAATGTTAATATAAGAATTCAGCGTAATTCTACCACATTTGTTCAACATACGTCCCTCCGATTTCAGATAGTGTACTGGGCTAGGCGGCATCTTAAAGCGCGTGGAAGGGCGAGTAAAATGCACTACTAAACTTCTATGATAGGGCAATCAGAGACCCGATTAGATCGTTTTATATTTTGGTTAATATAAGAATTCAGCGAAATTCTATCACATTTGTTCAATTTACGTTGCTCCTATTTCAAATAGCGTATTGGGCAAAGCCTCATCTCATAGCGGGTGGAATGGCAAGTAAAATGCACTATTAAACTTCTAGGGTAGGGCAAACAGAGACCCGATTAGATCATTTTATATTATGGCTAATTTATCAATTCAGCGAAATTCTATCACATTTGTTCAATTTACGTCACTCCTATTTCAGATAGCGTATTGGGCTAAGCGGCATCTCAAAGCGCAGGAAATGGCGAGAAAATGCACTATTAAACTTCTAGGATACGACAAACAGAGACCCGATTAGATCATTTTATATTACGGTTAATATAAGATTTCAGCGTAACTCTGTCACATTTGTTCAACTTACGTAGCTCCTATTTCAGATAGCGTACTGGGCTAGGCTGCATCTTAAAGCGCGTGGAATGGCGAGCAAAATGCACTCTTAAACTTCTATGATAGGGCAATCAGAGACCCGATTAGATCGTTTTATATTTTGGTTAATATAAGAATTCAGCGAAATTCTATCACATTTGTTCAATTTACGTTGCTCCTATTTCAAATAGCGTATTGGGCTAAGCGGCATCTCAAAGCGCAAGAAATGGCGAGTAAAATTCACTATTAAACTTCTAGGATACGGCAATCAGAGACACGATTAGATCATTATATATTTTGGTTAATATAAGAATTCAGCGAAATTCTATCACATTTGTTCAACTTACGTCGCTCCTATTTCAGATAGCTATTGGGCTAAGCGGCATCTCAAAGCGCATGAAATGACGAGTAAAATGCACTATTAAACTTCTAGGGTAGGGCAAGCAGAGACCCGATTAGATCATTTTATATTATGGTTAATTTAAGAATTCAGCAAAATTCTATCACATTTGTTCAATTTAGGTCGCTCCTGTTTCAGATAGCGTACTGGGCTAGGCGGCATCTTAAAGCGCGTGGAATGGTGAGTAAAGTCCACTATTAAAGTTCTAGGGGAGGGCAAACAGAGACCCGATTAGATCATTTTATATTATGGTTAATATACGTATTCAGGGAAATTCTATCACATTTGTTCAATTTACGTCGCTCCTATTTCAGATAGCGTATTGGGCTAAGCGGCATCTCAAAGCGCATGAAATGGCGAGTAAAATGCACTGTTAAACTTCTAGGGTAGGGCAAACAGAGACCCGATTAGATCATTTTATATTATGGTTAATATAAGAATTCAGCAAAATTCTATCACATTTGTTCAATTTAAGTCGCTCCTATTTCACATAGCGTAATAGGCTAGGCGGCATCTTAAAGCGCGTGGAATGGCGAATAAAATGCACTATTAATGTTCTAGGCTAGGGCGAACAGAGACCCGATTAGATCATTTTATATTACCGTTAATTTAAGAATTCAGCAAAATTCTAACACATTTGTTAAATTTATATCGCTCCTTTTTCAGATAGCGTATTGGGCTAGGCGGCATCTTAAAGCGCAAGAAATGGCGAGTAAAATGCACTATTAAACTTCTAGGGTAGGGCGAACAGAGACCCGATTAGATCATTTTACATTAAGGATAATACAAGAATTCAGCGAAACTCTATCACATTTGTTCAATTTACGTCGCTCCTATATCAGATAGCGTATTGGGCTAAGCGGCATCTCAAAGCGCATGAAATGACGAGTGAAATGCAATATTAAACTTCTAGGGTAGAGCGAACAGAGACCCGATTAGATCATTTTACATTAAGGTTAATATAAGAATCCAGGGAAATTCTATCACATTTGTTCAATTTACGTCGCTCCTATTTCAGATAGCGTATAGGGCTAAGCGGCATCTCAAAGCGCGTGAAATGGCCAGTAAAATGCACCATTAAACTTCCAGGGTAAGGCAAACAGAAACCCGATTAGATCATATCATATTACGGTTAATATAAGAATTCAGCGTAATTCTATCACATTTGTTCAACTTACGTCGCTCCTATTTCAGATAGCGTACTGGGGGAGGCGGCATCCTAACGCGCGTGGAATGCCGAGTAAACTGCACTATTAACCTTCAATGATAGGGCAATCAGACACCAGATTAGTCCATTTTATACTTTGGTTAATATAAGAATTCAGCGAAATTCTATCACATTTGTTCAATTTACGTCGCTCCTATTTCAGATAGCGCATTGGGCTAAGCGGCATCTCAAAGCGCATGAAATGGCGAGTGAAATGCACTATTAAACTTCTAGGGTAAGGCAAACAGAGACCCGATTAGATCATATTATATTACGGTTAATTCAGAATTCAGCGAAATTCTGTCACATCTGTTCAATTTACGTCGCTCCTATTTCAGATAGCGTATTGGGCTAAGCGGCATATCAAAGCGCATGAAATGGGGAGTACAATGCACTATTAAACGTCTAGGGTAGGGCAAACAGAGACCCGATTAGATCATTTTATATATTGGTTAATTTAAGAATTCAGCAAAATTCTATCACATTTGTTCAATTTACGTCGCTCCTATTTCAGATAGTGTACTGGGCTAAGCGGCACCTTAAAGCGCGTGGAATGGCGAGTAAAATGCACTATTAAACTCCTAGGGTAGGGCAAACAGAGACCCGATTAGATCATTTTATATTATGGTTAATTTAAAAATTCAGCGAAATTCTATTACATTTGTTGTATTTACGTCGTTCCTATTTCAGATAGCGTACTGGGCTATGAGGCATCTTAAAGCGCGTGGAATGGCGAGTAAAATGCACTACTAAACTTCTATGGTAGGGCATTCAGAGACCCGATTAGATCATTTTATATTTTGGTTAATATAAGGATTCAGCGAAATTCTATCACATTTGTTCTATTTACGTCGCTCCTATTTCAGATAGTGTATTGGGCTAAGCGGCATCTCAAATCGTATGAAATGGCGAATAAAATGCGCTATTAAAGTTCTAGGCTAGGGCGAACAGAGACCCGATTAGATCATTTTACATTATGGTTAATAAAAGAATTCAGCGAAATTCTATCACATTTATTCAATTTACGTCGCTCCTATTTCAGATTGCGTATTGGGCTAAGCGGCATCTCAAAGCGCATGAAATGGCGAGTAAAATGCACTATCAAACTTCTAGGATAAGGCAAACAGAGACCCGATTAGATCATTTTATATTACGGTTAATATAAGAATTCAGCGTAATTCTATCACATTTGTTCAATTTACGTCGCTCCTATTTCAGATAGCTTATTGGGCTAAGAGGCATCTCAAAGCGCATGAAATGACGAGTGAAATGTACTATTAAACTTTTAGGATAGGGTAATCAGAGACCCGATTAGATCATTTTATATTTTGGTTAATATAAGTATTCAGCGAAATTCTATCACAATTGTTCTATTTACGTCGCTCCTATTTCAGATAGCGTATTGGGCTAAGCGGCATCTCAAAGCGCATGAAATGGCGAGTGAAATGAACTATTAAACTCCTAGGGTAGGGCGAACAGAGACCCGATTAGATCATTTTACATTAAGGTTAATATAAGAATTCAGCGTAATTCTATCACATTTGTTCAACATACGTCGCTCCTATTTCAGATAGCGTACTGGGCTAGGCGGCATCTTAAAGCTCGTGGATGGGCGAGTAAAATGCACTTCTAAATTTCTATGATAGGGCAATCAGAGTCCCGTTTAGATCATTTTATATTTTGTTTAATGTAAGATTTCAGGGAAATTCTATCACATTTGTTCAATTTACGTCGCTCCTATTTCAGATAGCGTATTGGGCAAAGCGGCATCTGAAAGCGTATGAAATGGCGAATAAAATGCACTATTAAAGTTCTAGGCTAGGGCGAACAGAGACCCGATTAGATCATTTTACATTATGGTTAATAAAAGAATTCCGCGTAATTCTATCACATTTGTGCAATTTATATCGCTCCTCTTTCAGATAGCGTATTGGGCTAAGCGGCATCTCAAAGCGCATGAAATGGCGAGTAAAATGCACTATTACACTTCTAGGGTAGGGCAAACAGAGACCCGATTAGATCATTTTATGTAATGGTTAATTTAAGAATTCAGCAAAATTCTATCACAATTGTTCAATTTACGTCGCTCCTATTTCAGATAGCGTATTGGTCTAAGCGGCAACTCAAAGCACATGAAATGACGAGTGAAATGCACTATTAAACTTCTAGGGTAGGGCGAACAGAGACCCGATTAGATCATTTTACATTAAGGTTAATATAAGGATTCAGGGAAATTCTATCACATTTGTTCAATTTACGTCGCTCCTATTTCAGATAGCGTACTGGGCTAGGCGGCAACTTAAACCGCGTGGAATGGCTAGTAAAATGCACTATTAAACTTCTATGATAGGGCAATCAGTGACCCGATTAGATCATTTTATATTATAGTTAATTTAAGAATTCAGCGAAATTCTATCACATTTGTTCAATTTACGTCGCTCCTATTTCAGATAGCGTATTGGGCTAAGCGGCATCCTAAAGCGCATGAAATGGCGAGTAAAATGCACTATTAAACTTCTAGGGTAGGGCAAACAGAGACCCGATTAGATCATTTTATGTAATGGTTAATTTAAGAATTCAGCAAAATTCTATCACATTTGTTCAATTTACGTCGCTCCTATTTCAGATAGCGTACTGGGCTAGGCGGCAACTTAAACCGCGTGGAATGGCGAGTAAAATGCACTATTAAACTTCTATGATAGGGCAATCAGTGACCCGATTAGATCATTTTATATTATAGTTAATTTAAGAATTCAGCGAAATTTTATCACATTTGTTCAATTTACGTCGCTCCTATTTCAGATAGCGTGTTGGGCTATCCGGCATCACAAAGCGCATGAAATGGCGAGTAAAATGCACTATTAAACTTCTAGGGTAGGGCAAACAGAGACCCGATTAGATCATTTTATATTATGGTTAATTTAAGAATTCAGCGAAATTCTATCACATTTGTTCAATTTACGTCGCTCCTATTTCAGATAGAGTATTGGGCTAATCGGCATTTCAAAGCGCATGAAATGGCGAGTAGAATGCAGTATTAAACTTCTAGGATAATCCAAACGGAGACCCGATTAGATCATTTTATATTACGGTTAATATAAGAATTCAGCGTAATTCTATCACATTTGTTCAACTTACGTCGCTCCTATTTCAGATAGCATACTGGGCTAGGCGGCATCTTAAAGCGCGTGGAATGGCGAGTGAAATGCACCATTAGACTTCTATGGTAGGGCGAACAGAGACCGGATTACATCATTTTACATTAAGATTAATATAAGAATTCACGGAAATTCTATCACATTTGTTCAATTTACGTCGCTCCTATTTCAGATAGCGTATTGGGCTATGCGGCATCCCAATGCGCATGACATGGTGAGTAAAATGCACTATTAAACTTCTAGGGTAGGGCAAACAGAGACCCGATGAGATCATTTTATATTATGGTTAATTTAAGAATTCAGCGAAATTCTATAACATTTGTTCAATTTATATCGCTCCTATTTCAGATAGCGTATTGGCCTAAGCGGCATCACAAAGCGCATGAAATGACGAGTAAAATGCACTGTTAAACTTCTAGGGTAGGGCAAGCAGAGACCCGATTAGGTCATTTTATATTTTGGTTAATATAAGAATTCAGCGAAATTCTATCACATTTGTTCAATTTACGTCGCTCCTATTTCAGATAGCGTATTGGGCTAAGCGGCATCTCAAAGCGCATGAAATGGCGAGTAAAATGCACTATTAAACTTCTAGGGTAGGGCAAACAGAGACCCGATTAGATCATTTTACATTATTGTTAATAAAAGAATTCAGCGAAATTCTATCACATTTGTTCAATTTACGTCGCTCCTATTTCAGATAGCGTATTGGGCTAAGCGGCATCTCAAAGCGCATGAATTGGCGAGTAAAATGCAATACTAAACTTCTAGGATAAGGCAAACAGAGACCCGATTAGATCATTTTATATTACGGTTAATATAAGAATTCAGCGTAATTCTATCACATTTGTTCAACTTACGCCGCTCCTATTTTAGATAGCGTACTGGGCTAGGCGGCATCTTAAAGCGAGTGGAATGGCGAGTAAAATGCACTGCTAAACTTCTATGATAGGGCAATCTGAGACCCGATTAGATCATTTTATATTTTGTTTTAAATAAGATTTCAGGGAAATTCTATCACATTTGTTCAATTTTCGTCGCTCCTATATCAGATAGCGTATTGGGCTAAGCGGCAGCTCAAAGCGCATGAAATGGCGAGTAATATGCACTATTAAACTTCTAGGGTAAGGCAAACAGAGACCCGATTAGATCTTTTTATATTATGGTTAATTTAAGAATTCAGCGAAATTCTATCACACTTGTTCAATTTACGTCGCTCCTAATTCAGATAGCGTATTGGGCTAAGCGCCATTTCAAAGCGCATGAAATGGCGAGTAAAATGCACTATTAAACTTCTAGGATAAGGCAAACAGAGACCCGATTAGATCATTTTACATTAATGTTAATATAAGAATTCAGGGAAATTCTATCACATTCGTTCAATTTACGTCGCTCATATTTGAGATAGCGTATTGGGATAAGCGGCATCTCAAAGCGCAAGAAATTGCGAGTAAAATGCACTATTAAACTTCTAGGGTAGAGCGAACAGAGACCCGATTAGATCATTTTACATTAAGGATAATATAAGAATTCAGCATAATTCTGTCACATTTGTTTAATTTACGTCGTTCCTATTTCAGATAGCGTACTGGGCTTGGCGGCATCTTAAAGCACGTGAAATGGCGAGTAAAATGCACTATTATCTTCTAGGATCAGGCGAACAGAGACCCGATTAGATCATTTTACATTAAGGTTAATATAAGAATTCACGGAAATTCTATCACATTTTTTCAATTTACGTCGCTCCTATTTCAGATAGCGTATTGGGCTATGCGACATTTCAAAGCGCACGAAATGGCGAGTAAAATGCACTATTAAACTTCTAGGTTACGGCAAACAGAGACCCGATTAGATCATTTTATATTATGGTTAATTTAAGAATTCAGCGAAATTCTATCACATTTGTTCAATTTATGTCGCTCCTATTTCAGATAGCGTACTGGGTTGGGCGGCATCTTAAAGCGCGTGGAATGGCGACTAAAATGCACTATTAAACTTCTAGGGTAGGGCAAACAGAGACCCGATTAGATCATTTTACATTATTGTTAATAAAAGAATTCAGCGAAATTCTATCACATTTGTTCAATTTACGTGGCTCCTATTTCAGATAGCGTATTGGGCTAAGCGGCATCTCAAAGCGCATGAAATGGCGAGTAAAATGCACTATTAAACTTCTAGCGTAGGGCAAACAGAGACCCGTTTAGATCATTTTATATTATGGTTAATTTAAGAATTCAGCAAAATTCTATAACATTTGTTCAATTTACGTCGCTCCTATTTCAGATAGCGCATTGGGCTAAGCGGCATCTCAAAGCGCATGAAATGGCGAGTAAAATGCACTATTAAACTTCTAGGATAAGGCAAACAGAGACCCGATTAGATCATTTCACATTATGGTTTATTTAAGAATTCAGAAAAATTCTATCACATTTGTTCAATTTACGTCGCTCCTATTTCAGATAGCTTATTGGGCTAAGAGGCATCTCAAAGCGCATGAAATGACGAGTGAAATGTACTATTAAACTTTTAGGATAGGGCAATCAGAGACCCGATTAGATCATTTTATGTTTTGGTTAATATAAGTATTCAGCGAAATTCTATCACAATTGTTCTATTTACGTCGCTCCTATTTCAGATAGCGTATTGGGCTAAGCGGCATCTTAAAGCTCGTGGATGGGCGAGTAAAATGCACTTCTAAATTTCTATGATAGGGCAATCAGAGTCCCGTTTAGATCATTTTATATTTTGTTTAATATAAGATTTCAGGGAAATTCTATCACATTTGTTCAATTTACGTCGCTCCTATTTCAGATAGCGTATTGGGCTAAGCGGCATCTCAAAGCCCATGAAATGGCGAGTAAAATGCACTGTTAAACTTCTAGGGTGGGGCAAACAGAGACCCGATTAGATCATTTCATATTATGGTTTATTTAAGAATTCAGAAAAATTCTATCACATTTGTTCAATTTACGTCGCTCCTATTTCAGACAGCTTATTGGGCTAAGAGGCATCTGAAAGCGCATGAAATGACGAGTGAAATGCACTATTAAATTTCTAGGATAAGGCAAGCAGAGACCCGATTACATCATTTTATATTACGGTTAATATAAGAATTCAGCGTAATTCTATCACATTTGTTCAATTTACGTCGCTGATATTTCAGATATCGTATTGGGCTAAGCGGCATCTCAAAGCGCAAGAAATGGCGAGTAAAATTCACTATTAAACTTCTAGGGTAGGGCAAACAGAGACCCGATAAGATCATTTTATATTATGGTTAATTTAAGAATTCAGCGAAACTCTATCATATTTGTTCAATTTACGTCGCTCCAATTTCAAATAGCGTATTGGGCTAAGCGGCATCTCAATGCGCACGAAATGGCGAGTAAAATGCACTATTAAACTTCTAGGATAAGGCAAACAGAGACCCGATTAGATCATTTTATATTACGGTTAATATAAGAATGCAGCGTAATTCTATCACATTTGTTCAACTTACGTCGCTCCTATTTCAGATAGCGTACTGGGCTAGGCGGCATCTTAAAGCGCGTGGAATGGCGAGTAAAATGCACTATTAAACTTCTAGGGTAGGGCAAACAGAGACTCGATTAGATCATTTCACATTATGGTTTATTTAAGAATTCAGAAAAATTCTATCACATTCGTTCAATTTACGTCGCTCCTATTTCAGATAGCGTACTGGGCTAGGCGGCATCTTAAAGCGCGTGGAATGGCGAGTAAAATGCACTACTAAACTTCTAGGGTAGGGCGAACAGAGACCCGATTAGATCATTTTACATTAATGTTAATATAAGAATTCAGCGTAATTCTACCACATTTGTTCAACATACGTCCCTCCGATTTCAGATAGTGTACTGGGCTAGGCGGCATCTTAAAGCGCGTGGAAGGGCGAGTAAAATGCACTACTAAACTTCTATGATAGGGCAATCAGAGACCCGATTAGATCGTTTTATATTTTGGTTAATATAAGAATTCAGCGAAATTCTATCACATTTGTTCAATTTACGTTGCTCCTATTTCAAATAGCGTATTGGGCAAAGCCTCATCTCAAAGCGGGTGGAATGGCAAGTAAAATGCACTATTAAACTTCTAGGGTAGGGCAAACAGAGACCCGATTAGATCATTTTATATTATGGCTAATTTATCAATTCAGCGAAATTCTATCACATTTGTTCAATTTACGTCACTCCTATTTCGGATAGCGTATTGGGCTAAGCGGCATCTCAAAGCGCAGGAAATGGCGAGAAAATGCACTATTAAACTTCTAGGATACGACAAACAGAGACCCGATTAGATCATTTTATATTACGGTTAATATAAGATTTCAGCGTAACTCTGTCACATTTGTTCATCTTACGTAGCTCCTATTTCAGATAGCGTACTGGGCTAGGCTGCATCTTAAAGCGCGTGGAATGGCGAGCAAAATGCACTCTTAAACTTCTATGATAGGGCAATCAGAGACCCGATTAGATCGTTTTATATTTTGGTTAATATAAGAATTCAGCGAAATTCTATCACATTTGTTCAATTTACGTTGCTCCTATTTCAAATAGCGTATTGGGCTAAGCGGCATCTCAAAGCGCAAGAAATGGCGAGTAAAATTCACTATTAAACTTCTAGGATACGGCAATCAGAGACACGATTAGATCATTTTATATTTTGGTTAATATAAGAATTCAGCGAAATTCTATCACATTTGTTCAACTTACGTCGCTCCTATTTCAGATAGCTATTGGGCTAAGCGGCATCTCAAAGCGCATGAAATGACGAGTAAAATGCACTATTAAACTTCTAGGGTAGGGCAAGCAGAGACCCGATTAGATCATTTTATATTATGGTTAATTTAAGAATTCAGCAAAATTCTATCACATTTGTTCAATTTAGGTCGCTCCTGTTTCAGATAGCGTACTGGGCTAGGCGGCATCTTAAAGCGCGTGGAATGGTGAGTAAAGTCCACTATTAAAGTTCTAGGGGAGGGCAAACAGAGACCCGATTAGATCATTTTATATTTTGGTTAATATAAGGATTCAGCGAAATTCTATCACATTTGTTCTATTTACGTCGCTCCTATTTCAGATAGTGTATTGGGCTAAGCGGCATCTCAAATCGTATGAAATGGCGAATAAAATGCGCTATTAAAGTTCTAGGCTAGGGCGAACAGAGACCCGATTAGATCATTTTACATTATGGTTAATAAAAGAATTCAGCGAAATTCGATCACATTTATTCAATTTACGTCGCTCCTATTTCAGATTGCGTATTGGGCTAAGCGGCATCTCAAAGCGCATGAAATGGCGAGTAAAATGCACTATCAAACTTCTAGGATAAGGCAAACAGAGACCCGATTAGATCATTTTATATTACGGTTAATATAAGAATTCAGCGTAATTCTATCACATTTGTTCAATTTACGTCGCTCCTATTTCAGATAGCTTATTGGGCTAAGAGGCATCTCAAAGCGCATGAAATGACGAGTGAAATGTACTATTAAACTTTTAGGATAGGGTAATCAGAGACCCGATTAGATCATTTTATATTTTGGTTAATATAAGTATTCAGCGAAATTCTATCACAATTGTTCTATTTACGTCGCTCCTATTTCAGATAGCGTATTGGGCTAAGCGGCATCTCAAAGCGCATGAAATGGCGAGTGAAATGAACTATTAAACTCCTAGGGTAGGGCGAACAGAGACCCGATTAGATCATTTTACATTAAGGTTAATATAAGAATTCAGCGTAATTCTATCACATTTGTTCAACATACGTCGCTCCTATTTCAGATAGCGTACTGGGCTAGGCGGCATCTTAAAGCGCGTGGATGGGCGAGTAAAATGCACTTCTAAATTTCTATGATAGGGCAATCAGAGTCCCGTTTAGATCATTTTATATTTTGTTTAATTTAAGATTTCAGGGAAATTCTATCACATTTGTTCAATTTACGTCGCTCCTATTTCAGATAGCGTATTGGGCAAAGCGGCATCTGAAAGCGTATGAAATGGCGAATAAAATGCACTATTAAAGTTCTAGGCTAGGGCGAACAGAGACCCGATTAGATCATTTTACATTATGGTTAATAAAAGAATTCCGCGTAATTCTATCACATTTGTGCAATTTATATCGCTCCTCTTTCAGATAGCGTATTGGGCTAAGCGGCATCTCAAAGCGCATGAAATGGCGAGTAAAATGCACTATTACACTTCTAGGGTAGGGCAAACAGAGACCCGATTAGATCATTTTATGTAATGGTTAATTTAAGAATTCAGCAAAATTCTATCACATTTGTTCAATTTACGTCGCTCCTATTTCAGATAGCGTATTGGTCTAAGCGGCAACTCAAAGCACATGAAATGACGAGTGAAATGCACTATTAAACTTCTAGGGTAGGGCGAACAGAGACCCGATTAGATCATTTTACATTAAGGTTAATATAAGGATTCAGGGAAATTCTATCACATTTGTTCAATTTACGTCGCTCCTATTTCAGATAGCGTACTGGGCTAGGCGGCAACTTAAACCGCGTGGAATGGCTAGTAAAATGCACTATTAAACTTCTATGATAGGGCAATCAGTGACCCGATTAGATCATTTTATATTATAGTTAATTTAAGAATTCAGCGAAATTCTATCACATTTGTTCAATTTACGTCGCTCCTATTTCAGATAGCGTATTGGGCTAAGCGGCATCCTAAAGCGCATGAAATGGCGAGTAAAATGCACTATTAAACTTCTAGGGTAGGGCAAACAGAGACCCGATTAGATCATTTTATGTAATGGTTAATTTAAGAATTCAGCAAAATTCTATCACATTTGTTCAATTTACGTCGCTCCTATTTCAGATAGCGTACTGGGCTAGGCGGCAACTTAAACCGCGTGGAATGGCGAGTAAAATGCACTATTAAACTTCTATGATAGGGCAATCAGTGACCCGATTAGATCATTTTATATTATAGTTAATTTAAGAATTCAGCGAAATTTTATCACATTTGTTCAATTTACGTCGCTCCTATTTCAGATAGCGTGTTGGGCTATCCGGCATCACAAAGCGCATGAAATGGCGAGTAAAATGCACTATTAAACTTCTAGGGTAGGGCAAACAGAGACCCGATTAGATCATTTTATATTATGGTTAATTTAAGAATTCAGCGAAATTCTATCACATTTGTTCAATTTACGTCGCTCCTATTTCAGATAGAGTATTGGGCTAATCGGCATTTCAAAGCGCATGAAATGGCGAGTAGAATGCAGTATTAAACTTCTAGGATAATCCAAACGGAGACCCGATTAGATCATTTTATATTACGGTTAATATAAGAATTCAGCGTAATTCTATCACATTTGTTCAACTTACGTCGCTCCTATTTCAGATAGCATACTGGGCTAGGCGGCATCTTAAAGCGCGTGGAATGGCGAGTGAAATGCACCATTAGACTTCTATGGTAGGACGAACAGAGACCGGATTACATCATTTTACATTAAGATTAATATAAGAATTCACGGAAATTCTATCACATTTGTTCAATTTACGTCGCTCCTATTTCAGATAGCGTATTGGGCTATACGGCATCCCAATGCGCATGACATGGTGAGTAAAATGCACTATTAAACTTCTAGGGTAGGGCAAACAGAGACCCGATGAGATCATTTTATATTATGGTTAATTTAAGAATTCAGCGAAATTCTATAACATTTGTTCAATTTATATCGCTCCTATTTCAGATAGCGTATTGGGCTAAGCGGCATCACAAAGCGCATGAAATGACGAGTAAAATGCACTGTTAAACTTCTAGGGTAGGGCAAGCAGAGACCCGATTAGGTCATTTTATATTTTGGTTAATATAAGAATTCAGCGAAATTCTATCACATTTGTTCAATTTACGTCGCTCCTATTTCAGATAGCGTATTGGGCTAAGCGGCATCTCAAAGCGCATGAAATGGCGAGTAAAATGCACTATTAAACTTCTAGGGTAGGGCAAACAGAGACCCGATTAGATCATTTTACATTATTGTTAATAAAAGAATTCAGCGAAATTCTATCACATTTGTTCAATTTACGTCGCTCCTATTTCAGATAGCGTATTGGGCTAAGCGGCATCTCAAAGCGCATGAATTGGCGAGTAAAATGCAATACTAAACTTCTAGGATAAGGCAAACAGAGACCCGATTAGATCATTTTATATTACGGTTAATATAAGAATTCAGCGTAATTCTATCACATTTGTTCAACTTACGTCGCTCCTATTTTAGATAGCGTACTGGGCTAGGCGGCATCTTAAAGCGAGTGGAATGGCGAGTAAAATGCACTGCTAAACTTCTATGATAGGGCATTCTGAGACCCGATTAGATCATTTTATATTTTGTTTTAAATAAGATTTCAGGGAAATTCTATCACATTTGTTCAATTTTCGTCGCTCCTATATCAGATAGCGTATTGGGCTAAGCGGCAGCTCAAAGCGCATGAAATGGCGAGTAATATGCACTATTAAACTTCTAGGGTAAGGCAAACAGAGACCCGATTAGATCTTTTTATATTATGGTTAATTTAAGAATTCAGCGAAATTCTATCACACTTGTTCAATTTACGTCGCTCCTAATTCAGATAGCGTATTGGGCTAAGCGCCATTTCAAAGCGCATGAAATGGCGAGTAAAATGCACTATTAAACTTCTAGGATAAGGCAAACAGAGACCCGATTAGATCATTTTACATTAATGTTAATATAAGAATTCAGGGAAATTCTATCACATTCGTTCAATTTACGTCGCTCATATTTGAGATAGCGTATTGGGATAAGCGGCATCTCAAAGCGCAAGAAATTGCGAGTAAAATGCACTATTAAACTTCTAGGGTAGAGCGAACAGAGACCCGATTAGATCATTTTACATTAAGGATAATATAAGAATTCAGCATAATTCTGTCACATTTGTTTAATTTACGTCGTTCCAATTTCAGATAGCGTACTGGGCTTGGCGGCATCTTAAAGCACGTGAAATGGCGAGTAAAATGCACTATTATCTTCTAGGATCAGGCGAACAGAGACCCGATTAGATCATTTTACATTAAGGTTAATATAAGAATTCACGGAAATTCTATCACATTTTTTCAATTTACGTCGCTCCTATTTCAGATAGCGTATTGGGCTATGCGACATTTCAAAGCGCACGAAATGGCGAGTAAAATGCACTATTAAACTTCTAGGTTACGGCAAACAGAGACCCGATTAGATCATTTTATATTATGGTTAATTTAAGAATTCAGCGAAATTCTATCACATTTGTTCAATTTATGTCGCTCCTATTTCAGATAGCGTACTGGGTTGGGCGGCATCTTAAAGCGCGTGGAATGGCGACTAAAATGCACTATTAAACTTCTAGGGTAGGGCAAACAGAGACCCGATTAGATCATTTTACATTATTGTTAATAAAAGAATTCAGCGAAATTCTATCACATTTGTTCAATTTACGTGGCTCCTATTTCAGATAGCGTATTGGGCTAAGCGGCATCTCAAAGCGCATGAAATGGCGAGTAAAATGCACTATTAAACTTCTAGCGTAGGGCAAACAGAGACCCGTTTAGATCATTTTATATTATGGTTAATTTAAGAATTCAGCAAAATTCTATAACATTTGTTCAATTTACGTCGCTCCTATTTCAGATAGCGTACTGGGCTCGGCGGCATCTTGAAGCGCGTGGAATGGCGAGTAAAATGCACTATTAACCTTCAATGATAGGGCAATCAGACACCAGATTAGTCCATTTTATACTTTGGTTAATATAAGAATTCAGCGAAATTCTATCACATTTGTTCAATTTACGTCGCTCCTATTTCAGATAGCGCATTGGGCTAAGCGGCATCTCAAAGCGCATGAAATGGCGAGTAAAATGCACTATTAAACTTCTAGGATAAGGCAAACAGAGACCCGATTAGATCATTTCACATTATGGTTTATTTAAGAATTCAGAAAAATTCTATCACATTTGTTCAATTTACGTCGCTCCTATTTCAGATAGCTTATTGGGCTAAGAGGCATCTCAAAGCGCATGAAATGACGAGTGAAATGTACTATTAAACTTTTAGGATAGGGCAATCAGAGACCCGATTAGATCATTTTATGTTTTGGTTAATATAAGTATTCAGCGAAATTCTATCACAATTGTTCTATTTACGTCGCTCCTATTTCAGATAGCGTATTGGGCTAAGCGGCATCTTAAAGCTCGTGGATGGGCGAGTAAAATGCACTTCTAAATTTCTATGATAGGGCAATCAGAGTCCCGTTTAGATCATTTTATATTTTGTTTAATGTAAGATTTCAGGGAAATTCTATCACATTTGTTCAATTTACGTCGCTCCTATTTCAGATAGCGTATTGGGCTAAGCGGCATCTCAAAGCGCATGAAATGGCGAGTAAAATGCACTGTTAAACTTCTAGGGTAGGGCAAACAGAGACCCGATTAGATCATTTCATATTATGGTTTATTTAAGAATTCAGAAAAATTCTATCACATTTGTTCAATTTACGTCGCTCCTATTTCAGACAGCTTATTGGGCTAAGAGGCATCTGAAAGCGCATGAAATGACGAGTGAAATGCACTATTAAATTTCTAGGATAAGGCAAGCAGAGACCCGATTACATCATTTTATATTACGGTTAATATAAGAATTCAGCGTAATTCTATCACATTTGTTCAATTTACGTCGCTGATATTTCAGATATCGTATTGGGCTAAGCGGCATCTCAAAGCGCAAGAAATGGCGAGTAAAATTCACTATTAAACTTCTAGGGTAGGGCAAACAGAGACCCGATAAGATCATTTTATATTATGGTTAATTTAAGAATTCAGCGAAACTCTATCATATTTGTTCAATTTACGTCGCTCCAATTTCAAATAGCGTATTGGGCTAAGCGGCATCTCAATGCGCACGAAATGGCGAGTAAAATGCACTATTAAACTTCTAGGATAAGGCAAACAGAGACCCGATTAGATCATTTTATATTACGGTTAATATAAGAATGCAGCGTAATTCTATCACATTTGTTCAACTTACGTCGCTCCTATTTCAGATAGCGTACTGGGCTAGGCGGCATCTTAAAGCGCGTGGAATGGCGAGTAAAATGCACTATTAAACTTCTAGG
>CAKAJE020001671.1:0-88197 GCA_916610135.2 Macropis europaea | reverse complement strand
TTAATATAAGAATTCTGCGTAATTCTATCACGTTTGTTCAATTTACGTCGCTCATATTTCAGAGAGCGTATTGGGCTAAGCGGCATCTCAAAGCGCTTGAAATGGCGAGTAAAATGCACTATTGAACTTCTAGGGTAGGGCAAACAGAGACCCGATTAGATCATTTTATATTATGGTTAATTTAAGAATTCAGCGATATTCTATCGCATTTATTCAATTTACGTCGCTCCTATTTCAGATAGCGTATTGGGCTAAGCGGCACCTTAAAGCGCATGAAATGACGAGTAAAATGCACTATTAAACTTCTAGGATAGGGGAATCAGAGAACCGAATAGATCGTATTATATTATGGTTAATATAAGAATTCTGCGTAATTCTATCACATTTGTACAATTTACATCGCTCCGATTTCAGATAGCCTATTGGGCTAGGCGGCACCTTAAAGCGCATGAAATGTCGAGTAAAATGCACTATTAAACTTCTATAATAGGGCAATCAGAGACCCGATTAGGTCATCTTATATTATGGTTAATATAAGAATTCTGCGTAATTCTATCACATTTGTTCAATTTATATCGCTCCCATTTCAGATAGCGTATTGGGCTAGGCGGCACATTAAAGCGCATGAAATGACGAATAAAATGCACTATTAAGCTTCTATGATAGGGCAATCAGAGACCCGATTAGAGCATTTTATATTATTATTAATATAAGGATTCAGCGAAATTTAATCACATTTGTTCAATTTATGTCGCCCCTATTTCAGATAGCGTATTGGACTAGGTGGCATCTTAAAGCGCATGAAATGACGAGTAAAATGCACTATTAAACTTCTATGACAGGGCAATCAGTGACCCGAATAGATCGTATTATATTATGGTTAATATAAGAATTCTGCGCAATTCTATCACGTTTGTTCAATTTACGTCGCTCATATTTCAGATAGCGTATTGGGCTAAGCGGCATCTCAAAGCGCATGAAATGGCGAGTAAAATGCACTATTGAACTTCTAGGGTAGGGCAAACAGAGACCCGATTAGATCATTTTATATTATGGTTAATTTAAGAATTCAGCGATATTCTATCGCATTTGTACAATTTACATCGCTCCTATTTCAGATAGCGTATTGGGCTAGGCGGCACATTAAAGCGCATGAAATGTCGAGTAAGATGCACTATTAAACTTCTAGGGTAGGGTATACACAGACGCGACTAGACCATTTTATATTATGGTTAATTTAAGAATTCAGCGAAATTCTATAACATTTGTTCAATTTACGTTGCTCATATTTCTGATAGCGTATTGTGCAAAGCGGCACCTTAAAACGCATGAAATGACGAGTAACATGCACTATTAAACTTCCACGATAGGGCAATCAGAGACCCGATCTGATCGTTTTATATTATTGTTAATATAAGAATTCAACGTAATTTTATCACATTTTTTTCAATTTATATCGCTCCTATTTCAGATAGCGTATTGGGCTAGGCGGCACCTTAAAGCGCATGTAATGGCGAGCAAAATGCACTATTAAACTTCTCTGACAGGGCAATGAGTGACCCGAATAGATCGCATTATATTATGGTTAATATAAGAATTCTGCGTAATTCTATCACGTTTGTTCAATGTACGTAGCTCCAATTTCAGATAGCGTATTGGACTAGGCGGCATCTTAAAGCGCATGAAATGCGAGTAAAATGCACTACTAAACTTCTCGGATAGGGCAATCAGAGACCCGATTAGGACATCATATATTATGGTTAATATAAGAATTCAGCAAAATTTGATCACATTTGTTCAATTTACGTCATCCCTATTTCAGATAGCGTATTGTGCTAGGTGGCATCTTAAAGCGCATGAAATGTCGAGTAAAATGCACTATTAAGCTTCTAGGGTAGGGCAAACAGAGACCCGATTAGATCATTTTATATTATTCTTAATATAAGAATTCTGCGTAATTCTATCACATTTGTTCAATTTATGTCGCTCCCATTTCAGATAGCGTATTGGGCTAGGCGGCACCTTAAAGCGAATGAAATGACGAATAAAATGCACTATCAAACTTCTTTGATAGGGCAATCAGAGACCCGAATAGATCATATAATATTATGATTAATATAAGAATTCTGCGTAATTCTTTCACATTTGTTCAATTTACGTCGATCCTATTTCATACAACGTATTGTGCTAAGCGGACTCTTAAGGCGCATGAAATGGCGAGCAAAATGCACTACTAAACTTCTATGATAGGGCAATCAGAGAACCGATTAGATCATTTTATATTTTGGTTAATATAAGTATTCGGCGTAATTCTATCACATTTGTGCAATTTACGTCGCTCCTATTTCACAAAGCGTATTTGGCTAAGCGGCCTCTTAAAGCGCATGAAATGTCGAGCAAAATGCACTATTAAACTTCTAGGGTAGGGTAAACAGAGACCCGATTAGATCATTTTATATTATGGTTAATATAAGAATTCAGCGTAACTCTATCACGTTGGTTCAATTTACGTCGCTCCTACTCCAGATAGCGTATTGGGCTAAGCGGCATCTTAAAGCGCATGAAATGTCGAGTAAAATGCACTACGAAACTTCGAGGATAGGGCAATCAGAGACCCAATTAGATGCTCGTATAATATGGTTAATATAAGTATTCAGCTTAATTTTATCACATTTGTTCAATTTACGTCGCCCCTATTTCAGATAGCGTATTGGGCTAGGTGTCATCTTAAAGCGCATGAAATGTCGAGTTAGCTGCACTACTAAACTTCTTGGATAGGGCAATCAGAGACCCGATTAGGTCATGTTAAATTATGATTAATATAAGGATGCAGCGTAATTCTATCACATTTGTTCAATTTACGTCGCTCCTATTTCAGATAGCGTATTGGGCTAAGCGGCACCTTAAAGCGCATGAAATGACGAGTAAAATGCACTATCAAGCTTGTATGATAGGGTAATCACAGACCCGATTAGATCATTTTATATTATAGTTAATTAAAGAATTCAGCGGAACTGTATCACACTTGTTCAATATACGGAGCTCCAATTTCAGATAGCCTATTGTGCTAGGCGGCACCTTAAAGCGCATGAAATGACGAGTAAAATCCACTATTAAACTTCTATGATAGGGCAATCAGAGACCCGATTAGATCACTCTATATTATGGTTAATATAAGAATTCTGCCTAATTCGATCACATTTGTTCACTTTACGTCGCTCTCATTTCAGATAGCGTATTGTGCTAAGCGGCATCTTAGAGCGCATGAAATGTCGAGTAAAATGCACTACTAAACTTCTAGGATAGGGCAATCAGAGACCCGATAAGGTCATCTTATGTTTTGTTTAATATAAGTATGCAGCGTAATTCTATCACATTTGTTCAATTTGCGTCGCCCCTATTTCAGATAGCGTATTGGGCTAGGTGGCATTTTAAAGCGCATGAAATGACGAGTACAATGCACTATTAAACTTCTATGATAGGGCTAACAGAGACCCGATTATGTCATCTTATATTATGGTTAATATAAGAATTCAGCGAAATTTTATCACATTTGTTCAATTTACGCCGCCCCTATTTCAGAAGCGTATTGGGCTATGTGGCATCTTAAAGCGCATGAAATGTCGAGTAAAATGCACTACTAAACTTCTCGGATAGGGCAATCAGAGACCCGAGTAGGTCATCTTATACTATGGTTATTATAAGAATTCAGCGAAATTTTATCACATTTGCTCAATTTACGTCGCCCCTATTTCAGATAGCGTATTGGGCTAGGTGGCATCTTAAAGCGCATGAAATGTCGAGTAAAATGCACTATTAAACTTCTAGGGTAGGGTATACACAGACGCGACTAGACCATTTTATATTATGGTTAATTTAAGAATTCAGCGAGATTCTATAACATTTGTTCAATTTACGTCGCTCATATTTCTGATAGCGTATTGGGCAAAGCGGCCCCTTAAAACGCATGAAATGACGAGTAACATGCACTATTAAACTTCCACGATAGGGCAATTAGAGACCCGATCTGATCGATTTATATTATTGCTAATATAAGAATTCAACGTAATTTTATCACATTTTTTCAGATTATATCGCTCCTATTTCAGATAGCGTATTGGGCTAGGCGGCACCTTAAAGCGCATGTAATGGCGAGCAAAATGCACTATTAAACTTCTCTGACAGGGCAATCAGTGACGCGAATAGATCGCATTATATTATGGTTAATATAAGAATTCTGCGTAATTCTATCACGTTTGTTCAATGTACGTAGCTCCAATTTCAGATAGCGTATTGGACTAGGCGGCATCTTAAAGCGCATGAAATGCGAGTAAAATGCACTACTAAACTTCTCGGATAGGGCAATCAGAGACCCGATTAGGACATCATATATTATGGTTAATATAAGAATTCAGCAAAATTTGATCACATTTGTTCAATTTACGTCATCCCTATTTCAGATAGCGTATTGGGCTAGTTGGCATCTTACAGCGCATGAAATGTCGAGTAAAATGCACTATTAAGCTTCTAGGGTAGGGCAAACAGAGACCCGATTAGATCATTTTATATTATTCTTAATATAAGAATTCTGCGTAATTCTATCACATTTGTTCAATTTATGTCGCTCCCATTTCAGATAGCGTATTGGGCTAGGCGGCACCTTAAAGCGAATGAAATGACGAATAAAATGCACTATCAAACTTCTTTGATAGGGCAATCAGAGACCCGAATAGATCATATAATATTATGATTAATATAAGAATTCTGCGGAATTCTTTCACATTTGTTCAATTTACGTCGATCCTATTTCATACAACGTATTGTGCTAAGCGGACTCTTAAGGCGCATGAAATGGCGAGCAAAATGCACTACTAAACTTCTATGATAGGGCAATCAGAGAACCGATTAGATCATTTTATATTTTGGTTAATATAAGTATTCGGCGTAATTCTATCACATTTATGCAACTTACGTCGCTCCTATTTCACAAAGCGTATTTGGCTAAGCGGCCTCTTAAAGCGCATGAAATGTCGAGCAAAATGCACTATTACACTTCTAGGGTAGGGTAAACAGAGACCCGATTAGATCATTTTATATTATGGTTAATATAAGAATTCAGCGTAACTCTATCACGTTGGTTCAATTTACGTCGCTCCTACTCCAGATAGCGTATTGGGCTAAGCGGCATCTTAAAGCGCATGAAATGTCGAGTTAGCTGCACTACTAAACTTCTTGGGTAGGGCAATCAGAGACCCGATTAGGTCATGTTAAATTATGATTAATATAAGAATGCAGCGTAATTCTATCACATTTGTTCAATTTACGTCGTTCCGATTTCAGAGAGCGTATTGGGCTAGCCGGCATCTTAAAGCCCGTGGAATGAGGAGTAAAATGCACTACTAACCTTCTATGATAGGGCAATCAGAGTCCCGGTTAGATCATTTTATATTATTTTTAATATAAGAATTCAGCGTAATTTTATCACATTTGAACAATTTACGTCGCCCCTATTTCAGATAGCGTATTAGGCTAGGTGGCATCTTAAAGCGCATGATAAATCGAGTAAAATGCACTATCAAACTTCTAGGGTAGGGCAATCAGAGACCCGATTAGGTGATCGCATATTATGATTAATATAAGAATTCAGCCTAATTCTATCACATTTTTTCAATTCACGTCGCTCCTATTGCAGATAGCGGATTGGGCTAGACGGCACCTTAAAGCGCATGAAATCACGAGTACAACGCACTATTAATCTTCTATGATAGGGCAATCAGAGACCCGATTAAATCATTCTACATTATGGTTAATATAAGAATTCTGCGTAATTCTATCGCATTTGTTCAATTTATGTCGCTCCTATTTCAGATAGCGTATTGGGCTCAGCGGCACCTTAAAGCGCATGAAATGACGAGTAAAATGCACTATTAAACTTCTATGATAGGGCAATCAGAGAACCGAATAGATCGTATTATATTATGGTTAATATAAGAATTCTGCGTAATTGTATCACGTTTGTTCAATTTACGTAGCTCCAATTTCAGATAGCGTATTGGGCTAGGTGGCATCTTAAAGCGCATGAAATGTCGAGTAAAATGCACTAATAAACTTCTATGTTAGGGCAATCAGAGACCAGATTAGATCATTTTAACTTATGGTTAATTTAAGAATTCAACGTAATTTTATCACATTTGTTCAAATTACGTCGTTCCTATTTCAGATAGCGTATTGGGCTAAGCGGCATCTTAAAGCGCATGAAATGTCGAGTAAAATGCACTACTAAACTTCTCGGATAGGGCAATCAGAGACCCGATTAGATCATTTTATATTATGTTTCATTTAAGAATTCAGCGAAATTCTATCACATTTGTTCAATTTACGTCGCCCCTATTTCAGATAGCGTATTGGGCTAGGCGGCACCTTAAAGCGCATGAAATGACGAGTAAAATGCACTATTAAACTTCTATGATCGGGCAATCAGAGACCCGAAAAGATCGTATTATATTATGGTTTATATAAGAATTCTGCGTAATTCTATCACATTTGTTCAATTTATGTCGCTCCCATTTCAGATAGCGTATTGGGCTAGGCGGCACCTTAAAGCGCATGAAATGACGAGTAAAATGCACTATTAAACTTCTATGATCGGGCAATCGGAGACCCGATTAGATCATTTTATATTATGGTTAATATAAGAATTCAGCGAAATTCTATCACATTTGTTCAATTTACGTCGCCCCTATTTCAGATAGCGTATTGGGCTAGGCGGCACCTTAAAGCGCATGAAATGACGAATAAAATGCACTAATAAGCTTCTATGATAGGGCAATCAGAGACCAGATTAGATCATATTATATTATGATTAATATAAGAATTCTGCGTAATTCTATCACGTTTGTTCAATTTACGTCGCTCCTGCTTCAGATAGCGTATTGGGCCAAGCGGCACCTTGAAGCGCATGAAATGTCGAGTAAAATGCACTATTAAACTTCTATGATAGGGCAATCAGAGACCCGAATAGATCGTATTATATTATGGTTTATATAAGAATTCTGCGTAATTCTATCACATTTGTTCAATTTATGTCGCTCCCATTTCAGATAGCGTATTGGGCTAGGCGGCACCTTAAAGCGAATGAAATGACGAGTAAAATGCACTATCAAACTTCTTTGACAGGGCAACCAGAGACCCGAATAGATCATATAATATTATGATTAATATAAGAATTCTGCGTAATTCTTTCACATTTGTTAAATTTACGTCGATCCTATTTCACACAGCGTATTGTGCTAAGCGGACTCTAAAGGCGCATGAAATGGCGAGCAAAATGCACTACTAAACTTCTATGATAAGGCAATCAGAGAACCGATTAGATCATTTTATATTTTGGTTAATATAAGTATTCGGCGTAATTCTATCACATTTGTCCAATTTACGTCGCTCCTATTTCACATAGCGTATTTGGCTAAGCGGCCTCTTAAAGCGCATGAAATGTCGAGCAAAATGCACTATTAAACTTCTAGGGTAGGGTAAACAGAGACCCGATTAGATCATTTTATATTATGGTTAATATGAGAATTCAGCGTAACTCTATCACGTTGGTTCAATTTACGTCGCTCCTACTCCAGATAGCGTATTGGGCTAAGCGGCATCTTAAAGCGCATGAAATGTCGAGTAAAATGCACTACGAAACTTCCAGGATAGGGCAATCAGAGACCCGATTATGTCATCTTATATTATGATTAATATAAGAATTCAGCGTAATCCTATCACATTTGTTCAATTTACGTCGCTTCTATTTCTGATAGCGTATTGGGCTAGGCGGCATCATATAGCGCATGATATGTCGAGTAAAATGCACTACTAAACTTCTAGGATAGGGCAATCAGAGACCCGATTAGATCATTCTATATTATGGTTAATATAAGAATACAGCGAAATTCTATCACATTTGCTCAATTTACGTCGCTCCTATTTCAGACAGCGTTTGGGCTAGGCGGCATCTTAAAGGGCATGAAATGGCGAGTAAAATGATCTCTTAAGCTTCTCGGATTCGACCATCAGAGACCCAATTAAATCATTTTGTATTATTGTTAATATAAGAATTCAGGGTAATTCAATCACATTTGTCCAATTTACGTAGCTCCTACTTCAGATAGCGTATTGGGATGCGCGGCATCTTAAAGCGCATGGAATTACTAGTAAAATGCACTATTAAACTTCTACGGTAGCGCAATCAGAGACCCGATTAGATCATTCTATATTATGATTAATATAAGAATTCTGCGTAATTCTATTACATTTGTTTCATTTACGTCGGTCCTATATCAGATAGCGTATTGGGATAGGCGTCATCTTAAAGAGCATGGAATGACGAGTAAAATTCACCATTAACCTTCTCTGATAGGGCAATCGGAGACCCGATTAGATCATTTTACATTTTGGTTAATATAAGAATTCAGTGTAATTCTATCACATTTGTTCAATTTACGACGCTCCTATTTCAGATAGCGTATTGGGCTAGGCGGCACCTTAAAGCGCATGAAATGACGAGTGAAATGCACTACTAAACTTCTCGGATGCGGCAATCAGAATCCTGATTAGATCATCTTATATTATTGTTAATTTAAGAATTCAACGTAACTCTATAACATTTATCCAATTCACGTCGCTCCTACACCAGATATCGTATTGAGATAGGCGGAATCTTAAAGCGCATGAAATGTCGCGTAAAATGCATCACTAACCTTCTCGGATACGGCCATCAGAGACCCAATTAGATGCTCGTATATAATGGTTAATATAAGAATTCAGCGTAATTTTATCACATTTGAACAATTTACGTCGCCCCTATTTCAGATACGGTATTAGGCTAGGTGGCATCTTAAAGCGCATGATAAATCGAGCAAAATGCACTATCAAACTTCTAGGGTAGGGCAAACAGAGACCCGATTAGGTCATCTTATATTATGATTAATATAAGGATGCACCGTAATTCTATCACATTTGTTCAATTTACGTCGCTCCAATTTCAGATGGCGTATTGGGCTAGGCGGCATCTTAAAGCGCGTGGAATGTCGAGTGAAATGCACTACTAACCATCTATGAGAGGGCAATCAGAGACCCGATTAGGTCATTTCATAGTATGGTTAATATAAGGATTCCGCGAAATTCTATCACATTTGTTCAATTTACGTGGTTCCTATTTCGGGTAGCGTATTGGGCTAAGCGGCACCTTAAGGCGCATGAAATGACGAGTGAAGTGCACTATTAAACTTCTGGGTTAGGGCAAACAGAGACCAGATTAGATCATTTTATATTATGGTTAATATAAGAATTCTGCGTAATTCTATCACATTTGTTGAATTTACGTCGCTCCTATTTCAGATAGTGTATTGGGCTAAGCGGCATCTTAAAGCGCATGAAATGTCAAGTAAAATGCACGACTAAACTTCTATGATAGGGCAATCAGAGACCCGATTAGGTCATCTCATATTATGATTAATATCAGAATTCAGCCTAATTCTATCACATTTTTTCAATTTACGTCGCTCCTATTGCAGATAGCGGATTGGGCTAGACGGCACCTTAAAGCGCATGAAATCACGAGTACAATGCACTATTAATCTTCTATGATAGGGCAATCAGAGACCCGATTAAATCATTCTACATTATGGTTAATATAAGAATTCTGCGTAATTCTATCACATTTGTTCAATTTACGTCGCTCCTATTTCAGATAGCGTATTGGGCCAAGCGCACCTTAAAGCGCATGAAATGACGAGTAACATGCACTACTAAACTTCTATGATAGGGCAATCAGAGACCCGAATAGATCGTATTATATTATGGTTAATATAAGAATTCTGCGTAATTCTATCGCATTTGTTCAATTTATGTCGCTCCTATTTCAGATAGCGTATTGGGCTCAGCGGCACCTTAAAGCAAATGAAATGACGAGTAAAATGCACTATTAAACTTCTATGATAGGGCAATCAGAGAACCGAATAGATCGTATTATATTATGGTTAATATAAGAATTCTGCGTAATTCTATCACGTTTGTTCAATTTACGTAGCTCCAATTTCAGATAGCGTATTGGGCTTGGCGGCATCTTAAAGCGCATGAAATGTCGAGTAAAATGCACTACTAAACTTCTCGGATGGGGCTAACAGAGAACCGATTAGTTCATGTTATATTATGGTTAATATAAGAATTCTGCGAAATTTTATCACATTTGTTCAATTTACGTCGCCCCTTTTTCAGATAGCGTATTGGGCTAGCAGGCATCTTAAAGCGCATGAAATGACGAGTAAAATGCACTATTAAACTTCTATGATAGGGCAATCAGAGAACCGAATAGATCGTATTATATTATGGTTAATATAAGAATTCTGCGTAATTCTATCACGTTTGTTCAATTTACGTAGCTCCAATTTCAGAGAGCGTATTGGGCTAGGTGGCATCTTAAAGCGCATGAAATGTCGAGTAAAATGCACTATTAAACTTCTATGTTACGGCAATCAGAGACCAGATTAGATCATTTTAACTTATGGTTAATTTAAGAATTCAGCAATATTCTATCACATTTGTTCAATCTACGTCGCTCCTATTTGAGATAGCGTATTGGGCTAAACGGCATCTCAAAGCGCATGAAATGACGAGTGAAATGCACTATTAAACTTCTAGGGTAGGGCGAACAGAGACCCGATTAGATCATTTTATATTATGGTTAATTTAAGAATTCAGCAATATTCTATCACATTTGTTCAATCTACGTCGCTCCTATTTCAGATAGCGTATTGGGCTAAGCGGAATCTTAAAGCGCATGAAATGTCGAGTAAAATGCACTTCTAAACTTCTCGGATAGGGCAATCAGAGACCCGATTAGATCAATTAATATTTTGGTTAATATAAGAATTCAGCGAAATTCTATCACATTCGTTCAATTTACGTCGCACCTATTTCAGATAGCGTATCGGGATAAGCGGCTCCTTAAAGCGCATGAAATGCCGAGCAAAATGCACTATTAAACTTCTATGATAGGGCAATCAGAAACCCGATTAGATCATTCTATATTACGGTTAATATAAGAATTCAGCGAAATTCTATCACATTTGTTCAATTTACGTCGCTCATATTTCAGATAGCGTATTGGGCTAAGCGGCACATCAAAGCGCAAGAAATGGCGAGTAAAATGCACTATTAAACTTCTATGGTAGGGCAAACAGAGACCCGATTAGATCATTTTATATTATGGTTAATTTAAGAATTCAGCAATATCCTATCACATTTGTTCAATCTACGTCGCTCCTATTTGAGATAGCGTATTGGGCTAAACGGCATCTCAAAGCGCATGAAATGACGAGTGAAATGCACTATTAAACTTCTAGGGTAGGGCGAACACAGACCCGATTAGATCATTTTACATTATGGTTCATAAAAGAATTCAGCGAAATTCTATCACATTTGTTCAACTTACGTCGCTCCTATTTCAGATAGCGTATTGGGCTAAGCGGCAGCTCAAAGTGCATGAAATGGCGAGTAAAATGCACTATTAAACTTCTCGGGTGGGGCAAACAGAGACCCGATTAGATCATTTTATATTATGGTTAATTTACGAATTCAGAGAAATTCTATCACATTTGTTCAATTTACGTCGCTCCTATTTCAGATAGCGTATTGGGCTCAGCCGCATCTCAAAGCGCAAGAAATGGCGAGTAAAATGCACTATTAAACTTCTAGGGTAGGGCAAACAGAGAACCGATTAGATCATTTTATATTATGGTTAATTTAAGAATTCAGCAAAATTCTATCACATTTGTTCAATTTACGTCGCTCCTATTTCAGATAGCGCACTGAGCTAGGCGGCATCTTAAAGCGCGTGGAATGGCGAGTAAAATGTAGTATTAAACTTCTATGATAGGGCAATCAGAGACCCGATTAGATCATTTTATATTTTGGTTAATATAAGAATTCAGCGAAATTCTATCACATTGGTTCAATTTACGTTGCTGATATTTCAGATAGCGTATTGGGCTAAGCGGCATCTCAAAGCGCATGAAATGACGAGAGAAATGCACTATTAAACTTCTAGGGTAGGGCGAACAGAGACCCGATTAGATCATTTTACATTAAGGTTAATATAAGAATTCAGGGAAATTCTATCACATTTGTTCAATTTACGTCGCTCCTATTTCAGATAGCGCACAGAGCTAGGCGGCATCTTAAAGCGCGTGGAATGGCGAGTAAAATGTAGTATTCAACTTCTATGATAGGGCAATCAGAGACCCGATTAGATCATTTTATATTTTGGTTAATATAAGAATTCAGCGAAATTCTATCACATTTGTTCAATTTACGTCGCTCATATTTCAGATAGCGTATTGGGCTAAGCGGCACATCAAAGCGCAAGAAATGGCGAGTAAAATGCACTATCAAACTTCTATGGTAGGGCAAACAGAGACCCGATTAGATCATTTTATATTATGGTTAATTTAAGAATTCAGCAACATTCTATCACATTTGTTCAATCTACGTCGCTCCTATTTCAGATAGCGTATTGGGCTAAGCGGCAGCTCAAAGTGCATGAAATGGCGAGTAAAATGCACTATTAAACTTCTCGGGTGGGGCAAACAGAGACCCGATTAGATCATTTTATATTATGGTTAATTTAAGAATTCAGCAAAATTCTATCACATTTGTTCAATTTACGTCGCTCCTATTTCAGATAGCGCACTGAGCTAGGCGGCATCTTAAAGCGCGTGGAATGGCGAATAAAATGTAGTATTAAACTTCTATGATAGGGCAATCAGAGACCCGATTAGATCATTTTATATTATGGTTAAATTAAGATTTCAGCGAAATTCTATCACATTTGTTCAACTTACGTCGCTCCTATTTCAGATAGCGTACTGGGCTAGGAGGCATCTTAAAGCGCTCGGAAGGGCGAGTAAAATGCACTACTAAACTTCTATGATAGGGCAATCAGAGAACCGATAAGATCATTTTATATTTTGTTTAATATAAAATTTCAGGGATATTCTATCACATTTGTACAATTTACGTGGCTCATATTTCAGATAGCGTATTGGGCTAGGCGGCATCTTAAAGCGCGTGGAATGGCGAGCTAAATGCACTATTAAACTTCTGGGGTAGGGCGGACAGAGACCCGATTAGATCATTTTACATTAAGGTTAATATAAGAATCCAGCGTAATTCTATCACACTTGTTCAATTTACGTCGCTCCTATTTCAGATAGCGTATTGGGCTAAGCGGCATCTCAAAGCGCATGAAATGTCGAGTAAAATGCACTATTAAGCTTCTATGATAGGGCTATCAGAGACCCGACTAGATCATTTTATATTTTGGTTAATATAAGAATTCAGCGAAATTCTATCACATTTGTTCAACTTACGTCGCTCCAATTTCTGACAGCGTACTGGACTAGGCGGCATCTTAAAGCGCGCGGAATGGCAGGAAAAATGCACTATTAAACTTCTACGATAGGGCAATCAGAGACCCGATGAGATCATTTTATATTATGGTTAATTTAAGAATTACGCGAAATTCCTACACATTTGTTCAATTTACGTCGCTGATATTTCAGACAGCGTATTGGGCTAAGCGGCATCTCAAAGCGCATGAAATGGCGAGCGAAATGCAGTATTAAACTTCCAGGGTAGGGCGACCAGAGACCCGATTAGATCATTTTACATTAAGGTTAATATAAGAATTCAGCGAAATTGTATCACATTTGTTCAATTTACGTCGCTCCTATTTCAGACAGCGTATTGGGCTAAGCGGCATCTCAAAGCGCATGAAAGGGCGAGTAAAATGCACTATTAAACTTCTACGGTAAGGCAAACAGAGACCCGATTAGATCATTTTATATTACGGTTAATATAAGAATTCAGCGTAATTCTATCACATTTGTTCAACTTACGTCGCTCCAATTTCTGACAGCGTACTGGACTAGGCGGCATCTTAAAGCGCGCGGAATGGCAGGAAAAATGCACTATTAAACTTCTACGATAGGGCAATCAGAGACCCGATGAGATCATTTTATATTATGGTTAATTTAAGAATTACGCGAAATTCCTACACATTTGTTCAATTTACGTCGCTGATATTTCAGATAGCGTATTGGGCTAAGAGGCATCTCAAAGCGCATGAAATGGCGAGAAGAATGCTCTATTAAACTTATAGGGTAGGGCAAACAGAGACCCAATTAGTTCATTTTATTATGGTTAATTTAAGAATTCAGCGAAATTCTATCACATTTGTTCAATTTACGTCGCTCCTATTTCAGATAGCGTATTGGGCAAAGCGGCATCTCAAAGCGCATGAAATGACGATTAAAATGCACTATTAAACTTCCAGGGCAGGGCAAACAGAGACCCGATTAGATCATTTTATATTATGGTTAATTTAAGAATTCTGCGAAATTCTATCACATTTGTTCAATTTACGTCGCTCCTATTTCAGATAGCGTATTGGGCAAAGCGGCATCTCAAAGCGCATGAAATGATGAGTGAAATGCACTATTAAACTTCTAGGGTAGGGCGAACAGAGACCCGATTAGATCATTTTACATTAATGTTAATATGAGAATGCAGCGAAATTCTATCACATTTGTTCAATTTACATCGCTCCTATTGCAGATAGCGTATTGGGCTAAGCGGCATCTCAAAGCGCATGAAATGTTGAGTGAAATGCACTATTAAACTTCTAGGGTAGGGCGAACAGAGACCCGATTAGATCATTTTACATTAAGGTTAATATAAGAATTCAGCGAAATTGTATCACATTTGTTCAATTTACGTCGCTCCTATTTCAGACAGCGTATTGGGCTAAGCGGCATCTCAAAGCGCATGAAATGGCGAGTAAAATGCACTATTAAACTTCTACGGTAAGGCAAACAGAGACCCGATTAGATCATTTTATATTACGGTTAATATAAGAATTCAGCGTAATTCTATCACATTTGTTCAACTTACGTCACTCCAATTTCTGATAGCGTACTGGGCTGGGCGGCATCTTAAAGCGCGTGGAATGGCAGGAAAAATGCACTATTAAACTTCTACGATAGGGCAATCAGAGACCCGATGAGATCATTTTACATTATGGTTAATAAAAGTATTCAGCGAAATTCCACCACATTTGTTCAACTTACGTCGCTCCTATTTCAGATAGCGTATTGGGCTTGGGGAAATCTTAAAGCGCGTAGAATGGCGAGTAAAATGCACTATTAAACTCCCAGGGTAAGGCAAACAGAGACCCGATTAGATCATTTTATATTACGGTTAATATAAGAATTCAGCGAATTTTCTATCACATTTGTTCAATTTACGTCGCTCCTATTTCAGATAGCGTATTGGGCTAAGCGGCATCTCAAAGCGCATGAAATGGCGAGTAAAATGCACTATTAAACTTCTATGATACGGCAATCGGAGACCAGATTAGGTCATCTTATATTATGGTTAATATAAGAATTCAGCGAAATTCTATCACATTTGTTCAATTTACGTCGCTCCTATTTCAGATAGCGTATTGGGCTAAGCGGCACCTTAAAGCGCATGAAATGACGAGTAAAATGCACTATTTAACTTCTATGATAGGACAATCAGAGACCCGATTAGATAATTTTATATTATTGTTAATATAAGAATTCAACGTAATTTTATCACATTTGTTCAATTTACGTCCCCCCAATTTCAGATAGTGTATTGGGCTAGGTGGCATCTTAAAGCGCATGAAATGTCGAGTAAAATGCACTACTAAACTTCTAGGGTAGGGCAAACAGAGACCCGATTAGATCATTTTCCATTATGGTTTATTTAAGAATTCAGCGAAACTCTATCACACTTGTTCAATTTACGTAGCTCCAATTTGAGATAGCGTATTGGGCTAGCATGCACCTTAAAAGCGCATGAAATGACGAGTAAAATGCACTATTAAACTTCTATGATAGGGCAATCAGAGACCCGAATAGATCGTATTATATTATGGTTAATATAAGAATTCTGCGTAATTCTATCACATTTGTTCAATTTATGTCGCTCCTATTTCAGATAGCGAATTGGGCTACGCGGCACCTTAAAGCGCACAAAGTGGCGAGTAAAACGCACTATTAAACTTCTGGGGTAGGGCAAACAGAGACCCGATTAGATCATTTTATATTATGGTTAATATAAGAATGCTGCGTAATTCTATCACGTTTGTTCAATTTACGTAGCTCCAATTTCAGAAAGCGTATTGGGCTAGGCGGCATCATAAAGCGCATGAAATGACGAGTAAGATGCACTATTGAGCTTCTATGATAGGGTAATCAGAGACCCGACTAGATCATTTTATATTATGGTTGATTTAAGAATTAAGCGAGACGTTATCACACTTGTTCAATTTACGTAGCTCCAATTTCAGGTAGCGTATTGGGCTAGGCGGCACCATAAAGCGCATGAAATGACGAGTAAAATGCACTATTAAACTTCTATGATAGGGCAATCAGAGACCCGATTAGATCATTTTATATTATGGTCAATATAAGAATTCTGCGAAATTCTATCACATTTGTTCAATTTACGTCGCTGCACTTTCAGATAGAGTATTGGGCTATGCGGCTTCTCAAAGCGCATGAAATGGCGAGTAACATGCACTATTAAACTTCTATGATAGGGCAATCAGAGACCCGAATAGATCGTATTATATTACGGTTAATATAAGAATTCTGCGTAATTCTATCACATTTGTTCAATTTATGTCGCTCCTATTTCAGATAGCAAATTGGGATAGGCGGCACCTTAAAGCACACGAAGTGACGAGTAAAAGGCACTACTAAACTTGTCGGATAGGGCAATCAGAGACCCGATTAGGTCATCTTATATTATGGTTAATATAAGAATTCAGCGAAATTCTATCACATTTGTTCAATTTACGTCGCTCCTATTTCAGATAGCGTATTGGGCTAAGCGGCACCTTAAAGCGCATGAAATGACGAGTAAAATGCACTATTAAACTTCTATGATAGGACAATCAGAGTCCCGATTAGATCATCTTATATTATGGTTAATATAAGAATTCAGCGAAATTCTATCACATTTGTTCAATTTACGTCGCTCCTATTTCAGACAGCGTATTGGGCTAGGTGGCATCTTAAAGCGCATGAAATGGCGAGTAAAATGCGCTATGAAACTTCTATGATAGGGCAATCAGAGACCCGATTAGGTCATTTTATATTATGGTTAATTTAAGATTTCAGCGAAATTCTATCACGTTTGTTCAATTTACGACGCTCCTATTTCAGATAGAGCATTGGACTAGGCGGCATCTTAAAGCGCATGAAATGTCGAGTAAAATGCACTACTAAACTTCTCGGATAGGGCTAACAGAGACCCGATTAGGTCATCTTATATTATGATTAATATAAGAATTCTGCGTAATTCTATCACGTTTGTTCAATTTACGTAGCTCCAATTTCAGATAGCGCATTGGACTAGGCGGCATCTTAAAGCGCATGAAATGTCGAGTAAAATGCACTACTAAACTTCTCGGATAGGGCTAACAGAGACCCGATTGGGTCATCTTATATTATGGTTAATATAAGAATTCAGCGAAATTCTATCACGTTTGTTCAATTTACGACGCTCCTATTTCAGATAGCGTATTGGGCTAAGCGGCACCTTGAAGCGCATGAAATGGCGAGTAAAATGCACATTAAACTTCTATGATAGGGCAATCAGAGACCCGATTAGGTCATCTTATATTATGATTAATATAAGAATTCTGCGTAATTCTATCACGTTTGTTCAATTTACGTAGCTCCAATTTCAGATAGCGCATTGGACTAGGCGGCATCTTAAAGCGCATGAAATGTCGAGTAAAATGCACTACCACACTTCTCGGATAGGGCTAACAGAGACCCGATTAGGTCATCTTATATTATGGTTAATATAAGAATTCAGCGAATTTCTATCACATTTATTCAATTTACGTCGCACCAACTTCAGATAGCGTATTGGGCTACGCGGCATCTTAAAGAGCATGAAATGTCGAGTAAAATGCACTACTAAACTTCTAGGATAGGGCTAACAGAGACCCGATTAGGTCATCTTATATTATGGTTAATATAAAAATTCAGCGAATTTCTATCACATTTATTCAATTTACGTCGCACCAACTTCAGATAGCGTATTGGGCTACGCGGCATCTTAAAGCGCATGAAATGACGAGTAAAATGCAGTATTAAACTTCTAAGATAGGGCAATCAGAGACGCGATTAGATCATTTTATATTATGGTTAGTATAAGAATTCAGCGAAATTCTACCACATTTGTTCAATTTACGTCGCTCCAATTTCAGATAGCGTATTGGGCTAAGCGGCACCATCAAGCGCATGAAATGGCGAGTAAAATGCACTACTAAACTTCTCGGATAGGGCAATCAGAGATACGGTTAGGTCATTTTAAATTATGGTTAATATAAGAATTCTGCGTAATTCTATCACATTTGTTCAATTTACGTCGCTCCCATTTCAGATAGCGCATTGGGCTAAGCGGCACCTTAAAGCGCATGGCATGACGAGTAAAATGCAGTACTAAACTTCTTTGATAGGGCAAGCAGAGACCCGATGAGATCATTTTATATTATGGTTTATATTAGAATTCTGCGTAACTCTATCACATTTATTCAATTTACGCTGCTCCAATTTCAGATAGCGGATTGGGCTAGACGGCGCCTTAAAGCGCATGAAATGACGAGTAAAATGCACTGCTGAACTTCTGTGACAGGGCAATCAGAGACCCGAATAGATCGTATTATATTATGGTTAATATAAGAATTCAGCGTAATTTTATCACATTTGTTCAATTTAAGTCGCCCGTGTTTCAGATAGCGTACTGGGCTAGGCGGCACCTTAAAGCGCATGAAATGACGAGTGAAATGCACTATTAAACTTCTAGGGTAGGGCAATCAGAGACCCGAATAGATCGTATTATATTATGGTTAATATAAGAATTCAGCGTAATTTTATCACATTTGTTCAATTTAAGTCGCCCCTATTTCAGATAGCGTACTGGGCTATGTGGCATCTTAAAGCGCATGAAATGACGAGTGAAATGCACTATTACACTTCTAGGGTAGGGCAATCAGAGACCCGAATAGATCGTATTATATTATGGTTAATATAAGAATTCTGCGTAATTCTATCACATTTGTTCAATTTATGTCGCTCCTATTTCAGATAGCGTACTGGGCTAGGCGGCACCTTAAAGCGCATGATGTGACGAGTAAAATCCACTATTAAACTTCTATGATAGGGCAATCAGAGACCCGAATAGATCGTATTATATTATGGTTAATATAAGAATTCAGCGTAATTTTATCACATTTGTGCAATTTAAGCCGCCCCTATTTCAGATAGCGTACTGGGCTAGGCGGCACCTTAAAGCACATGAAAGGATGAGTAAAATGCACTATTAAACTTCTATGATAGGGCAATCAGAGACCCGAATACATCGTATTATATTATGGTTAATATAAGAATTCAGCAAAATTCTATCACATTTGTTCAATTTACGTCGCTCCTATTTCAGATAGCGTATTGGGCTAGGCGACACCTTAAAGCGCATGAAATGACGACAAAAATGCACTATTAAACTTCTATGATAGGGCAATCAGAAACCAGAATAGATCGTATTATATTATGGTTAATATAAGAATTCTGCGTAATTGTATCACATTTGTTCAATTTATGTCGCTCCTATTTCAGATAGCGTATTGGGCTAGGCGGCACCTTAAAGCGCATGAAATGACGAGTAAAATGCACTATTAAACTTCTATGATAGGGCAATCAGAGAACCGGATAGATCGTATTATGTTATGTTTAATATCAGAAGTCTGCGTAATTCTGTCACATTTGTTCAATTTACGTCGCCCCTATCTAGAGATAGCGTATTGGGCTTGTTGGCATCTTAAAGCGCATGAAATGTCGAGTGAAATGCACTATTAAACTTCTATGATGGGGCAATCAGAGACCCGATTAGATAGTATTATATTATGGTTAACATATTGTTACGAACACCGTGAAGCCAACTGTGATCGACCCGAAGGGAGCGTTCGATCTGTCGTTAAGGGACGATCGCCGTTATTGATGGAACAGATCAATGAGAGAGTCTGATTGACAGTCAAGGAGACAAGACTCGATATTATAGACTCTGCCATTCCTTGTTTATATCCTGATAATAAAGTTATAAGTGTGAACATGTCGTGCGATGATAATCCCCGGCGCAGCAATATGAATTCTGCGTAATTCTATCACGTCTGTTCAATTTACGTAGCTCCAATTTCAGATAGCGTTTTGGACAAGGTGGCATCTTAAAGCGCATGAAATGTCGAGTAAAATGCACTATTAAACTTCTAGTGTAGGGCAAACAGAGACCCGATTATATCATTTTATATTATGGTTAATATAAGAATTCTGCGTAATTTTATCACATTTGTTCAATTTACGTCGCTCCTACTTCAAATAGCGTATTGGGCTAAGCGGCATCTTAAAGCGAATGAAATGTCGTGTAAAATGCACTATTAAACTTCTATGGTAGGGCAAACAGAGACCCGATTAGATCATTTTATATTATGGTTAATTTAAGAATTCAGCAAAATTCTGTCACATTTGTTCAATCTACGTCGCTTCTATTTCAGATAGCGTACTGTGCTAGGCGGCATCTTAAAGCCCGTGGAATGGCGAGTAAAATGCACTATTAAACTTCTATGATAGGGCAATCAGAGACCCGATTAGATCATTTTATATTTTGGTTAATATAAGAATTCAGCGAAATTCTATCACATTGGTTCAATTTACGTCGCTCCTATTTCAGATAGCTTATTGGGCTAAGCGGCATCTCAAAGCGCATGAAATGACGAGAGAAATGCACTATTAAACTTCTAGGGTAGGGCGAACAGAGACCCGATTAGATCATTTTACATTAAGGTTAATATAAGAATTCAGGGAAATTCTATCACATTTGTTCAATTTACGTCGCTCCTATTTCAGATAGCGCACAGAGCTAGGCGGCATCTTAAAGCGCGTGGAATGGCGAGTAAAATGTAGTATTCAACTTCTATGATAGGGCAATCAGAGACCCGATTAGATCATTTTATATTTTGGTTAATATAAGAATTCAGCGAAATTCTATCACATTTGTTCAATTTACGTCGCTCATATTTCAGATAGCGTATTGGGCTAAGCGGCACATCAAAGCGCAAGAAATGGCGAGTAAAATGCACTATCAAACTTCTATGGTAGGGCAAACAGAGACCCGATTAGATCATTTTATATTATGGTTAATTTAAGAATTCAGCAACATTCTATCACATTTGTTCAATCTACGTCGCTCCTATTTCAGATAGCGTATTGGGCTAAGCGGCAGCTCAAAGTGCATGAAATGGCGAGTAAAATGCACTATTAAACTTCTCGGGTGGGGCAAACAGAGACCCGATTAGATCATTTTATATTATGGTTAATTTAAGAATTCAGCAAAATTCTATCACATTTGTTCAATTTACGTCGCTCCTATTTCAGATAGCGCACTGAGCTAGGCGGCATCTTAAAGCGCGTGGAATGGCGAATAAAATGTAGTATTAAACTTCTATGATAGGGCAATCAGAGACCCGATTAGATCATTTTATATTATGGTTAAATTAAGATTTCAGCGAAATTCTATCACATTTGTTCAACTTACGTCGCTCCTATTTCAGATAGCGTACTGGGCTAGGAGGCATCTTAAAGCGCTCGGAAGGGCGAGTAAAATGCACTACTAAACTTCTATGATAGGGCAATCAGAGAACCGATAAGATCATTTTATATTTTGTTTAATATAAAATTTCAGGGATATTCTATCACATTTGTACAATTTACGTGGCTCATATTTCAGATAGCGTATTGGGCTAGGCGGCATCTTAAAGCGCGTGGAATGGCGAGCTAAATGCACTATTAAACTTCTGGGGTAGGGCGGACAGAGACCCGATTAGATCATTTTACATTAAGGTTAATATAAGAATCCAGCGTAATTCTATCACACTTGTTCAATTTACGTCGCTCCTATTTCAGATAGCGTATTGGGCTAAGCGGCATCTCAAAGCGCATGAAATGTCGAGTAAAATGCACTATTAAGCTTCTATGATAGGGCTATCAGAGACCCGACTAGATCATTTTATATTTTGGTTAATATAAGAATTCAGCGAAATTCTATCACATTTGTTCAACTTACGTCGCTCCAATTTCTGACAGCGTACTGGACTAGGCGGCATCTTAAAGCGCGCGGAATGGCAGGAAAAATGCACTATTAAACTTCTACGATAGGGCAATCAGAGACCCGATGAGATCATTTTATATTATGGTTAATTTAAGAATTACGCGAAATTCCTACACATTTGTTCAATTTACGTCGCTGATATTTCAGACAGCGTATTGGGCTAAGCGGCATCTCAAAGCGCATGAAATGGCGAGAGAAATGCAGTATTAAACTTCCAGGGTAGGGCGACCAGAGACCCGATTAGATCATTTTACATTAAGGTTAATATAAGAATTCAGCGAAATTGTATCACATTTGTTCAATTTACGTCGCTCCTATTTCAGACAGCGTATTGGGCTAAGCGGCATCTCAAAGCGCATGAAAGGGCGAGTAAAATGCACTATTAAACTTCTACGGTAAGGCAAACAGAGACCCGATTAGATCATTTTATATTACGGTTAATATAAGAATTCAGCGTAATTCTATCACATTTGTTCAACTTACGTCGCTCCAATTTCTGACAGCGTACTGGACTAGGCGGCATCTTAAAGCGCGCGGAATGGCAGGAAAAATGCACTATTAAACTTCTACGATAGGGCAATCAGAGACCCGATGAGATCATTTTATATTATGGTTAATTTAAGAATTACGCGAAATTCCTACACATTTGTTCAATTTACGTCGCTGATATTTCAGATAGCGTATTGGGCTAAGAGGCATCTCAAAGCGCATGAAATGGCGAGAAGAATGCTCTATTAAACTTATAGGGTAGGGCAAACAGAGACCCAATTAGTTCATTTTATTATGGTTAATTTAAGAATTCAGCGAAATTCTATCACATTTGTTCAATTTACGTCGCTCCTATTTCAGATAGCGTATTGGGCAAAGCGGCATCTCAAAGCGCATGAAATGACGATTAAAATGCACTATTAAACTTCCAGGGCAGGGCAAACAGAGACCCGATTAGATCATTTTATATTATGGTTAATTTAAGAATTCTGCGAAATTCTATCACATTTGTTCAATTTACGTCGCTCCCATTTCAGATAGCGTATTGGGCAAAGCGGCATCTCAAAGCGCATGAAATGATGAGTGAAATGCACTATTAAACTTCTAGGGTAGGGCGAACAGAGACCCGATTAGATCATTTTACATTAATGTTAATATGAGAATGCAGCGAAATTCTATCACATTTGTTCAATTTACATCGCTCCTATTGCAGATAGCGTATTGGGCTAAGCGGCATCTCAAAGCGCATGAAATGTTGAGTGAAATGCACTATTAAACTTCTAGGGTAGGGCGAACAGAGACCCGATTAGATCATTTTACATTAAGGTTAATATAAGAATTCAGCGAAATTGTATCACATTTGTTCAATTTACGTCGCTCCTATTTCAGACAGCGTATTGGGCTAAGCGGCATCTCAAAGCGCATGAAATGGCGAGTAAAATGCACTATTAAACTTCTACGGTAAGGCAAACAGAGACCCGATTAGATCATTTTATATTACGGTTAATATAAGAATTCAGCGTAATTCTATCACATTTGTTCAACTTACGTCGCTCCAATTTCTGATAGCGTACTGGGCTGGGCGGCATCTTAAAGCGCGTGGAATGGCAGGAAAAATGCACTATTAAACTTCTACGATAGGGCAATCAGAGACCCGATGAGATCATTTTACATTATGGTTAATAAAAGTATTCAGCGAAATTCCACCACATTTGTTCAACTTACGTCGCTCCTATTTCAGATAGCGTATTGGGCTTGGGGAAATCTTAAAGCGCGTAGAATGGCGAGTAAAATGCACTATTAAACTCCCAGGGTAAGGCAAACAGAGACCCGATTAGATCATTTTATATTACGGTTAATATAAGAATTCAGCGAATTTTCTATCACATTTGTTCAATTTACGTCGCTCCTATTTCAGATAGCGTATTGGGCTAAGCGGCATCTCAAAGCGCATGAAATGGCGAGTAAAATGCACTATTAAACTTCTATGATACGGCAATCGGAAGACCAGATTAGGTCATCTTATATTATGGTTAATATAAGAATTCAGCGAAATTCCTATCACATTTGTTCAATTTACGTCGCTCCTATTTCAGATAGCGTATTGGGCTAAGCGGCACCTTAAAGCGCATGAAATGACGAGTAAAATGCACTATTTAACTTCTATGATAGGACAATCAGAGACCCGATTAGATATTTTATATTATTGTTAATATAAGAATTCAACGTAATTTTATCACATTTGTTCAATTTACGTCCCCCAATTTCAGATTAGTGTATTGGGCTAGGTGGCATCTTAAAGCGCATGAAATGTCGAGTAAAATGCACTACTAAACTTCTAGGTAGGGCAAACAGAGACCCGATTAGATCATTTCCATTATGGTTTATTTAAGAATTCAGCGAAACTCTATCACACTTGTTCAATTTACGTAGCTCCATTTGAGATAGCGTATTGGGCTAGCATGCACCTTAAAAGCGCATGAAATGACGAGTAAAATGCACTATTAAACTTCTATGATAGGGCAATCAGAGACCCGAATAGATCGTATTATATTATGGTTAATATAAGAATTCTGCGTAATTCTATCACATTTGTTCAATTTATGTCGCTCCTATTTCAGATAGCGAATGGGCTACGCGGCACCTTAAGCGCACAAAGTGGCGAGTAAAACGCACTATTAAACTTCTGGGTAGGGCAAACAGAGACCCGATTAGATCATTTTATATTATGGTTAATATAAGAATGCTGCGTAATTCTATCACGTTTGTTCAATTTACGTAGCTCCAATTTCAGAAAGCGTATTGGGCTAGGCGGCATCATAAAGCGCATGAAATGACGAGTAAGATGCACTATTGAGCTTCTATGATAGGGTAATCAGAGACCCGACTAGATCATTTTATATTATGGTTTTATTTAAGAATTAAGCGAGACGTTATCACACTGTTCAATTTACGTAGCTCCAATTTCAGGTAGCGTATTGGGCTAGGCGGCACCATAAAGCGCATGAAATGACGAGTAAAATGCACTATTAAACTTCTATGATAGGGCAATCAGAGACCCGATTAGATCATTTTATATTATGGTCAATATAAGAATTCTGCGAAATTCTATCACATTTGTTCAATTTACGTCGCTGCACTTTCAGATAGAGTATTGGGCTATGCGGCATCTCAAAGCGCATGAAATGGCGAGTAACATGCACTATTAAACTTCTATGATAGGGCAATCAGAGACCCGAATAGATCGTATTATATTACGGTTAATATAAGAATTCTGCGTAATTCTATCACATTTGTTCAATTTATGTCGCTCCTATTTCAGATAGCAAATTGGGATAGGCGGCACCTTAAAGCACACGAAGTGACGAGTAAAAGGCACTACTAAACTTGTCGGATAGGGCAATCAGAGACCCGATTAGGTCATCTTATATTATGGTTAATATAAGAATTCAGCGAAATTCTATCACATTTGTTCAATTTACGTCGCTCCTATTTCAGATAGCGTATTGGGCTAAGCGGCACCTTAAAGCGCATGAAATGACGAGTAAAATGCACTATTAAACTTCTATGATAGGACAATCAGAGTCCCGATTAGATCATCTTATATTATGGTTAATATAAGAATTCAGCGAAATTCTATCACATTTGTTCAATTTACGTCGCTCCTATTTCAGACAGCGTATTGGGCTAGGTGGCATCTTAAAGCGCATGAAATGGCGAGTAAAATGCGCTATGAAACTTCTATGATAGGGCAATCAGAGACCCGATTAGGTCATTTTATATTATGGTTAATTTAAGATTTCAGCGAAATTCTATCACGTTTGTTCAATTTACGACGCTCCTATTTCAGATAGAGCATTGGACTAGGCGGCATCTTAAAGCGCATGAAATGTCGAGTAAAATGCACTACTAAACTTCTCGGATAGGGCTAACAGAGACCCGATTAGGTCATCTTATATTATGATTAATATAAGAATTCTGCGTAATTCTATCACGTTTGTTCAATTTACGTAGCTCCAATTTCAGATAGCGCATTGGACTAGGCGGCATCTTAAAGCGCATGAAATGTCGAGTAAAATGCACTACTAAACTTCTCGGATAGGGCTAACAGAGACCCGATTGGGTCATCTTATATTATGGTTAATATAAGAATTCAGCGAAATTCTATCACGTTTGTTCAATTTACGACGCTCCTATTTCAGATAGCGTATTGGGCTAAGCGGCACCTTGAAGCGCATGAAATGGCGAGTAAAATGCACATTAAACTTCTATGATAGGGCAATCAGAGACCCGATTAGGTCATCTTATATTATGATTAATATAAGAATTCTGCGTAATTCTATCACGTTTGTTCAATTTACGTAGCTCCAATTTCAGTTAGCGCATTGGACTAGGCGGCATCTTAAAGCGCATGAAATGTCGAGTAAAATGCACTACCACACTTCTCGGATAGGGCTAACAGAGACCCGATTAGGTCATCTTATATTATGGTTAATATAAGAATTCAGCGAATTTCTATCACATTTATTCAATTTACGTCGCACCAACTTCAGATAGCGTATTGGGCTACGCGGCATCTTAAAGAGCATGAAATGTCGAGTAAAATGCACTACTAAACTTCTAGGATAGGGCTAACAGAGACCCGATTAGGTCATCTTATATTATGGTTAATATAAGAATTCAGCGAATTTCTATCACATTTATTCAATTTACGTCGCACCAACTTCAGATAGCGTATTGGGCTACGCGGCATCTTAAAGCGCATGAAATGACGAGTAAAATGCAGTATTAAACTTCTAAGATAGGGCAATCAGAGACGCGATTAGATCATTTTATATTATGGTTAGTATAAGAATTCAGCGAAATTCTATCACATTTGTTCAATTTACGTCGCTCCAATTTCAGATAGCGTATTGGGCTAAGCGGCACCATCAAGCGCATGAAATGGCGAGTAAAATGCACTACTAAACTTCTCGGATAGGGCAATCAGAGATACGGTTAGGTCATTTTAAATTATGGTTAATATAAGAATTCTGCGTAATTCTATCACATTTGTTCAATTTACGTCGCTCCCATTTCAGATAGCGCATTGGGCTAAGCGGCACCTTAAAGCGCATGGCATGACGAGTAAAATGCAGTACTAAACTTCTTTGATAGGGCAAGCAGAGACCCGATGAGATCATTTTATATTATGGTTTATATTAGAATTCTGCGTAACTCTATCACATTTATTCAATTTACGCTGCTCCAATTTCAGATAGCGGATTGGGCTAGACGGCGCCTTAAAGCGCATGAAATGACGAGTAAAATGCACTGCTGAACTTCTGTGACAGGGCAATCAGAGACCCGAATAGATCGTATTATATTATGGTTAATATAAGAATTCAGCGTAATTTTATCACATTTGTTCAATTTAAGTCGCCCGTATTTCAGATAGCGTACTGGGCTAGGCGGCACCTTAAAGCGCATGAAATGACGAGTGAAATGCACTATTAAACTTCTAGGGTAGGGCAATCAGAGACCCGAATAGATCGTATTATATTATGGTTAATATAAGAATGCAGCGTAATTTTATCACATTTGTTCAATTTAAGTCGCCCCTATTTCAGATAGCGTACTGGGCTATGTGGCATCTTAAAGCGCATGAAATGACGAGTGAAATGCACTATTACACTTCTAGGGTAGGGCAATCAGAGACCCGAATAGATCGTATTATATTATGGTTAATATAAGAATTCTGCGTAATTCTATCACATTTGTTCAATTTATGTCGCTCCTATTTCAGATAGCGTACTGGGCTAGGCGGCACCTTAAAGCGCATGATGTGACGAGTAAAATCCACTATTAAACTTCTATGATAGGGCAATCAGAGACCCGAATAGATCGTATTATATTATGGTTAATATAAGAATTCAGCGTAATTTTATCACATTTGTGCAATTTAAGCCGCCCCTATTTCAGATAGCGTACTGGGCTAGGCGGCACCTTAAAGCACATGAAAGGATGAGTAAAATGCACTATTAAACTTCTATGATAGGGCAATCAGAGACCCGAATACATCGTATTATATTATGGTTAATATAAGAATTCAGCAAAATTCTATCACATTTGTTCAATTTACGTCGCTCCTATTTCAGATAGCGTATTGGGCTAGGCGACACCTTAAAGCGCATGAAATGACGACAAAAATGCACTATTAAGCTTCTATGATAGGGCAATCAGAAACCAGAATAGATCGTATTATATTATGGTTAATATAAGAATTCTGCGTAATTGTATCACATTTGTTCAATTTATGTCGCTCCTATTTCAGATAGCGTATTGGGCTAGGCGGCACCTTAAAGCGCATGAAATGACGAGTAAAATGCACTATTAAACTTCTATGATAGGGCAATCAGAGAACCGGATAGATCGTATTATGTTATGTTTAATATCAGAAGTCTGCGTAATTCTGTCACATTTGTTCAATTTACGTCGCCCCTATCTAGAGATAGCGTATTGGGCTTGTTGGCATCTTAAAGCGCATGAAATGTCGAGTGAAATGCACTATTAAACTTCTATGATGGGGCAATCAGAGACCCGATTAGATAGTATTATATTATGGTTAACATATTGTTACGAACACCGTGAAGCCAACTGTGATCGACCCGAAGGGAGCGTTCGATCTGTCGTTAAGGGACGATCGCCGTTATTGATGGAACAGATCAATGAGAGAGTCTGATTGACAGTCAAGGAGACAAGACTCGATATTATAGACTCTGCCATTCCTTGTTTATATCCTGATAATAAAGTTATAAGTGTGAACATGTCGTGCGATGATAATCCCCGGCGCAGCAATATGAATTCTGCGTAATTCTATCACGTCTGTTCAATTTACGTAGCTCCAATTTCAGATAGCGTTTTGGACAAGGTGGCATCTTAAAGCGCATGAAATGTCGAGTAAAATGCACTATTAAACTTCTAGTGTAGGGCAAACAGAGACCCGATTGGATCATTTTATATTATGGTTAATATAAGAATTCTGCGTAACTCTATCACATTTGTTCAATTTATGTCGCTCCTATTTCAGATAGCGTACTGGGCTAAGCGGCATCATAAAGCGCATGCAATTACGAGTAAAATGCACTACTAAACTTCTCGGATAGGGCAATCACAGACCCGACAAGGTCATTTTAAATTATGGTTAATATAAGAATTCTGCGTAATTCTATCACATTTGTTCAATTCACGTCGCCCCTATTTAGAGATAGCGTACTGGGCTTGTTGGCATCTTAAAGCGCATGAAATGTCGAGTCAAATGCACTATTAAACTTCTAGGGTAGGGCAAACAGAGACCCGATTATATCATTTTATATTATGGTTAATATAAGAATTCTGCGTAATTTTATCACATTTGTTCAATTTACGTCGCTCCTACTTCAAATAGCGTATTGGGCTAAGCGGCATCTTAAAGCGAATGAAATGTCGTGTAAAATGCACTATTAAACTTCTATGATAGGGCAATCAGAGACCTGATTAGATCATTTTATATTATGGTTAATATAAGAATTCCGCGAAATTCTATCTCATTTGTTCAATTTACGTCGCTCCTATTTAGATATCGTATTGATCTAGGTGGCATCTTAAAGCGCATGAAATGTAGAGTAAAATGCATTATTAAACAACTAGGGTAGGGCAAACAGAGAGCCGATTAAGTCATCTTATATTTTGATTAATATAAGGATTCAGCGTAATTCTATCACATTTGTTCAATTTACGTTGCTCCTATTTCAGATAGCGCATTCGGCTAAGCGGCACCTTAAAGCGCATGAAATGACGAGTAAAATGCACTAGGAAACTTATATGATACGGCAATCAGAGACCCGTTTAAATCATTTTATATTATGGTTAGTATAAGAATTCAGCGAAATTCTATCACATTTGTTCAATTTACGTCGCTCCTGTTTCAGATAGCGTGTTGGGCTAGGCGGCACCATAAAGCGCATGACATGACGAGTAAAATGCACTATTAAACTTCTATGATAGGGCAATCAGAGACCTGATTAGATCATTTTATATTATGGTTAATATAAGAATTCAGCGTAATTGTACCACATTTACTCAAGTTACGTAGCTCCTACTTCAGATAGCGTAATGGGCTAAGCGGCATCTTAAAGCGCATGAAATGTCAAGTAAAATGCACTACTAAGCTTCTAGGATATGGCAGTTAGAGATCCGATTAGGTCATCTTATATAATGGTTAATATAAGAATCCAGCGTAATTCTATCACATTTGTTCAATTTACGTCGCTCCTATTTCAGATAGCGTATTGGGCTAAGGGGCACCTTAAAGCGCATGAAATGACGAGTAAAATGCAGTATCAAACTTCTATGATAGGCCAATCACAGTGCCGAATATATCGTATTATATTATGGTTAATATAAGAATTCTGCATAATTCTATCACATTTGTTCAATTTATGTCGCTCCTATTTCAGATAGCCTATTGGGCTAGGCGGCACCTGACAGCGCATGAAATGACGAGTAAAATGCACTGTTAAACTTCTATGATAGGGCAATCAGAGACCCGAATAGATCGTATTATATTATGGTTAATATAAGATTTCTGCGTAATTCTATCACATTTGTTCAATTTATGTCGCTCCTATTTCAGATAGCGTATTTGGCTAGGCGGCACCTTAAGGCGTATGAAATGGCGAGTAAAATGCAGTATTAAACTTCTATGATAGGCCAATCAGAGACCCGAATAGATCGTATTATATTATGGTTAATGTCAGAATACTGCGTAATTCTATCACGTTTCTTCAATTTACGTAGCTCCAATTTCAGATAGCGTATTGGGCAGGCGGCATCTTAAAGCGCATGAAATGTCGAGTAAAATGTACTACTAAACTTCTCGGATAGGGCAATCAGACACCCGATTAGGTCATCTTATATTATGATTAATATATGGATGCGGCGTAAATCTATCACACTTGTTCAATTTACGTCGCTCCTATTTCAAATAGCGTATTGGATTTGGCGGCATCTTAAAGCGCGTGGAATGGCGAGTAAAATGCACCACTAACCTTCTATGATAGGGCAATCAGAGACCCGATTAGATCATTTTATATTATGGTTAATTTAAGGATTCAGCGAAATTCTATCACATTTGTTCAATTTACGTAGTTCCTTTTTCAGATAGCGTATTGGGCTAAGCAGCACCTTAAAGCGCATGAAATGACGAGTAAAATGCACCATTAAACTTCTATGATAGGGCAATCAGAGACTCGATTAGATCATTTTATATTATGGTTAATTTAAGGATTCAGCGAAATTCTATCACATTTGTTCAGTTTACGTAGCTCCTTTTTCAGATAGCGTATTGGGCTAAGCCGCACGTTAAAGCGCATGAAGTGGCGAGTAAAATGCACTATTAAATTCCTATGATATGCCAATCAGAGACCCGAATATATCGTATTATTTTATGGTTAATATAAGAATTCTGCGTAATTCTATCACGTTGGTCCAATTTACGTAGCTCCAATTTCAGATAGCCTATTGGGATAGGCGGCATCTTAAAGCGCATGAAATGTCGAGTAAAATGCACTACTAAACTTCTCGGATAGGGCAATCAGAGACCCGATTAGATCATTTTATATTATGGTTAATTTAAGGATTCAGCGAGATTCTATCACATTTGTTCAATTTACGGAGCTCCTTTTTCAGATAGCGTATTGGGCTAAGCCGCACCTTAAAGCGCATGATATGTCGAGTAAAATGCACTTTTAAACTTCTAGGGTAGGGCAAACAGAGACCCGATTAGATCATTTTATATTATGGTTAATTTAAGAATTCAGCGAAATTCTATCACATTAGTTCAATTTACGTCGCTCCTATTTCAGACAGCGTATTGGGCTAAGCGGCACCTTAAAGCGCATGAAATGACGAGTAAAATGTAGTATTAAACTTCTATGATAGGCCAATCACAGACCCGAATATATCGTATTATATTATGGTTAATATAAGGATTCTGCATAATTCTATCACATTTGTTCAATTTACGTAGCTCCTTTTTCAGATAGCGTATTGGGCTAAGCCGCACCTTCAAGCGCATGATATGTCGAGTAAAATGCACTATTAAACTTCTAGGGTAGGGCAAACAGAGACCCAATTAGATCATTTTATATTATGGTTAATTTAAGAATTCAGCGAAATTCTATCACATTAGTTCAATTTACGTCGCTCCTATTTCAGACAGCGTATTGGGCTAAGCGGCACCTTAAAGCGCATGAAATGACGAGTAAAATGCAGTATTAAACTTCTATGATAGGCCAATCACAGACCCGAATATATCGTATTATATTATGGTTAATATAAGAATTCTGCATAATTCTATCACATTTGTTCAATTTATGTCGCTCCTATTTCAGATAGCGTATTGGGCTAAGCGGCACCTTAAGGCGTATGAAATGACAAGAAAAATGCACTGTTAAACTTCTATGATAGGGCAATCAGAGACCCGAATAGATCGTATTATATTATGGTTAATATAAGAATTCTGCGTAATTCTATCACGTTTCTTCAATTTACGTAGCTCCAATTTCAGATAGCGTATTGGGCATGCGGCATCTGAAAGCGCATGAAATGTCGAGTAAAATGTACTACTAAACTTCTCGGATAGGGGAATCAGACACCCGATTAGGTCATCTTATATTATGATTAATATATGGATGCGGCGTAAATCTATCACACTTGTTCAATTTACGTCGCTCCTATTTCAAATAGCGTATTGGATTTGGCGGCATCTTAAAGCGCGTGGAATGGCGAGTAAAATGCACCACTAACCTTCTATGATAGGGCAATCAGAGACCCGATTAGATCATTTTATATTATGGTTAATTTAAGGATTCAGCGAAATTCTATCACATTTGTTCAATTTACGTAGCTCCTTTTTGAGATAGCGTATTGGGCTAAGCAGCACCTTAAAGCGCATGAAATGACGAGTAAAATGCACCATTAAACTTCTATGATAGGGCAATCAGAGACTCGATTATATCATTTTATATTATGGTTAATTTAATGATTCAGCGAAATTCTATCACATTTGTTCAATTTACGTAGCTCCTTTTTCAGATAGCGTATTGGGGTAAGCCACACCTTAAAGCGCATGAAGTGTCGAGTAAAATGCACTATTAAACTCCTATGATAGGCCAATCAGAGACCCGAATAGATCGTGTTATTTTATGGTTAATATAAGAATACTGCGTAATTCTATCACGTTTGTCCAATTTACGTAGCTCCAATTTCAGATAGCGTATTGGGCTAGGCAGCATCTTAAAGCGCATGAAATGTCGAGTAAAATGCACTACTAAACTTCTCGGATAGGGCAATCAGAGACCCGATTAGATCATTTTATATTATGGTTAATTTAAGGATTCAGCGAGATTCTATCACATTTGTTCAATTTACGGAGCTCCTTTTTCAGATAGCGTATTGGGCTAAGCCGCACCTTAAAGCGCATGATATGTCGAGTAAAATGCACTATTAAACTTCTAGGGTACGGCAAACAGAGACCCGATTAGATCATTTTATATTATGTTTAATTTAAGGATTCAGCGAAATTCTATCACATTTGTTCAATTTACGTAGCTCCTTTTTCAGATAGCGTATTGGGCTAAGCAGCACCTTAAAGCGCATGAAATGACGAGTAAAATGCACCATTAAACTTCTATGATAGGGCAATCAGAGACTCGATTAGATCATTTTATATTATGGTTAATTTAAGGATTCAGCGAAATTCTATCACATTTGTTCAATTTACGCAGCTCCAATTTCAGATAGCGTATTGGGCTAAGCAGCACCTTAAAGCGCATGAAATGACGAGTAAAATGCACTATTAAACTTCTATGATAGGGCAATCAGAGACCCGATTACATCATTTTATATGATGGTTAATGTAAGAATTATGCGTAATTCTATCACATTTGTTCAATTTACGTCGCTCCTATTTCAGATAGCGTATTGAGGTAAGCGGCACCTTAAAGCGCATGAAATTACGAGTAAAATGCACTATTAAACTTCTATGATAGGGCAATCAGAGACCCGATTAGATCATTTAAAATCATGGTTAATATAAGAATTCTGCGTAATTCTATCACATTTGTTCAATTTACGACGCTCCTATTTCAGATAGCGTACTGGGTGAGGCGGCATCTTAAAGCGCATGAAACGTCGAGTAAAATGCACTACTAAACTTCTATGATAGGGCAATCAGAGATCCGATTAGATCATCTTATATTATGGGTAATATAAGAATTATGCGTAATTCTATCACATTTGTTCAATTTACGTCGCTCCTACTTCAGATAGTCTATTGGGCCGAGAGGCACCTTAAAGCGCATGAAATGACGAGCAAAATGCACTATTAAACTTCTATGATAGGGCAATCAGAGACCCGAATAGATCGTATTATATTATGGTTAATATAAGAATTCTGCGTAATTCTATCACGTTTGTACAATGCACGTCGCTCCAATCTCAGATAGCGTATTGGGCGTGGCGGCAACTTAAAGCGCATGATATGTAGAGTAAAATGCACTACTAAGCTTCTCGGATGGGGCAATCAGAGACCCGATTAGGTCATTTTAAATTATGGTTAATATAAGAATTCTGCGTAATTCTATCACATTTGATCAATTTACGTTGCTCCTATTTCAGATAGCGTATTGGGCGAGGCGGCATCTTAAAGCGCATGAAATGTCGAGTAAAATGCACTACTAAACTTCTCGGATAGGGCAATCAGAGACCCGATTAGGTCATCTTATATTATGATTAATATAAGAATTCAGCGTAATTCTATCACATTTGTTCAATTTACGTCGCTCCTATTTCAGATAGCGTATTGCGATTTGCGGCACCTTAAAGCGCATGAAATGGCGAGTAAAATGCACTATTGAACTTCTAAGACGGGGCAACCAGAGACCAGATTAGATCATATTATATTATGGTTAATATAAGAATTCTGCGTAATTCCATCACATTTGTTCAATTTATGTCGCTCCTATTTCATATAGCGTATTGGGCTAGACGGCACCTTAAAGCGCATGAGATGACGATTAAAATGCTCTACTAAACTTCTATGATAGGGCAATCAGAGACCCGAATAGATCGTACTATATTATGGTTAATATAAGAATTCTGCGGAATTCTATCACGTTTGTTCAATTTACGTAGCTCCAATTTCAGATAGCGTATTGGGCTAGGCGGCATCTTAAAGCGACTGAAATGTCGAGTAAAATGCACCGCTAAACTTCTCGGATAGGGCAGTCAGAGTCCCGATGAGGTCATCTTATATTATGGTTAATATAAGAATTCAGCGAAATTTTATCACATTTGTTCAATTTACGTCGCTCCTATTTCAGATAGCGTATTGGGATAAGCGGCACCTGAAAGCGCATGATATGACGAGTAAAATGCACTATTAAACTTCTATGATTAGGTAATCAGAGACCCCATTACATCATTTTATATTATGGTTAATATAAGAATTCTGCGTAATTCTATCACGTTTGTTCAATTTACGTAGCTCCAATTTCAGATAGCGTATTGGGCTATGCGGCATCTTAAAGCGCATGAAATGTCGAGTAAAATGCACTACTGAACTTCTCGGATACCGCAATCAGAGACCCGATTACGTCATCTTATATTATGATTAATATAAGAATTCAGCGTAATTCTATCACTTTTGTTGTATTTACGTCGCTCCTATTTCAGATAGCGTATTTGGATGGGCGGCATCTTAAAGCGCATGGGCTGAGGAGTAAAGTGCACTATTAAGCTTCTATGATACGGCAATCAGAGACCCGATCAGATCATTTTGTATTATTGTTAATATAAGAATTCTGCGTAATTCTATCACGTTTGTTCAATTGACGTAGCTCCAATTTCAGATAGCGTATTGCGCTAGGCGGCACCTTAAAGCGCATGAAATTATGAGTGAAATGCACTATTAAACTTCTATGATAGGGCAATCAGGGACACGAATTGATCGTATGATATTACGGTTGATATAAGAATTCTCCGTAATTCTATCACATTTGTTCAATTCACGTCGCCCCTATTTCAGATAGCGTATTGGGCTAGGTGGCATCTTAAAGCGCATGAAATGACGAGTAAAATGCACTACTAAACTTCTAGGATAGGGCAATCAGAGACCCGATTAGATCATCTTATATTATGATTAATATAAGAATTCAGAGTAATTCTATCACATTTGTTCAATTTTCGACGCTCCTATTCTAGATATCGTATTGGACTAAACGGCACCTTAAAGCGCACGAAATGGCGAGTAAAATGCACTATCGAACTTCTAGGGTAAGGCAAACAGAGACCCGATGAGATCATTTTATATTACGGTTAATATAAGAATGCAGCGTAATTCTATCATATTTGTTCAATTTACGTCGGTCCCATTTCAGATAGCGTATTGGCCTAAGCGGCAACTCAAAGCGCATGAAATGGCGGGTAAAATGCACTATTAAACTTCTAGGGTTCGGCGAACAGAGAGCCGATTAGATCATTTTACATTGCGGTTAATTTAAGAATTCAGCGAAATTCTATCACATTCCTTCAACTTACGTCGCTTCTATTTCAGATAGCGTATTGGTCTAAGCGGCACCTCAAAGCGCATGAAATGGCGAGTAAAATGCACTATCAAACTTCTAGGGTAGGGCAAACAGAGACCCGATTAGATCATTTTATATTATGGTTAATTTAAGAATTCAGCGAAATTCTATCACATTTGTTCAATTTACGTTGCTCCTATTTCAGATAGCGTATTGGGCTAACAGGCATCTCAAAGCGCATGAAATGGCGAGTAAAATGCACTATCGAACTTCTAGGGTAAGGCAAACAGAGACCCGATGAGATCATTTTATATTACGGTTAATATAAGAATGCAGCGTAATTCTATCATATTTGTTCAATTTACGTCGGTCCCATTTCAGATAGCGTATTGGGCTAAGCGGCATCTCAAAGCGCATGAAATGGCGAGTAAAATGCACTACTAAACTTCTGGGGTAAGGCAAACAGAGACCAGATTACATCATTTTATATTACGGTTAACATAAGAATTCAGCGTAATTCTATCACATTTGTTCAATTGACGTCGCTCCTATTTCAGATCGCCTACTGGGCTATGCGGCAACGTAAAGCGTGTGGAATGTCGAGTGAAATGCAGTATTAAACTTCTAGGGTGGGGCGAACAGAGACCCGATTAGATCATTTTATATTTTGGTTAATATAAGAATTCAGCGAAATTCTATCACATTTGTTCAATTTACGTCGCTCCTATTTCAGCTAGCGTCTTGGGCGAAGCGGCATCTCAAAGCGCATGAAATGGCGAGTAAAATGCACTATTAAACTTCAACGGTAGGGCAAACAGAGACCCGATTAGATCATTTTATATTATGGTTAATTTAAGAATTCTGCGAAATTCTATCACATTTGTTCAATTTACGTCGCTCCCATTTCAGACAGCGTATTGGGCTAAGCGGCATCTCAAAGCGCATGCCATGGCGAGTCAAGTGCACCATTAAACTTCTAGGGTACGGCAAACAGAGACCCCATTAGATCATTTTATATTAAGATTAATTTAAGAATTCAGCTTAATTCTATCACATTCGTTCAATTTACGTCGCTCCTATTTCAGATAGCGTATTGGGCTAACCGGCATCTCAAAGCGCATGAAATGGCGAGTAAAATGCACTATTATACTTCTCTGATAGGGCAATCAGAGACGCGATTAGATCATTTTATATTTCTGTTAATATAAGCATTCAGCGAAATTCTATCACATTCATTCAACTTACGTCGCTCCTATTTTAGATGGCGTACTGGGCTAGGCGGCATCTTAATGCGCGTGGTATGGCGAGTAAAATGCACTATTAAACTTCTAGGGTAGGGCGAACAGAGACCCGATAAGATCATTTTATATTTTGGTTAATATAAGAATTCAGCGAAATTCTATCACGTTTGTTCAAATAACGTCTCTCCTATTTCAGATAACGTACTGGGCTAGGCGGCATCTCAAAGCGCATGCAATGACGAGTGGAATGCACTATTAAGCTTCTAGGTTAGGGCGAACTGAGACCTGATTAGATCATTTTACATTATGGTTAATATAAGAATTCAGCGAAATTCTATCACATTTGTTCAATTTACGTCGCTCCTATTTCAGATAGCGTACTGGGCTAGATGGCATCTTATAGCGCGCGAAATGGCGAGTAAAATGCACTATCACACTTCTAGGGTAGGGCGAACAGAGACCCGATTAGATCATTTTCATTATGGTTAATATAAGAATTCAGCGAAATTCTATCACATTTGTTCAATTTACGTCACTCCTATTTCAGATAGCGTATTGGGATAAGCGGAATCTCAAAGCGCGTGGAATGGCGAGCAAAACGCACTATTAAACTTCTAGGGTAAGGCAAACAGAGACCCGATTAGATCATTTTATATTACAGTTAATATAAGAATTCAGCGTAATTCTATCCTATTTGTTCAATTTACGTTGCTCCTGTTTCAGATAGCGTATTGGGCTAAGCGGCATCTCGAAGCGCATGAAATGGCGTGTAAAATGCACTATTAAACATCTAGGGTAGGGCAAGCAGAGACCCGATTAGATCATTTTATATTATGGTTAATTTAAGAATTCAGCGCAATTCTGTCACATTTGTTCAATTTACGTCGCTCCTACTTCAGATAGCGTATTGGGCTAAGCGACATCTTAAAGTGCATGAAATGCAGAGTAAAATGCACTATTAAACTTCTAGGGTAGGGCAAACAGAGAGCCGAATAGATGATTTTATATTATTTTTAATTTTTGAATTCAGCGTAATTCTATCACATTTGTTGAATTTACGTAGCTCCTATTTCAGGTAGCGTATTGGGCGAGGCGGCACCTTAAAGCGCATGAAATGACGAGTAAAATGCACTATTAAATTTCTGTGATAGGGCAATCAGAGGCCCGAATAGATCATTTTATATTATTGTTAATATAAAAATTCAACGTAATTTTATCACATTTGTTCAATATACGTCGCTCCTATTTCAGATAGCGTATTCGGCTAGGCGGCATCTTAAAGCGCATGAAATGCCGAGTAAACTGCACTACTAAACTTCTCGGATAGGGCAATCAGAGACCCGATTAGGTCATCTTGTATTATGGTTAATATAAGAATTCAGCGAACTTTTATCACATTTGTTCAATTTACGTCGCCCCGATTTCAGACAGCCTATTGGGCTAGGCGGCATCTTAAATCGCGTGTAATGACGAGTAAAATGCACTGTTAAACTTCTATGATAGGGCAATCAAAGACCCGATTAGATCATTTCATATTATGGTTGATATAAGAATGCAGCGTAATTTTATCACATTTGTTCAATTTACGTCGCCCCTATTTCAGATACCGTATTGGCCTAGGTGGCATCTTAAAGCGCATGAAATGTCGAGTAAAATGCACTATTAAACTTCTAGGGTAGGGCGGACAGAGACTCCATTAGATCATTTTATATTATGGTTAATTTAAGAATTCAGCGAAATTCTATCACATTTGTTCAATCTACGTCGCTCCTATTTCAGATAGCGTATTGGGCAAGGCGGCATCTTAAAGCGCATGGAATGACGAGTAATATGCACTACTAACCTTCCATGATAGTGGAATCGAAGACCCGATTACTGCACTCTATATTATGGTTAATACAAGAATTCTGCGTAGTTCTATCACATTTGATCAATTTATGTCGCTCCTATTTCAGATAGCGTATTGCGCCAGGCGGCACCTTAAAGCGCATGAAAGGACGAGTAAAATGCACTATTAAACTTCTATGATAGGGCAATCAGAGACCCGTTTAGGTCATCTTAAATTATGATTAATATATGGATGCAGCGAAATTCTATCACACTTGTTCAATCTACGTCGCTCCTATTTCAGATAGCGCGTTGGGTTAGGCGGCATCTTAAAGCGCGTGGATTGTCGAGTAAAATGCACTACTAACCTTCTATGATAGGGCAATCAGAGACCCGATTAGATCATTTTAGATTGTGGTTAATATAAGAATTCAGCGTAATTTTTTCACATTTGTTCAATTTACGTCGCCCCTATTTCAGATAGCGTCCTCGGCTAGGAGGCATCTTAAAGCGCATGAAATGTCGAGTAAAATGCACTATTAAACTTCTACGATAGGGCAATCAGACACCCGTTTCGATCATTTTATATTATTGTTAATACAAGAATTCAGCGTAATTTTATAACATTTGTGCAATTTACGTCGCCCCTATTTCAGATAGCGTATTGGGCTAGGTGGTATCTTAAAGCGCATGAAATGTCGAGTAAAATGCACTACTAAACTTCTAGAATAGGGCAAACAGAGACCCGATAAGGTCATCTTATATTATGATTAATATAAGGATGCAGCGTAATTCTATCACATTTGTCCAATTTTCGTCGCTATTATTTCAGATAGCGTATTGGGCTATGCGGCATCTTAAAGCGCGTGGAATGACGAGTAAAATGCACTACTAACCTGCTATGATAGGGCAATCAGAGACTCGATTAGATCATTTTATATTATGGTTAATATAAGAATCCTGCATAATTCTATCACGTTTGTTCAATTTACGTCGCCCCTATTTCAGATAGCGTATTGGGCTAGGTGGCATCTTAAGGCGCATGAAATTTCGAGTGAAACGCACTATTAAGCTTCTAGGTTAGGGCAAACAGAGACCCGATCAGATCATTTTATGTTATGGTTAATTTAAGAATACAGCGAAATTCTATCACATTTGTTCAATTTACGTCGCTCCTATTTCAGATAGCGTATTTTGCTAACCGGTACCTTAAAGCGCGTGGAATGACGAGTAAAATGCACTGCTAACCTTCTATGATAGTGCAATCAACGACCCGATTAGATCATTCTATATTATGGTTAATACAAGAATTCTGCGTAATACTATCACATATGTTCAATTTACGTTGCTCCTATTTCAGATAGCGTATTGGGCTAAGCGGCATCTTAAAGCGCATGAAATCACGAGTAAAATGCACTATTAAGCTTCTATGATAGGGCAAACAGAGACCCGATTCGATCATTTTATGTTATGGTTAATTTAAGAATACAGCGAAATTCTATCACATTTGTTCAATTTACGTCGCTCCTATTTCAGATAGCGTATTGGGCTAGGCGGCGTCTTAAAGGGCGTGGAATGGCGAGTAAAATGCACTGCTAACCTTCTATGATAGTGCAATCAACGACCCGATTAGATCATTCTATATTATGGTTAATACAAGAATTCTGCATAATTCTATCACATTTGTTCAATTTACGTCGCCCCTATTTCAGATAGCGTTGTGGGTTAGGTGGCATCTTAAAGCGCATGAAATGTCGAGTATTATGCACTATTAAACTTCTAGGGTAGGGCAAACAGTGACCCGATTAGATCATTTTATATTATTGTTAATTTAAGCATTCAGCGAAACTCTATCATACTTGTTCAATTTACGTAGCTCCAATTTCAGATAGCGTATGGGGCTGGGCGGCATCTTAAAGCGCATGAAATGGCGAGTAAAATGCACTATTAACCTTCTATGATAGGGCAATTAGAGACCCAAATAGATCATATTATATTATGGTTAATATAAGAATTCTGCATAATTCTATCACATTTGTTCAATTTACGTCGCTCCTATTTCAGATAGCGTATTGCACTTAGCGGCATCCCAAAGCGCATGAAATGTCGAGTAAAATGCTCTGTTAAACTTCTAGGATAGGGCAATCAGTGACCCGATAATGTCATCTTATATTATGATTAATATAAGGATGCAACGTAATTTTATCACATTTGTTCAATTTACGTCGCTCCTATTTCAGATAGTATATTGGTCTAGGCGGCATCTTAAAGCGCATGGAGTGTCGAGTAAGATTCACTACTAACCTTCTATGATAGGGCAATCAGAGACACGAATAGATCATTTTATATTATGGTTTATTTAAGAATTCAGCGTAATTCTATCACATTTGATGAATTTAGGTAGCTCCAATATCAGATAGCGGATTGGGCTAGGCGGTACATTAAAGCGCATGGAGTGTCGAGTAAAATGAACATCTAAACTTCTTGGATAGGGCAATCAGAGTCCCGATTAGATAATCTTACATTATTGCTAAGTTAAGAATTCATCGTAACTCTATCACATTTGTTCAATTTACGTCGCTCCTACTCCAGATAGCGTATTGGGCTAACCGGCATCTTAAAGCGCGTGAAATGGCGAGTAAAATACACTATTAAACTTCTAGGGTAGGGCGAACAGAGACCCGATTAAATCATTTTATACTATGGTTAATTTAAGAATGCAGCGTAATTCTATCACAGTTGTTCAATTTACGTAGCTCCAATATCAGATAGCGTATTGGGCTAGGCGTCACCTTAAAGCGCATGAACTCACGAGTAAAATGCACTATTAAGCATATATGATAGGGTAATCAGAGACCCGATTAGATCATTATATACTATGGTTAATTTAAGAATTCAGCGAAATTTTATCACATTCGCTCAATTTACGTCGCCCCTATTTCAGATAGCGTATTGGGCTAGATGGCACCTTAAAGCGCATGAAATGACGAGTAAAATGCACTATTAAACTTCTATGATAGGGCAATCAGAGAACCGAATAGATCGTATTATATTATGGTTAATATCAGAATTCTGCGTAATTCTATCACGTTTGTTCAATTTACGTAGCTCCAATTTCAGATAGCGTATTGGGCTAGCCGGCATCTTCAAGCGCATGAAATGTCGAGTAAAATGCACTATTAATCTCCTATGTCAGGGCAATCAGAGACCCGAATAGATCGGATTATATTATTGTTAATATACGAATTCTGCGTAATTTTATCACATATGTTCAATTTACGTCGCCCCTATTTCAGATAGCGTATTGGGATAGGTGGCACCATAAAGCGCATCAAATGTCGAGTAACATGCACTACTAAACTTCTCGGATAGGGCAATCAGAGACCCGATTAGGTCATCTTATATTATGGTTAATATAAGAATTCAGCGAAATTTTATCACATTTGTTCAATTTATGTCGCCCCCATTTCAGATGGCGTATTGTGCTAGGCGGCATCTTAAAGCGCGTGGAATGACGAGTAAAATGCACTATTAACCTTCTATGATAGGGCAATCAGAGACATGATTAGATCATTTTATATTATGTTTAATATGAGGCTTAGCGTAATTCTATCACATTTGTTCAATTTACGGCGGTCCTATTTCAGATAGCGTATTGTGCTAAGCGGCCTCTTAAAGCGCATGAAATGACGAGTTTAATGCACTATCAAACTTCTTTGAAAGGGCAATCAGAGACCCGTATAGATCATATAATATTATGGTTAATATAAGAATTCTGCGTAATTCTTTCACATCTGTTCAATTTACGTCGATCCTGTTTCATACAGCGTATTGTGCTAAGCGGACTCTTAAGGCGCATGAAATGGCGAGCAAAATGCACTACTAAACTTCTATGATAGGGCAATCGGAGACCCGAATAGATCATATTATATTAATGTTAATATAAGAATTCTGCGTAATTCTATCACATTTGTTCAATTTACGTCGCCCCTATTTCAGATAGTGTATTGGGCTAGGTGGCATCTTAAAGCGCATGATATGTCGAGTAAAATGCACTATTAAACTTCGAGGGAAGGGCGAACAGAGACGCGATTAGATCATTTGATATTATTGTTAATATAAGAATTCAACGTAATTTTATCACATTTGTTGAATTTATATCGCTCCTATTTCAGATAGCGTATTGGGCTAGGCGGCACCTTAAAGCGCATGAAATGTCGAGTAAGATGCACTACCAAACTTCTCGGGTAGGCATAACAGAGACCCGATTAGGTCATCTTATATTATGGTTAATATAAGAATTCAGCGTAATCCTATCACATTTGTTCAATTCACGTCGCTCCTATTTCAGATAGCGTATTGGGATAGGCGGCATCTTAAAGCGCATGGAATGCCGAGCAAAATGCACTACTAAACTTCTCGGATAGGGCAATCAGAGACCCGATTAGGTCATCATATATTATGATTAATATAAGAATTTAACGTAATTCTAACACATTTGTTCAGTTTACGTCGCTCCTATTTCAGATAGCGTATTGGGCTAGGTGGCATCTTAAAGCGCATGAAATGTCTAGTAAAATGCACTATTAAACTTCTAGGGTAGGGTAATCAGAGACGCGACTAGACCATTTTATATTATGGTTAGTTTAAGAATTCAGCGAAATTCAATAACATTTGTTCAATTTACGTCGCTCCTATTTCTGATAGCGTATTGGGGCAAGCGGCACCTTAAAGCGCATGAAATGTCTAGTAAAATGCACTATTAAACTTCTATGATAGGGCAACCAGAGACACGTTTAGATCATTTTATATTATTGTTAATATATGAATTCAACGTACTTTTATCACATGTGTTCAATTTACGTAGCTCTAATTTCAGATAGCGTATTGGACTAGGCGGCATCTTAAAGCGCATGAAATGTCGAGTAAAATGCACTACTAACCTTCTATGGTAGGGCAATCAGAGACCCGAATAGATCATATTATATTATGGTTAATATAAGAATTCTGCGTAATCCTATCACATTTGTTCTATTTACGTCGCTCCTATTTCAGATTGGGTACTGGGATAGGTGGCATCTTAAAGCGCATGAAATCACGAGTAAAATGCACTACTAAACTTCTCGGATATGGCAATCAGACGCCCGATTAGGGCATCTTATATTATGATTAATATAAGAATTCAGCGTAATCCTATCACATTTGTTCTATTTACGTCGCTCCTATTTCAGATAGCGTATTGGGCTAAGGGGCATCTCAAAGCGCATGAAGTGCCGAGTAAAATGCACTATTAAACTGCTAGGATAGGTCGAACTGAGAACAGATTAGATCATTTTATATTATGTTTAATATAAGAATTCTGCGTAATTCTATCACATTTGTTCAATTTACGTCGCTCCTATTTCAGATTGGGTACTGGGATAGGTGGCATCTTAAAGCGCACGAAATCACGAGTAAAATGCACTACTAAACTTCTCGGATATGGCAATCAGACGCCCGATTAGGGCATCTTATATTATGATTAATATAAGAATTCTGCGTAATTCTATCACATTTGTTCAATTTACGTCGCTCCTATTTCAGATAGCGTATTGGGCGATACGGCATCTTAAAGCGCGCGGAAAGGCGAGTAAAATGCACTACTAACCTTCTAGGATAGGGCAATCAGAGGCCCGATTAGATCATCTTATGTTATGATTAATATAAGAATTTAGCGTAATTCTAACACGTTTGTTCAATTCACGTCGCCCCTACTTCAGATAGCGTATTGGGCTAGTCGGCATCTTAAAGCGCGTGGAATGACGTGTAAAATGCACTACTAACCTTCTATGATAGAGCAATCAGAGACCTGATTAGATCATTGTATATTGTGGTTAATTTAAGAATTATGCGTAGTTCTATCACATTTGTTCAATTTACGTATCACCAATTTGAGATAGCGGATTGGACTAGACGGCACCTTAAAGCGCATGATATGACGAGTAAAATGCACCACTAAACTTCTTTGTTAGGGCAATCAGAGACCCAATTAGATCATTTTATATTATTGTTAATATAAGAATTCAGCGTAATTTTATCACATTTGTTCAATTTACGTCGCGCCTATTTCAGATAGCGTAATGGGCTAGGTGGCATCTTAAAGCGCATGAGATGACGAGTAAAATGCACTACTAAACTTCTAGGATAGGGCAATCAGAGTCCCGAATAGATCATTTTAAATTGTGGTTATAATAAGAATTCTGTGTAATTCTATCACATTTGTTCAATTTATGACGCTCCTACTTCAGATAGCGTATTGGGCGAGGCGGCATCTTAAAGCGCATGAAATGTCGAGTAAAATGCACTACTAAACTTCTCGGATAGGGCAATCAGAGATCCGAATAGATCATTTTATATTATGGTTAATATAAGAATTCTGCGTAATTCTATCACATTTGTTCAATTTACGTCGCTCCTATTTCAGATAGCGTATTGGGCTAGGCGGCACCTTAAAGCGCATGAAATGACGAGTAAAATGCACTATTAAACTTCTATGGTACGGCAATCAGAGACCCGACTAGATCATATTATATTACGGTTAATATAAGAATTCTGCGTAATTCTATCACGTTTGTTTAATTTACGTAGCTCCAATTTCAGATTGCGTATTGGGCTGTCTGGAACCTTAAAGAGCATGAAATGGCGAGTAAAATGCACTATTAAACTTCTAGGGTAGGGCAAACCGAGACCCGAGTAGATCATTTTATATTATTGTTAATATAAGAATTCAGCGTTATTTTATCACATTTGTTCAATTTACGTCGCCCCTATTTCAGATACCGTATTGGGGAAAACGTCAGCTGAAAGCGCATGAAATGGCGAGTAAAATGCACTATTAAGCTTCTATGATAGGGCAATCAGAGACCCGATCAGATCATTTTATATCATGGTTAATATAAGAATTATGCGTAATTCTATCACATTTGTTCAATTTACGTCGCTCCTATTTCAGATAGCGCATTGGGCTAGGCGGCACCTAAAGCGCATGAAATGTCGTGTAAAATGCGCTATTAAACTTCTATGATAGCGCAATCAGAGACCCGATTAGATCATCTTATATTATGGTTCATTTAAGAATTCGTCGTAACTCTATCGCATTTGTCCAATTTACGTAGCTCCAGTTTCAGATAGCGTATTGGGATAGGCGGCACCTTAAAGCGCATGAAATGACGAGTAAAATGCACTATTAAACTTCTAAGATAGGGTAATCGGAGACCCGATGAGATCATTTTAAATTATGGTTAATATAAGAATTCTGGGTAATTCTATCACATTTGTTCAATTTACGACGCTCCTATTTCAGGTGGCGTATTGGGCGAGGCGGCATCTTAAAGCGCATGAAATGTCGAGTAAAATGAACTACTAAACTTCTCGGATAGGGCAATCAGAGACCCGAATAGATCATATTATATTATGGTTAATATAAGAATTCTGCGTAATTCTATCACATTTGTTCAATTTACGTCGCTCGTATTTCAGATAGCGTATTGGGCTAGGCGGCACCTTAAAGCGCATGAAATTACGAGTAAAATGCACTATTAACCTTTATGATAGGGCAATCAGAGACCTGATTAGATCATTTTATATTATGGTTAATATAAGAATTCAGCGTAATTGAACCACATTTACTAAAGTTACGTAGCTCCTACTTCAGATAGCGTAATGGGCTAAGCGGCATCTTAAAGCGCATGATATGTCAAGTAAAATGCACTACTAAGCTTCTAGGATAGGGCAATTAGAGATCCCATTAGGTCATCTTATATAATGGTTAATATAAGAATCCAGCGTAATTCTATCACATTTGTTCAATTTACGTCGCTCCTATTTCAAATAGCGTATTCTGCTAAGCGGCACCTCAAAGCGCATGCAATGGCGAGTAACATGCACTATTAAACTTCTATGATAGGGCAATCAGAGACCCGAATAGATCGTATTATATTATGGTTAATAGAAGAATTCTGCGTAATTCTATCACGTCTGTTCAATTTACTTAGCTCCAATTTCAGATAGCGCATTGAACTTGGCGGCATTTTAAAGCGCATTAAATGTCGAGTAAAATGCACTACTAAACATCTCGGATAGGGCAATCAGAGACCCGAATAGATCATATTATATTATGGTTAATTTAAGAATTCAGCGTAATTCTATCACATTTGTTCAATTTTACGTCGCTCCCATTTCAGATAGGGTATTGGACTAAGCGGCACCTTAAAGCGCATGAAATGATGAGTAAAATGCACTATTAAACTTCTATGATAGGGCAATGAGAGACCCGATTAGGTCATCTGATATTATGATTAATATAAGAATTCAGCGTAATTCCAGCATATTTGTTCAGTTTACGTCGCTCCTATTTCAGATAGCGTATTGGGATAGACGGCATCTTAAAGCGCATGGAATGACGAGTAAAATGCTCTATTAAACTTCTATGATAGGGCAATCGGAGACCCGAATAGATCGTATTATCTTATGGTTAATATAAGAATTCTGCGTAATTCTATCACATTTGTTCTATTTATGTCGCTCCTATTTCAGATAGCGTATTGGGATAGGCGGCACCTTAAAGCGCATGAAGTGACGAGTAAAATGCACTACTGACCTTCTATAATAGGGCAATCAAAGACCCGATTAGATCATTCTATATTATGGTTAATATAAGATTTCAGCGAAGTTCTATCACATTTGTCCAATTTACGACGCTCCTATTTCAGATAGCGTATTGGGCTGTGCGGCATCTTAAAACGCACGAAATGTCGAGTAAAATGCACTACTAATCTTCTCGGATAGGGAAGGCAGAGACCCGATTAGATCATCTTATATTATGATTAATATAAGAATTCAGCGTAATTCTATCACATTTGTTCAATTTACGTCGCTCCTATTTCAGATAGGGTATTTGTCTAAGCGGCATCTTACAGCGCATGAAATGACGAGTAAAATGCACTACTAAACTTCTTTGATACAGCAATCGGTGACCCGATTAGATCATTTAATATTATTCTTAATATAAGAAGTCAGCGCAATTCTAACACATTTGTTCAATTCATGTCGCTCCAACTTCAGATTGCGTATTGGGCTAGGCGGCACATTAAGGCAGCATGAAATGACGAGTAAAATGCACCATTAAACTTCTATGATAGGGCAATCAGAGGCCCGATTAAATCATTTTAAATTATGGTTAAGATAAGAATGCTGCGTAATTCTATCACATTTCTTTAATTTACGTCGCTCCTATTTCAGATAGCCTATTGTGCTAAGCGGTATCTCAAAGCGCATGAAATGACGAGTAAAATGCACTATTAAACTTCTATGATAGGGCAATCAGAGACCCGAATAGATCGTATTATATTATGGTTAATATAAGAATTCTGAGTAATTTTATCACATTTGTTCAATTTACGTCGTCCCTATTTCAGATAGCGTATTGGGCTAGCTGGCATCTTAAAGCGCATGAAATGTCGAGTAAAATGCACTATTAAACTTCTATGATAGGGCAATCAGAGACAAGATAGATCGTATTATATTATGGTTAATAATAAGAATGCTGCGTAATTCTATCACGTTTGTTCAATTTACGTAGCTCCAATTTCAGATAGCGTATTGGGATAGGCGGCATCTTAAAGCGCATGAAATGTCGAGGAAAATGCACTGCTAAACTTCTCGGATATGGCAACCAGAGACCCGATTAGGTCATCTTATATTATGGTTAATATAAGAATTCAGCGAAATTCTATCACATTTGCTCAATTTACGTCGCTCCTATTTCAGATAGCGCATTGGGCTAGCCGGCACCTCAAAGCGCATGAAATTACGAGTAAAATGCACTACGAAACTTCTATGGTAGGGCAATCAGAGACCCGAATAGATCGTATTATAATATGGTTAATATAAGAATGCTGCGTAATTCTATCACGTTTGTTCAATCTACGTAGCTCCAATTTCAGAAAGCGTATTGGGCTAGACGGCATCTTAAAGCGCATGAAATGTCTAGTAAAATGCACTTTTAAACTTCTAGGGTAGGGCAAACAGAGACCAGATTAGATCATTTTATATTATGGTTAATTTAAGAATTCAGCGAAATTCTATCACATTTGTTCAATTTACGTCGCTCCTATTTCAGATAGCGTATTGGGCCAAGCGGCACCTTAAATCGCATGAATTGTCGAGTAGAATGCACTTTTAAACTTCTATGATAGGGCAATCAGAGACCCGATTACATCATTTTATATTATTGTTAATATAAGAATTCAACGTAATTTTATCACATTTGTTCAATTTATGTCGCTCCTATTTCAGATAGCGTATTGGGCTAGGCGGCACCTTAAAGCGCATAAAATGACGAGTAAAATGCACTATTAAACTTCTATGATAGGGCAATCAGAGACCCGATTAGGTCATCCTTTATTATGGTTAATATAAGAATTCAGCGAAATTTTATCACATTTGTTCAATTTACGTCGCCCCTATTTCAGATAGCGTATTGGGCTAGGCGGCATCTTAAAGCGCATGAAATGTCGAGTAAAATGCACTATTAAACTTCTATGATAGGGCAATCAGAGACACGAAAAGATCGTATTATATTATGGTTAACATAAGAATTCTGCGTAATTCTATCACGCTTGTTCAATTTACGTAGCTCCAATTTCAGATAGCGTATTGGGATAGGCGGCATCTTAAAGCGCATGAAATGTCGAGTAAAATGCACTACTAAACTTCTATGATAGGGCAATCAGAGACCCGATTAGATCTTTTTAAATTATGGTTATGTTAAGAATTCTGCGTAATTCTATCACACTTGTTCAATTTACGACGCTCCTATTTCAGATAGCCAATTGGGCGAGGCGGCATCTTAAAGCGCATGAAATGTCGAGTAAAATGCACTATTAAACTTCTATGATAGGGCAATCAGAGACCCGATTAGATCATTTTAAATTATGGTTAAGTTAAGAATTCTGCGTAATTCTATCACGTTTGTTCAATTTACGTCGCTCCTATTTCAGATAGCGTATTGGGCTAGGCCGCATCTTAAAGCGCGTAGAATGACGAGCAAAATGCACTACTAACCTTCTATGATAGGGCAACCAAAGACCCGATTAGATCATACTATATTATGGTTAATATAAGAATTCTGCGTAATTCTATCACATTTGTTCAATTTATGTCGCTCATATTTCAGATAGCTTATTGGGCTAGGCGGCACCTTAAAGCGCATGAAATGGCGAGTAAAATGCACTATTAAACTTCTATGATAGGGCAATCAGAGACAAGATAGATCGTATTATATTATGGTTAATAATAAGAATGCTGCGTAATTCTATCACGCTTGTTCAACTTACGTAGCTCCAATTTCAGATAGTGTATTGGGCTAGGCGGCATCTTAAAGCGCATGAAATGTCGATTAAAATGCACTTCTAAACTTCTCGGATAGGGCAATCAGAGACCCGATTAGATCGTTTTATATTAATGTTAATATAAGAATTCAACGTAGTTTTATCACATGTGTTCAATTTATGTCGCTCCTATTTCAGATAGCGTATTGGGCTAAGCGGCATCTTAAAGCACATGAAATGTCGAGTAAAATGTACTACTAATCTTTGAGAACAGGGCAATCAGAGACCAGATTAGATCATCTTATATTATGATTAATATAAGAATTCAGTGTAATTCTATCACATTTGTTCAATTCACGACGCTCCTATTTAAGATAGCGTATTGGACTAAACGGCACCTTAAACCGCATGAAATGTCGAGTAAGATGCACTACTAACTTTCTGTGATAGGGCAATCAGAGACCCGATTAGATCATTTTATATTATGGTTAATATAAGAATGCAGTGAAATTCTATCACATTTGTCCAATTTACGTCGCTCCATCTTCAGATAGCGTATTGGGATAGACAGCACCTTAAGGCGCATGAATTGTCGAGTAAAATGCACTATTAAAATTCTATGATAGGGCAATCAGAGGCCCGATTAGATCATTTTAAATTATGGTTATTATCAGAATTCTGCGTAATTCTATCACATTTGTTCAATTTACGTCGCTCCTATTTCAGATAGCGTATTGGGCTAAGGGGCACCTTAAAGCGCATGATATGACGAGTAAAATGCACTATTAAACTCCTAGGGTAGGGCAAACAGAGACCCGATTAGATCATTTTAAATTATGGTTAATTTAAGGATTCAGCGAAATTCTATCACATTTGTTCAATTTACGTCGCTCCTATTTCAGATAGCGCATTGACCTGAGCGGCACCTTAAAGCGCATGAAATGACGAATAAAATGCACTATTAAACTTCTATGATAGGGCAATCAGGGACCCGAATACATCGTATTATATTATGGTTAATATAAGAATTCAGCGAAATTCTATCACATTTGTTCAATTTACGTCGCTCCTATTTCAGAGAGCGCATTGGGCTAGGCGGCACCTTAAAGCGCATGAAATGTCGAGTAAAATGCACTATTAAACTTCTATGATAGGGCAATCAGAGACCCGAATACACCGTATTATATTATGGTTAATATAAGAATTCAGAGAAATTCTATCACATTTGTTCAATTTACGTCGCTCCTATTTCAGAGAGCGCATTGGGCTAGGCGGCACTTTAAAGCGCATGAAATGTCGAGTAAAATGCACTATTAAACGTCTATGATAGGGCAATCAGAGACCCGATTAGATCATTTTATATTATGGTTAATATACGAATTTAGCGTAATTTTATCACGTTTGTTCAATTTACGTCGCTCCTATTTCAGATAGCGTATTGGGCGAGGCGGCATATTAAAGCGCATGAAATGTCGAGTACAATGCACTACTAAACTTCTCGGATAGGGCAATCACAGACCCGAATAGGTCATCTTATATTATCATTAATATAAGAATTTAGCGTAATTCTATCACATTTGTTCAATTTACGTCGCTCCTGTTTCAGGTAGCATATTGGTCTAGGCGGCATGTTAAAGGGCGTGGAATGACGAGTAAAATGCACTACTAACCTTCTATGATAGGGCAATCAGAGACACGATTAGATCATTCTATATTATGGTTAATATAAGAATTCAGCAAAATTCTATCACATTTGTTCAATTTACGTCGCTCCAGTTTCAGATAGCGTATTGGGCTAAGCGGCACGTTAAAGCGCATGAAGTGACGAGGAAAATGCACTATTAAACTTCTATGATAGGGCAATCAGAGACCCGAATAGATCATATTATATTATGGTTAATATAAGAAAACTGCGTAATTCCATCACATTTGTTCAGTTTACGTCGCTCCTATTTCAGATAGCGTATTGATCTAAGCGGCTCCTTAAAGCGCATCAAATGCCGAGTAAAATGCACTATTAAACTTCTATGATAGGGCAAATGGAGACACGATTAGATCATTTTATATTATTGTTAATATAAGAATTTGGCGTAATTTTATCACATTTGTTCAATTTACGTCGCCCCTATTTCAGATAGCGTATTGGGCTAGGTTGCATCATAAAGCGCATGAAATGAAGAGTAAAATGCACTATTAAAATTCTAGGGTAGGGCAAACAGAGACCCGATTAGATCATTTTATATTATGGTTAATTTAAGAATTCAGCGAAACTCTATCACACTTGTTCAATTTACGTAGCTCCAATTTCAGATAGCATGTTGGGCTAGGCGGCACCATAAAGCGCATGAAATGACGATTAAAATGCACTGTTAAACTTCAATGATAGGGCAATCAGAGACCCGATTAGTTCATTTTATATTATTGTTAATATAAGAATTCAGCGTAATTTTATCACATTTGTTCAAATTACGTCGCTCCTATTTCAGCTAGCGTATTGGGCTAGGTGGCATCTTAAAGCGCACGAAATGTCGAGTAAAATGCACTACTAACCTTCTATGGTAGGGCAATCAGAGACCCGATCAGATCGTCGTATATTATGGTTAATTTAAGAATTCGTCGTAACTCTATCACATTTGTTTAATTTACGTAGCTCTAAGTTCAGATAGCGTATTGGGATAGGCTGCACCTTAAAGCGCATGAAATGACGAGTAAAATGCAATACTAAACTTCTAGGATAGGGCAATCGGAGACCCGATTAGATCATTTTATATTATTCTTAATATAAGAATTTAGCGTCATTTTATCACCTTTTTCAATTTACGTTGCCCCTATTTCAGATAATGTATTAGGCTAGGTGGCATCTTAAAGCGCATGAAATGTCGAGTAAAATGCACTACTAACCTTCTATGATTGGGCAATCAGACACCCGATTAGATCAATTTATATTATGGTTAATATAAGAATTCAGCTTAATGTTATCACATTTGTTCAATTTACGTCGCCCCTATTTCGGGTAGCGTATTGGGATAGGCGGCACCTTAAAGCGCATGAAATAACGAGTATCATGCACTGCTAAACTTCTTTGATAGGGCAATCAGAGACCGGATTAGATCATTTTATGTTATGGTTAATATAATAATTCTGCGTAACTCTATCACATTTATTCAATTTACGCAGCTCCAATTTCAGATAGCGTATTGGGCTAGGCTGCACCTTAAAGAGCATGAAATGGCCAGTAAAATGCACTATTAAACTTCTATGATAGGGCAATCAGAGACCCGATTAGATCATTTTAAATTATGGTTAATATTAGAATTCTGCGTAATTTTATCACATTTGTTCAATGTACGTCGCCCCTATTTCAGATAGCGTTTTGGGCTAGATGGCATCTTAAAGCGCATGAAATGTCGAGTAAAATGCACTACAAAACTTCTAGGATAGGGCGATCAGAGACCCGATTAGGTCATCTTATATTATGATTGATATAAGAATTCAGCCTAATCCTATCACATTTTTTCAATTTACGTCGCTCCTATTTCAAATACCGAATTGGGCTAGACGGCACCTTAAAGCGCATGAAATGACGAGTCAAATGCACTATTAAACTTCTGTGATAGGGCAATCAGAGACCCGATTAGGTCATCTTATATTATGGTTAATATAATAATTCAGCGAAATTTTATCACATTTGTTCAATTTACGTCGCCCCTATTTCAGATAGCGTATTGGGCTAGGTGGCATCTGAAAGCGCATGAAATGTCGAGTAAAATGCACTACTAAACATCTCGGATAGGGCAATCAGAGACCCGATTAGGTTATCTTATATTATGGTTAATATAAGAATTCAGCGAAATTTTATCCCATTTGCGCAATTTTCGTCGCCCCTATTTCAGATAGCGTATTGGGCTAGGTGGCATCCTAAAGTGCATGAAATGTCGAGCAAAATGCACTATTGAACTTCTAGGGTAGGGCAATCAGAGACCCGATTACATCATTTTATATTATGGTTCATTTAAAAATTGAGCGAAATTCTATCACATTTGTTCAATTTACGTCGCTCCTGTTTCAGATAGCGTATCGGGCTAGGCGGCATCTTAAAGAGCGTAGAATGACGAGTAAAATGCACTACTAACCTTCTATGATAGGGCAATCAAGGACCCAATTAGATCATTCTATATTATGGTTATTATAAGAATTCTGCGTAATTCTATCACGTTTGATCAATTTACGTAGCTCCAATTTCAGATAGCTTATTGGCTTAGGCGGCATCTGAAGGCGCATGAAATGTCGAGTAAAATGCACTATTAAACTTCTATAATAGGGCAATCAGAGACCCGAATAGATCGTATTATATTATGGTAAATATAAGAATTCAACGTAATTTTATCACATTTGTTCAATTTATGTCGCTCCTATTTCAGATGGCGTATTGGGCTAGGCGGCAACATAAAGCGCATGAAATGACGAGTATAATGCACTATTTAACTTCTATGATAGGACAATCAGAGACCCGAATAGATCATATTATATTATGGTTAATATAAGAATTCTGCGTAATTCTATCACGTTTGTTCAATTTACGTCGCTCCTACTTCAGCTAGCGTATTGGGCTAAGCGGCATATTAAAGCGCATGAAATGTCGAGTAAAATGCACTACAAAACTTCTAGGATAGGGCGATCAGAGACCCGATTAGGTCATCTTATATTATGATTGATATAAGAATTCAGCCTAATCCTATCACATTTTTTCAATTTACGTCGCTCCTATTTCAAATACCGAATTGGGCTAGACGGCACCTTAAAGCGCATGAAATGACGAGTCAAATGCACTATCAAACTTCTATGATAGGGCAATCTGAGACCCGAATACATCGTATTATATTATGGTTAATATATGAATTCTGCATAATTCTATCACGTCTGTTCAATTGACGTAGCTCCAATTTCAGATAGCGTTTTGGACTAGGTGGCATCTTAAAGCGCATGAAATGTCGAGTAAAATGCACTATTAAACTTCTAGGGTAGGGCAAACAGACACCCGGTTAGATCATTTTATATTATGGTTAATATAAGAATTCTGCGTAATTCTATCACATCTGTTCAATTTATGTCGCTCCTATTTCAGATAGCGTTTTGGGCTAGGCGGCACCTTAAAGCGCATGAAATGACGAGGAAAATGCACTTTTAAACTTCTATGATAGCGCAATCAGAGTCCCGATTAGATCATTTTAAATTATGGATAGTATAAGAATACTTGCGTAATTCTATCACATTTGTTCAATTTACGTCGCTCCTATTTCATATAGCGTATTGGGCGATTCGGCATCTTAAAGCGCATGAAATGACGAGTAAAATGCACTACTAAACTTCTCGGATAGGGCAACCAGACATACGATTAGGTCATTTTAAATTATGGTTAATATAAGAATTCTGCGTAATTCTATCACATTTGTTCAATTTACGTCGCTCCCATTTCAGATAGCGCATTGGGCTAAGCGGCACCATAAAGCGCATGGCATGACGAGTAAAATGCAGTATTAAACTTCTTTGATAGGGCAATCAGAGACCCGATGAGATCATTTTATATTATGTTTTATATAAGAATTCTACGTAACTCTATCACATTTATTCAATTTCCGCTGCTCCAATTTCAGATAGCGTACTGGGCTAGGCGGCACCTTAAAGCGCATGAAATGACGAGTGAAATGCACTATTAAACTTCTATGATAGGGCAATCAGAGACCCGAATAGATCATATTATATTACGGTTAATATAAGAATTCAGCAAAATTCTATCACATTTGTTCAATTTACGTCGCTCCTATTTAGATAGCGTATTGGGCGATTCGGCACCTTAAAGCGCATGAAATGACGAGTAAAATGCACTTTTAAACTTCTATGATAGGGCAATCAGAGACCCGAATACATCGTATTATATTATGGTTAATATATGAATTCTGCGTAATTCTATCACGTCTGTTCAATTTACGTAGCTCCAATTTCAGATAGCGTTTTGGACTAGGTGGCATCTTAAAGCGCATGAAATGTCGAGTGAAATGCACTATTAAACTTCTATGATAGGGCAATCAGAGAACCGAGTAGATCGTAACATATTATGGTTAATATAAGAATTCTGCGTAATTCTATCACATTTGTTCAATTTATGTCGCTCCTATTTCAGATAGCGTATTGTGCTTGGGGGCATCTTAAAGCGCATGAAATGACGAGTAAAACGCACTATTAAACTTCTATGATAGGGCAATCAGAGACCCGATTAGATCATTTCATATTATGGTTAATATAAGAATTCTGCGTAATTCTATCACATTTGTTCAATTTATGTCGCTCCTATTTCAGATAGCGTATTGGGCTAGGTGGCATCTTAAAGCGCATGAAATGACGAGTAACATGCACTATTAAACTTCTATGATAGGGCAATCAGAGAACCGGATAGATCGTATAATATTATGTTTAAGATAAGGATTCTGCGTAATTCTGTCACGTTTGTACAATATACGTAGGCACAATTTCAGATAGCGTATTGGACTATGCGGCATCTTAGAGCGCATTAAATGTCGAGTAAAATGTACTACTAAACTTCTCGGATAGGACAATCAGAGACCCGATTAGGTCATCTTATATTATGGTTAATATAAGAATTCAGCGAAATTCTATCACATTTGTTCAATTTACGACGCTCCTATTTCAGATAGCGCATTGGGCCAAGCGGCACCTTAAAGCGCATGAAATGACGAGTAACATGCACTATTAAACTTCTATGATAGGGCAATCAGAGATCCGAATAGATCCTATTATATTATGGTTAATATAAGAATTCTGCGTAATTCTATCACATTTATTCAATTTATGTCGCTCCTATTTCAGATAGCGTATTGGGCTAGGTGGCATCCTAAAGCGCATCAAATGTCGAGCAAAATGCGCTATTAAACTTCTAGGGTAGAGCAAACAGAGACACGATTAGATCATTTTAAATTATGGTTATGTTAAGAATTCTGCGTAATTCTATCACACTAGTTCAATTTACGACGCTCCTATTTCAGATAGCCAATTGGGCGAGGCGGCATCTTAAAGCGCATGAAATGTCGAGTAAAATGCACTATTAAACTTCTATGATAGGGCAATCAGAGACCCGATTAGATCATTTTAAATTATGGTTAAGTTAAGAATTCTGCGTAATTCTATCACGTTTGTTCAATTTACGTCGCTCCTATTTCAGATAGCGTATTGGGCTAGGCCGCATCTTAAAGCGCGTAGAATGACGAGCAAAATGCACTACTAACCTTCTATGATAGGGCAACCAAAGACCCGATTAGATCATACTATATTATGGTTAATATAAGAATTCTGCGTAATTCTATCACATTTGTTCAATTTATGTCGCTCATATTTCAGATAGCTTATTGGGCTAGGCGGCACCTTAAAGCGCATGAAATGGCGAGTAAAATTCACTATTAAACTTCTATGATAGGGCAATCAGAGACAAGATAGATCGTATTATATTATGGTTAATAATAAGAATGCTGCGTAATTCTATCACGTTTGTTCAATTTACGTAGCTCCAATTTCAGATAGCGTATTGGGATAGGCGGCATCTTAAAGCGCATGAAATGTCGAGGAAAATGCACTGCTAAACTTCTCGGATATGGCAACCAGAGACCCGATTAGGTCATCTTATATTATGGTTAATATAAGAATTCAGCGAAATTCTATCACATTTGCTCAATTTACGTCGCTCCTATTTCAGATAGCGCATTGGGCTAGCCGGCACCTCAAAGCGCATGAAATGACGAGTAAAATGCACTATGAAACTTCTATGGTAGGGCAATCAGAGACCCGAATAGATCGTATTATAATATGGTTAATATAAGAATGCTGCGTAATTCTATCACGTTTGTTCAATCTACGTAGCTCCAATTTCAGAAAGCGTATTGGGCTAGACGGCATCTTAAAGCGCATGAAATGTCTAGTAAAATGCACTTTTAAACTTCTAGGGTAGGGCAAACAGAGACCAGATTAGATCATTTTATATTATGGTTAATTTAAGAATGCAGCGAAATTCTATCACATTTGTTCAATTTACGTCGCTCCTATTTCAGATAGCGTATTGGGCCAAGCGGCACATTAAATCGCATGAATTGTCGAGTAAAATGCACTTTTAAACTTCTATGATAGGGCAATCAGAGACCCGATTACATCATTTTATATTATTGTTAATATAAGAATTCAACGTAATTTTATCACATTTGTTCAATTTATGTCGCTCCTATTTCAGATAGCGTATTGGGCTAGGCGGCACCTTAAAGCGCATAAAATGACGAGTAAAATGCACTATTAAACTTCTATGATAGGGCAATCAGAGACCCGATTAGGTCATCCTTTATTATGGTTAATATAAGAATTCAGCGAAATTTTATCACATTTGTTCAATTTACGTCGCCCCTATTTCAGATAGCGTATTGGGCTAGGCGGCATCTTAAAGCGCATGAAATGTCGAGTAAAATGCACTATTAAACTTCTATGATAGGGCAATCAGAGACACGAAAAGATCGTATTATATTATGGTTAACATAAGAATTCTGCGTAATTCTATCACGCTTGTTCAATTGATGTCGCTCCTATTTCAGATAGCGTATTGGGATAGGCGGCACCATAAATCGCATGAAATGACGAGTAAAATGCACTATTAAACTTCTATGATAGGGCAATCAGAGACCCGGAAAAATCGTATTATGTTATGGTTAAAATAAGAATTCTGCGTAATTCTATCACGCTTGTTCAACTTACGTAACTCCAATTTCAGATAGTGTATTGGGCTAGGCGGCATCTTAAAGCGCATGAAATGTCGAGTAAAATGCACTTCTAAACTTCTCGGATAGGGCAATCAGAGACCCGATTAGATCGTTTTATATTAATGTTAATATAAGAATTCAACGTAGTTTTATCACATGTGTTCAATTTATGTCGCTCCTATTTCAGATAGCGTATTGGGCTAAGCGGCATCTTAAAGCACATGAAATGTCGAGTAAAATGTACTACTAATCTTCTAGAACAGGGCAATCAGAGACCAGATTAGATCATCTTATATTATGATTAATATAAGAATTCAGTGTAATTCTATCACATTTGTTCAATTCACGACGCTCCTATTTAAGATAGCGTATTGGACTAAGCGGCACCTTAAACCGCATGAAATGTCGAGTAAGATGCACTACTAACTTTCTCGGATAGGACAATCAGAGACCCGATTAGGTCATCTTATATTATGGTTAATATAAGAATTCAGCGAAATTCTATCACACTTGTTCAATTTACGACGCTCCTATTTCAGATAGCGTATTGGGATAGGCGGCATCTTAAAGCGCATGAAATGTCGAGGAAAATGCACTGCTAAACTTCTCGGATATGGCAACCAGAGACCGGATTAGGTCATCTTATATTATGGTTAATATAAGAATTCAGCGAAATTCTATCACATTTGCTCAATTTACGTCGCTCCTATTTCAGATAGCGCATTGGGCTAGCCGGCACCTCAAAGCGCATGAAATGACGAGCAAAATGCACTATGAAACTTCTCGGATAGGGCAATCAGAGACCCGATTAGATCGTTTTATATTAATGTTAATATAAGAATTCAACGTAGTTTTATCACATGTGTTCAATTTATGTCGCTCCTATTTCAGATAGCGTATTGGGCTAAGCGGCATCTTAAAGCACATGAAATGTCGAGTAAAATGTACTACTAATCTTCTAGAACAGGGCAATCAGAGACCAGATTAGATCATCTTATATTATGATTAATATAAGAATTCAGTGTAATTCTATCACATTTGTTCAATTCACGACGCTCCTATTTAAGATAGCGTATTGGACTAAGCGGCACCTTAAACCGCATGAAATGTCGAGTAAGATGCACTACTAACTTTCTGTGATAGGGCAATCAGAGACCCGATTAGATCATTTTATATTATGGTTAATATAAGAATGCAGTGAAATTCTATCACATTTGTCCAATTTACGTCGCTCCATCTTCAGATAGCGTATTGGGATAGACAGCACCTTAAGGCGCATGAAATGTCGAGTAAAATGCACTATTAAAATTCTATGATAGGGCAATCAGAGGCCCGATTAGATCATTTTAAATTATGGTTATTATCAGAATTCTGCATAATTCTATCACATTTGTTCAATTTACGTCGCTCCTATTTCAGATAGCGTATTGGGCTAAGGGGCACCTTAAAGCGCATGATATGACGAGTAAAATGCACTATTAAACTCCTAGGGTAGGGCAAACAGAGACCCGATTAGATCATTTTAAATTATGGTTAATTTAAGGATTCAGCGAAATTCTATCACATTTGTTCAATTTACGTCGCTCCTATTTCAGATAGCGCATTGACCTGAGCGGCACCTTAAAGCGCATGAAATGACGAATAAAATGCACTATTAAACTTCTATGATAGGGCAATCAGGGACCCGAATACATCGTATTATATTATGGTTAATATAAGAATTCAGCGAAATTCTATCACATTTGTTCAATTTACGTCGCTCCTATTTCAGAGAGCGCATTGGGCTAGGCGGCACCTTAAAGCGCATGAAATGTCGAGTAAAATGCACTATTAAACTTCTATGATAGGGCAATCAGAGACCCGAATACATCGTATTATATTATGGTTAATATAAGAATTCAGCGAAATTCTATCACATTTGTTCAATTTACGTCGCTCCTATTTCAGAGAGCGCATTGGGCTAGGCGGCACTTTAAAGCGCATGAAATGTCGAGTAAAATGCACTATTAAACGTCTATGATAGGGCAATCAGAGACCCGATTAGATCATTTTATATTATTGTTAATATAAGAATTTGGCGTAATTTTATCACATTTGTTCAATTTACGTCGCCCCTATTTCAGATAGCGTATTGGGCTAGGTTGCATCATAAAGCGCATGAAATGAAGAGTAGAATGCACTATTAAAATTCTAGGGTAGGGCAAACAGAGACCCAATTAGATCATTTTATATTATGGTTAATTTAAGAATTCAGCGAAACTCTATCACACTTGTTCAATTTACGTAGCTCCAATTTCAGATAGCATGTTGGGCTAGGCGGCACCATAAAGCGCATGAAATGACGATTAAAATGCACTGTTAAACTTCAATGATAGGGCAATCAGAGACCCGATTAGTTCATTTTATATTATTGTTAATATAAGAATTCAGCGTAATTTTATCACATTTGTTCAAATTACGTCGCTCCTATTTCAGCTAGCGTATTGGGCTAGGTGGCATCTTAAAGCGCACGAAATGTCGAGTAAAATGCACTACTAACCTTCTATGGTAGGGCAATCAGAGACCCGATCAGATCGTCGTATATTATGGTTAATTTAAGAATTCGTCGTAACTCTTTCACATTTGTTTAATTTACGTAGCTCTAAGTTCAGATAGCGTATTGGGATAGGCTGCACCTTAAAGCGCATGAAATGACGAGTAAAATGCAATACTAAACTTCTAGGATAGGGCAATCGGAGACCCGATTAGATCATTTTATATTATTCTTAATATAAGAATTTAGCGTCATTTTATCACCTTTTTCAATTTACGTTGCCCCTATTTCAGATAATGTATTAGGCTAGGTGGCATCTTAAAGCGCATGAAATGTCTAGTAAAATGCACTACTAACCTTCTATGATTGGGCAATCAGACACCCGATTAGATCAATTTATATTATGGTTAATATAAGAATTCAGCTTAATGTTATCACATTTGTTCAATTTACGTCGCCCCTATTTCGGGTAGCGTATTGGGATAGGCGGCACCTTAAAACGCATGAAATAACGAGTATCATGCACTGCTAAACTTCTTTGATAGGGCAATCAGAGACCCGATTAGATCATGTTAAATTATGGTTAATATTAGAATTCTGCGTAATTTTATCACATTTGTTCAATGTACGTCGCCCCTATTTCAGATAGCGTTTTGGGCTAGATGGCATCTTAAAGCGCATGAAATGTCGAGTAAAATGCACTACAAAACTTCTAGGATAGGGCGATCAGAGACCCGATTAGGTCATCTTATATTATGATTGATATAAGAATTCAGCCTAATCCTATCACATTTTTTCAATTTACGTCGCTCCTATTTCAAATACCGAATTGGGCTAGACGGCACCTTAAAGCGCATGAGATGACGAGTCAAATGCACTATCAAACTTCTATGATAGGGCAATCAGAGACCCGAATAGATCGTATTATATTATGGTTAATATAAGAATTCTGCGTAAATCTATCACGTTTGTTCAATTTACATAGCTCGAATTTCAGATAGCGTATTGGAATAGGCGGCATCTTAAAGCGCATGAAATGTCGAGTAGAATGCACTACTAAACTTCTCGAATAGGGCAATCAGAGACCCGATAAGGTCATCTTATATTATGGTTAATAGAAGAATACAGCGAAATTTTATCACATTTGTGCAATTTACGTCGCCCCTATTTCAGATAGCGTATTGTGCTAGATGGCATCCTAAAGCGCATGAAATGTCTAGCAAAATGCACTATTAAACTTCTTGGGTAGGGCAAACTGAGACCCGATTAGATCATTTTATGTTATGGTTCATTTAAGAATTCATCGAAATTCTATAACATTTGTTCAATTTACGTCGCTCCTATTTCAGATAGCGTATTGGGCTAAGCGGCACCTTAAAGCGCATGAAATGTCGAGTACAATGCACTATTAAGCTTCTGGGATAAGGCAATCAGAGACCCTATAAGGTCATCTTATGTTTTGATCAATATAAGGATGCAGCGTAATTGTATCAAATTTGTTCAATTTACGTCGCTCCTATTTCAGATAGCGTATTGAGATAGGCGACATCTTAAAGCGCATGGACTGACGAGTAAAATGCGCTATTAAACTTCTATGGCAGGGCAATCAGAGACCCTATTAGATCGTTTTATATTATGGTTAATATAAGAATTCTGCATAATTCTATCAGATTTGTTCAGTTTACGTCGCCCCTATTTCAGATAGCGTATTGGGCTAGGCGGCACCTTAAAGCGCATGAAATGTCGAGTAAAATGCACTACTAAACTTCTCGGATAGGGCAACCAGAGACCCGATTAGGTCATCTTATATTATGGTTAATATAAGAATTCAGCGAAATTCTATCACATTTGTTCAATTTACGTCGCTCCCATTTCAGATAGCGCATTGGGCTAAGCGGCACCATAAAGCGCATGGCATGACGAGTAAAATGCAGTACTAAACTTCTTTGATAGGGCAATCAGAAACCCGATGAGATCATTTTATATTATGTTTTATATAAGAATTCTACGTAACTCTATCACATTTATTCAATTTACGCTGCTCCAATTTCAGATAGCGTATTGGGCTAGGCGGCATCTTAAAGCGCATGAAATGTCGAGTAAAATGCACTAGTAAACTTCTATGACAGTGCAATCAGAGACCCGATTAGATCATTTTGTATTATTGTTAATATAAGAATTCAACATAATTTTATCACATTTGTTCAATTTATGTCGCTCCTATTTCAGATAGCGTATTGGGCTAGGCGGTACCTTAAAGCGCATGAAATGACGAGGAAAATGCACTATTAAACTTCTATGATAGCTTAATCAGAGTCCCGATTAGATCATTTCAAATTATGGTTAATATAAGAATTCTTGCGTAATTCTATCACATTTGTTCAATTTACGTCGCTCCTATTTCATATAGCGTATTGGGCGATTCGGCATCTTAAAGCCCATGAAATGACGAGTAAAATGCACTACTAAACTTCTCGGATAGGGCAACCAGAGATACGATTAGGTCATTCTAAATTATGGTTAATATAAGAATTCTGCGTAATTCTATCACATTTTTTCAATTTACGTCGCTCCCATTTCAGATAGCGCATTGGGCTAAGCGGCCCCATAAAGCGCATGGCATGACGAGTAAAATGCAGTACTAAACTTCTTTGATAGGGCAATCAGAGACCCGATGAGATCATTTTATATTATGTTTTATATAAGAATTCTACGTAACTCTATCACATTTATTCAATTTACGCTGCTCCAATTTCAGATAGCGTATTGGGCTAGGCGGCATCTTAAAGCGCATGAAATGTCGAGTAAAATGCACTAGTAAACTTCTATGACAGTGCAATCAGAGACCCGATTAGATCATTTTGTATTATTGTTAATATAAGAATTCAACATAATTTTATCACATTTGTTCAATTTATGTCGCTCCTATTTCAGATAGCGTATTGGGCTAGGCGGTACCTTAAAGCGCATGATGTGACGAGTAAAATCCACTATTAAACTTCTATGATAGGGCAATCAGAGACCCGAATAGATCGTATTATATTATGGTTAATATAAGAATTCAGCGTAATTTTATCACATTTGTTCAATTTACGTCGCCCCTACTTCAGATAGCATACTGGGCTAGGCGGCACCTTAAAGCGCATGAAATGACGAGCGAAATGCACTATTAAACTTCCATGATAGGGCAATCAGAGACCCGAATAGATCATATTATATTATGGTCAATATAAGAATTCAGCAAAATTCTATCACATTTGTTCAATTTACGTCGCTCCTATTTCAGATAGCGTATTGGGCTAGGCGGCACCTTAAAGCACATGAAAGGACGAGTAAAATGCACTATTAAACTTCTATGATAGGGCAATCAGAGACCCGAATACATCGTATTATATTATGGTTAATATAAGAATTCAGCAAATTTCTATCACATTTGTTCAATTTACTTCGCACTTATTTCAGATAGCGTATTGGGCTAGGCGGCACCTTAAAGCGCATGAAATGATGACTAAAATGCACTATTAAACTTCTATGATAGGGCAATCAGAAACCAGAATAGATCGTATTATATTATGGTTAATATAAGAATTCTGCGAAATTCTATCACATTTGTTCAATTTATGTCGCTCCTATTTCAGATAGCGTATTGGGCTAGGCGGCTCCTTAAAGCGCATGAAATGACGAGCAAAATGCACTTTTCAACTTCTATGATAGGGCAATCAGAGACCCGAATACATCGTATTATATTATGGTTAATATATGAATTCTGCATAATTCTATCACGTGTGTTCAATTTACGTAGCTCCAATTTCAGATAGCGTTTTGGACTAGGTGGCATCTTAAAGCGCATAAAATGTCGAGTAAAATGCACTATTAAACTTCTAGGGTAGGGCAAACAGACACCCGATTAGATCATTTTATATTATGGTTAATATAAGAATTCTGCGTAATTCTATCACATCTGTTCAATTTATGTCGCTCCTATTTCAGATAGCGTATTGGTCTAGGCGGCACCTTAAAGCGCATGAAATGACGAGGAAAATGCACTATTAAACTTCTATGATAGCTTAATCAGAGTCCCGATTAGATCATTTCAAATTATGGTTAATATAAGAATTCTTGCGTAATTCTATCACATTTGTTCAATTTACGTCGCTCCTATTTCATATAGCGTATTGGGCGATTCGGCATCTTAAAGCCCATGAAATGACGAGTAAAATGCACTACTAAACTTCTCGGATAGGGCAACCAGAGATACGATTAGGTCATTCTAAATTATGGTTAATATAAGAATTCTGCGTAATTCTATCACATTTTTTCAATTTACGTCGCTCCCATTTCAGATAGCGCATTGGGCTAAGCGGCCCCATAAAGCGCATGGCATGACGAGTAAAATGCAGTACTCAACTTCTTTGATAGGGCAATCAGAGACCCGATGAGATCATTTTATATTATGTTTTATATAAGAATTCTACGTAACTCTATCACATTTATTCAATTTACGCTGCTCCAATTTCAGCTAGCGTATTGGGCTAGGCGGCATCTTAAAGCGCATGAAATGTCGAGTAAAATGCACTAGTAAACTTCTATGACAGTGCAATCAGAGACCCGATTAGATCATTTTGTATTATTGTTAATATAAGAATTCAACGTAATTTTATCACATTTGTTCAATTTATGTCGCTCCTATTTCAGATAGCGTATTGGGCTAGGCGGTACCTTAAAGCGCATGATGTGACGAGTAAAATCCACTATTAAACTTCTATGATAGGGCAATCAGAGACCCGAATAGATCGTATTATATTATGGTTAATATAAGAATTCAGCGTAATTTTATCACATTTGTTCAATTTACGTCGCCCCTATTTCAGATAGCATACTGGGCTAGGCGGCACCTTAAAGCGCATGAAATGACGAGTGAAATGCACTATTAATCTTCCATGATAGGGCAATCAGAGACCCGAATAGATCATATTATATTATGGTCAATATAAGAATTCAGGAAAATTCTATCACATTTGTTCAATTTACGTCGCTCCTATTTCAGATAGCCTATTGGGCTAGGCGGCACCTTAAAGCACATGAAAGGACGAGTAAAATGCACTATTAAACTTCTATGATAGGGCAATCAGAGACCCGAATACATCGTATTATATTATGGGTAATATAAGAATTCAGCAAATTTCTATCACATATGTTCAATTTACGTCGCACTTATTTCAGGTAGCGTATTGATCTAGGCGGCACCTTAAAGCGCATGAAATGATGACTAAAATGCACTATTAAACTTCTATGATAGGGCAATCAGAAACCAGAATAGATCGTATTATATTATGGTTAATATAAGAATTCTGCGTAATTCTATCACATTTGTTCAATTTATGTCGCTCCTATTTCAGATAGCGTATTGGGCTAGGCGGCACCTTAAAGCGCATGAAATGACGAGGAAAATGCACTATTAAACTTCTATGATAGCGCAATCAGAGTCCCGATTAGATCATTTTAAATTATGGTTAATATAAGAATTCTTGCGTAATTCTATCACATTTGTTCAATTTACGTCGCTCCTATATCATATAGCGTATTGGGCGATTCGGCATCTTAAAGCCCATGAAATGACGAGTAAAATGCACTACTAAACTTCTCGGATAGGGCAACCAGAGATACGATTAGGTCATTTTAAATTATGGTTAATATAAGAATTCTGCGTTATTCTATCACATTTGTTCAATTTACGTCGCTCCCATTTCAGATAGCGCATTGGGCTAAGCGGCCCCATAAAGCGCATGGCATGACGAGTAAAATGCAGTACTAAACTTCTTTGATAGGGCAATCAGAGACCCGATGAGATCATTTTATATTATGTTTTATATAAGAATTCTACGTATCTCTATCACATTTATTCAATTTACGCTGCTCCAATTTCAGCTAGCGTATTGGGCTAGGCGGCATCTTAAAGCGCATGAAATGTCGAGTAAAATGCGCTAGTAAACTTCTATGACAGTGCAATCAGAGACCCGATTAGATCATTTTGTATTATTGTTAATATAAGAATTCAACGTAATTTTATCACATTTGTTCAATTTATGTCGCTCCTATTTCAGATAGCGTATTGGGCTAGGCGGTACCTTAAAGCGCATGATGTGGCGAGTAAAATCCACCATTAAACTTCTATGATAGGGCAATCAGAGACCCGAATAGATCGTATTATATTATGGTTAATATAAGAATTCAGCGTAATTTTATCACATTTGTTCAATTTACGTCGCCCCTATTTCAGATAGCATACTGGGCTAGGCGGCACCTTAAAGCGAATGAAATGACGAGTCAAATGCACTATTAAACTTCTATGATAGGGCAATCAGAGACCCGAATAGATCGTATTATATTATGGTTAATATAAGAATTCTGCGTAAATCTATGACGTTTGTTCAATTTACATAGCTCGAATTTCAGATAGCGCATTGGACTAGGCGGCATCTTGAAGCGCATGAAATGTCGAGTAGAATGCCCTACTAAACTTCTCGGATAGGGCAATCAGAGACCCGATAAGGTCATCTTATATTATGGTTAATAGAAGAATACAGCGAAATTTTATCACATTTGTGCAATTTACGTCGCCCCTATTACAGATAGCGTATTGTGGTAGATGGCATCCTAAAGCGCATGAAATGTCTAGCAAAATGCACTATTAAACTTCTATGATAGGGCAATCAGAGACCCGATTAGATCATTTTGTATTATTGTTAATATAAGTATTTAACGTAATTTTACCACATTTGTTCAATTTATATCGCTCCTATTTCAGATAGCGTATTGGGCTAGACGGCACCTTAAAGCGCATGAAATGACGAGTAAAATGCACTATCGAACTTCTATGATAGGGCAATCAGAGAACCGAGTACATCGTAACATATTATGGTTAATATACGAATTCTGCGTAATTCTATCACATTTGTTCAATTTATGTCGCTCCTATTTCAGATAGTGTATTGGGCTAGGTGGCATCCTAAAGCGCATGAAATGACGAGTAAGATGCAATATTAAACTTATATGATAGGGCAATCAGAGACCCGAATAGATCGTATTATATTATGGTTAATATAAAAATTCTGCGTAATGCCATCTCACTTGTTCAATTTATGTCGCTCCTATATCCGATAGCGTATTGGGCTAGGCGACACCTTAAAGCGATTGAAATGACGAGCAAAATGCACTATTAAACTTCTAGGATAGGGCAATCAGGGACCCGATTGGATCATTTTATATTATTGTTAATATAAGAATTCTGCGTAATTCTATCACGTTTGTTCAATTTACGTCGCTCCGATTTCAGATAGCGTATTGGCCTATGCGGCACCTTAAAGCGCATGAAATGACGAGTAAAATGCACTATTAAACTTCTATGATAGGGCAATCAGAGACCCGAATAGATCGTATTATATTATGGTTAATATAAGAATTCAACGTAATTTTATCACATTTGTTCAATTTACGCCGCCCCTATTCCACATAGCGTATTGGGCTAGGTGGCATCTTGAAGCGCGTGAAATGTCGAGTGAAATGCACTATTAAACTTCTATGTTAGGGCAATCAGAGACCCGATTTGATCATTTTATATTATTGTTAATATAAGAATTCTGCGTAATTCTATCACGTTTGTTCAATTTACGTCGCTCCGATTTCAGATAGCGTATTGGGCTATGCGGCACCTTAAAGCGCATGAAATGACGAGTAAAATGCACTGCTAAACTTCTCGGATAGGGCAATCAGAGACCCGAATAGATCGTATTATATTATGATTAATATAAGAACTCAGCGTAATTCTATCACATTTGTTCAATTTACTTCGCTCCTATTTCAAATAGCGTATTGGGCTAGGCGGCACCTTAAAGCGCATGGAATGACGAGTAAAATGCACTATTAAACTTCTATGATAGGGCAATCAGAGACCCGAATAGATCGTATTATATTATGGTTAATATAAGAATTCTGCGTAATTCTATCACGTTTGTTCAATTTACGTAGCTCCAATTTCAGAGCGCATTGGACTCGGCGGCATCTTCAAGCGCATGAAATGTCGAATAAAATGCACTACTAAACTTCTCGGATAGGGCAATCAGAGACCCGATTAGGTCATCTTATATTATGGTTAATATAAGAATTCAGCAAAATTCTATCACATTTGTTCAATTGACGTCGCTCCAGTTTCAGATAGCGTATTGGGCTAAGCGGCACGTTAAAGCGCATGAAGTGACGAGGAAAATGCACTATTAAACTTCTATGATAGGGCAATCAGAGACCCGAATAGATCATATTATATTATGGTTAATATAAGAAAACTGCGTAATTCCATCACATTTGTTCAGTTTACGTCGCTCCTATTTCAGATAGCGTATTGGTCTAAGCGGCTCCTTAAAGCGCATCAAATGCCGAGTAAAATGCACTATTAAACTTCTATGATAGGGCAAACGGAGACACGATTAGATCATTTTATATTATTGTTAATATAAGAATTTGGCGTAATTTTATCACATTTGTTCAATTTACGTCGCCCCTATTTCAGATAGCGTATTGGGCTAGGTTGCATCATAAAGCGCATGAAATGTCGAGCAAAATGCACTATTAAACTTCTAGGGTAGGGCAAACGGAGACCCGATTAAATCATCTTATATTATTGTTAATTTAAGAATTCATCGTAACTCTATCACATTTGTCCAATTCATGTCGCTCCTACACCAGATATCGTATTGAGCTAGGCGGCATCTTAAGGCACATGAAGTGGCGAATAAAATGCACTACTATCCTTCTCGTAGACGGCAATCAGAGACCCGATTAGATCATTCTATATTATGGTTAATATAAGAATTCAGCGAAATTCTATCACATTTGTTCAATTTACGTCGCTCCTATTTCAGATAGCGTATTGGGATAGGCGGCACCTTAAAGCGCATGGAATGGCCAGTAAAATGCACTATAAAACTTCTATGATAGGGCAATCAGAGACCCGAATAGATCATTCTATATTATGGTTAATATAAGAATTCAGCGAAATTCAATCACATTTGTTCAATTTACGTCGCTCCTATTTCAGATAGCGTATTGGGCTAAGCGGCACCTTAAAGCGCATGAAAGGACGAGTAAAATGCACTATTAAACTTCTATGATAGGGCAATCAGAGACCCGAATACATCGTATTATATTATGGTTAATATAAGAATTCAGCAAATTTCTATCACATTTGTTCAATTTACGTCGCACTTATTTCAGATAGCGTATTGGGCTAGGCGGCACCTTAAAGCGCATGAAATGATGACTAAAATGCACTATTAAACTTCTATGATAGGGCAATCAGAGACCCGAATACATCGTATTATATTATGGTTAATATATGAATTCTGCATAATTCTATCACGTCTGTTCAATTTACGTAGCTCCAATTTCAGATAGCTTATTGGGCTAGGTGGCATCTTAAAGCGCATGAAATGACGAGTAAGATGCAATATTAAACTTATATGATAGGGCAATCAAAGACCCGAATAGATCGTATTATATTATGGTTAATATAAAAATTCTGCGTAATGCCATCTCACTTGTTCAATTTATGTCGCTCCAATATCCGATAGCGTATTGGGCTAGGCGACACCTTAAAGCGATTGAAATGACGAGCAAAATGCACTATTAAACTTCTAGGATAGGGCAATCAGGGACCCGATTGGATCATTTTATATTATTGTTAATATAAGAATTCTGCGTAATTCTATCACGTTTGTTCAATTTACGTCGCTCCGATTTCAGATAGCGTATTGGGCTATGCGGCACCTTAAAGCGCATGAAATGACGAGTAAAATGCACTATTAAACTTCTATGATAGGGCAATCAGAGACCCGAATAGATCGTATTATATTATGGTTAATATAAGAATTCAACGTAATTTTATCACATTTGTTCAATTTACGCCGCCCCTATTCCACATAGCGTATTGGGCTAGGTGGCATCTTGAAGCGCGTGAAATGTCGAGTGAAATGCACTATTAAACTTCTATGATAGGGCAATCAGAGACCCGAATACATCGTATTATATTATGGTTAATATATGAATTCTGCATAATTCTATCACGTCTGTTCAATTTACGTAGCTCCAATTTCAGATAGCTTATTGGGCTAGGCGACACCTTAAAGCGATTGAAATGACGAGCAAAATGCACTATTAAACTTCTAGGATAGGGCAATCAGGGACCCGATTGGATCATTTTATATTATTGTTAATATAAGAATTCTGCGTAATTCTATCACGCTTGTTCAATTTACGTAGCTCCAATTTTAGATAGCGTATTGGACTAGGCGGCATCTTCAAGCGCATGAAATGTCGAGTTAAATGCACTGCTAAACTTCTCGGATAGGGCAATCAGAGACCCGATTAGGTCATCTTATATTATGATTAATATAAGAACTCAGCGTAATTCTATCACATTTGTTCAATTTACTTCGCTCCTATATCAAATAGCGTATTGGGCTAGGCGGCACCTTAAAGCGCATGGAATGACGAGTAAAATGCACTATTAAACTTCTATGATAGGGCAATCAGAGACCCGAATAGATCGTATTATATTATGGTTAATATAAGAATTCTGCGTAATTCTATCACGTTTGTTCAATTTACGTAGCTCCAATTTCAGAGCGCATTGGACTCGGCGGCATCTTCAAGCGCATGAAATGTCGAATAAAATGCACTACTAAACTTCTCGGATAGGGCAATCAGAGACCCGATTAGGTCATCTTATATTATGGTTAATATAAGAATTCAGCAAAATTCTATCACATTTGTTCAATTGACGTCGCTCCAGTTTCAGATAGCGTATTGGGCTAAGCGGCACGTTAAAGCGCATGAAGTGACGAGGAAAATGCACTATTAAACTTCTATGATAGGGCAATCAGAGACCCGAATAGATCATATTATATTATGGTTAATATAAGAAAACTGCGTAATTCCATCACATTTGTTCAGTTTACGTCGCTCCTATTTCAGATAGCGTATTGGTCTAAGCGGCTCCTTAAAGCGCATCAAATGCCGAGTAAAATGCACTATTAAACTTCTATGATAGGGCAAACGGAGACACGATTAGATCATTTTATATTATTGTTAATATAAGAATTTGGCGTAATTTTATCACATTTGTTCAATTTACGTCGCCCCTATTTCAGATAGCGTATTGGGCTAGGTTGCATCATAAAGCGCATGAAATGAAGAGTAAAATGCACTATTAAAATTCTAGGGCAGGGCAAACAGAGACCCGATTAGATCATTTTATATTATGGTTAATTTAAGAATTCAGCGAAACTCTATCACACTTGTTCAATTTACGTAGCTCCAATTTCAGATAGCATGTTGGGCTAGGCGGCACCATAAAGCGCTAGAAATTTCTATTAAAATGCACTGTTAAACTTCAATGATAGGGCAATCAGAGACCCGATTAGTTCATTTTATATTATTGTTAATATAAGAATTCAGCGTAATTTTATCACATTTGTTCAAATTACGTCGCTCCTATTTCAGCTAGCGTATTGGGCTTGGTGGCATCTTAAAGCGCACGAAATGCCGAGTAAAATGCACTACTAACCATCTATGATTGGGCAATCAGACACCCGATTCGATCAATTTATATTATGGTTAATATAAGAATTCAGCTTAATGTTATCACATTTGTTCAATTTACGTCGCCCTTATTTCGGGTAGCGTATTGGGATAGGCGGCACCTTAAAGCGCATGAAATAACGAGTATCATGCACTGCTAAACTTCTTTGATAGGGCAATCAGAGACCGGATTAGATCATTTTATGTTATGGTTAATATAATAATTCTGCGTAACTCTATCACATTTATTCAATTTACGCAGCTCCAATTTCAGATAGCGTATTGGGCTAGGCTGCACCTTAAAGAGCATGAAATGGCCAGTAAAATGCACTATTAAACTTCTATGATAGGGCAATCAGAGACCCGATTAGATCATTTTAAATTATGGTTAATATAAGAATTCTACGTAATTCTATCACATTTGTTCAATTTACGTCGCTCCTATATCAGATAGCGTATTGGGCGAGGCGGCATCTTAAAGCGCATGAAATGTCGAGTAAAATGCACTACTAAACTTCTCTGATAGGGCAATCAGAGATCCGATTAGGTCATTTTAAATGATGGTTAATATTAGAATTCTGCGTAATTCTATCACATTTGTTCAATTTATGTCGCTCCTATTTCAGATAGCGCATTGTGCTAAGCGGCACCTTAAAGCGCATGGAATGACGAGTAAAATGCAATTTTAAACTTCCATGATAGGGCAGTCAGAGACCCGATTAGATCATTTTAAGTTATGGTTATTATAAGAATTCTCCGTAATTCTATCACATTTGTTAAATTTACGTCGCTCCTTATTCAGAAAGCGTGTTGGGTTAAGCGGCACCTTAAAGCGCATGAAATGACGAGTAAAATGTACTATTAAACTGCTATGATAGGGCAAGCAGAGACCCGATTAGATCATTTTATATTATTTTTAATATAAGAATGCAGCGTAATTTTATCTCATTTGCTCAATTTACGTCGCCCCTATTTCAGATAGCGTATTAGGCTAGGTGGCTTCTTAAAGCGCATGATATGTCGAGTGAAATGCACTATTAAACTTCTAGGGTAGGGCAAACAGAGACCCGATTAAATCATCTTATATTATTGTTAATTTAAGAATTCATCGTAACTCTATCACATTTGTCCAATTCATGTCGCTCCTACACCAGATATCGTATTGAGCTAGGCGGCATCTTAAGGCACATGAAGTGTCGAATAAAATGCACTACTATCCTTCTCGTAGACGGCAATCAGAGACCCGATTAGATCATTCTATATTATGGTTAATATAAGAATTCAGCGAAATTCTATCACGTTTGTTCAATTTACGTCGCTCCGATTTCAGATAGCGTATTGGGCTATGCGGCACCTTAAAGCGCATGAAATGACGAGTAAAATGCACTATTAAACTTCTATGATAGGGCAATCAGAGACCCGAATAGATCGTATTATATTATGGTTAATATAAGAATTCAACGTAATTTTATCACATTTGTTCAATTTACGCCGCCCCTATTCCACATAGCGTATTGGGCTAGGTGGCATCTTGAAGCGCGTGAAATGTCGAGTGAAATGCACTATTAAACTTCTATGTTAGGGCAATCAGAGACCCGATTTGATCATTTTATATTATGGTTAATATAAGTATTCAACGAAATTCTATCACGCTTGTTCAATTTACGTAGCTCCAATTTTAGATAGCGTATTGGACTAGGCGGCATCTTCAAGCGCATGAAATGTCGAGTTAAATGCACTGCTAAACTTCTCGGATAGGGCAATCAGAGACCCGATTAGGTCATCTTATATTATGATTAATATAAGAACTCAGCGTAATTCTATCACATTTGTTCAATTTACTTCGCTCCTATATCAAATAGCGTATTGGGCTAGGCGGCACCTTAAAGCGCATGCAATGACGAGTAAAATGCACTATTAAACTTCTATGATAGGGCAATCAGAGACCCGAATAGATCGTATTATATTATGGTTAATATAAGAATTCTGCGTAATTCTATCACGTTTGTTCAATTTACGTAGCTCCAATTTCAGAGCGCATTGGACTCGGCGGCATCTTCAAGCGCATGAAATGTCGAATAAAATGCACTACTAAACTTCTCGGATAGGGCAATCAGAGACCCGATTAGGTCATCTTATATTATGGTTAATATAAGAATTCAGAAAAATTCTATCACATTTGTTCAATTGACGTCCCTCCAGTTTCAGATAGCGTATTGGGCTAAGCGGCACGTTAAAGCGCATGAAGTGACGAGGAAAATGCACTATTAAACTTCTATGATAGGGCAATCAGAGACCCGAATAGATCATATTATATTATGGTTAATATAAGAAAACTGCGTAATTCCATCACATTTGTTCAGTTTACGTCGCTCCTATTTCAGATAGCGTATTGGTCTAAGCGGCTCCTTAAAGCGCATCAAATGCCGAGTAAAATGCACTATTAAACTTCTATGATAGGGCAAACGGAGACACGATTAGATCATTTTATATTATTGTTAATATAAGAATTTGGCGTAATTTTATCACATTTGTTCAATTTACGTCGCCCCTATTTCAGATAGCGTATTGGGCTAGGTTGCATCATAAAGCGCATGAAATGAAGAGTAAAATGCACTATTAAAATTCTAGGGCAGGGCAAACAGAGACCCGATTAGATCATTTTATATTATGGTTAATTTAAGAATTCAGCGAAACTCTATCACACTTGTTCAATTTACGTAGCTCCAATTTCAGATAGCATGTTGGGCTAGGCGGCACCATAAAGCGCTAGAAATTACTATTAAAATGCACTGTTAAACTTCAATGATAGGGCAATCAGAGACCCGATTAGTTCATTTTATATTATTGTTAATATAAGAATTCAGCGTAATTTTATCACATTTGTTCAAATTACGTCGCTCCTATTTCAGCTAGCGTATTGGGCTTGGTGGCATCTTAAAGCGCACAAAATGCCGAGTAAAATGCACTACTAACCATCTATGATTGGGCAATCAGACACCCGATTCGATCAATTTATATTATGGTTAATATAAGAATTCAGCTTAATGTTATCACATTTGTTCAATTTACGTCGCCCCTATTTCGGGTAGCGTATTGGGATAGACGGCACCTTAAAGCGCATGAAATAACGAGTATCATGCACTGCTAAACTTCTTTGATAGGGCAATCAGAGACCGGATTAGATCATTTTATGTTATGGTTAATATAATAATTCTGCGTAACTCTATCACATTTATTCAATTTACGCAGCTCCAATTTCAGATAGCGTATTGGGCTAGGCTGCACCTTAAAGAGCATGAAATAGCCAGTAAAATGCACTATTAAACTTCTATGATAGGGCAATCAGAGACCCGATTAGATCATTTTAAATTATGGTTAATATAAGAATTCTACGTAATTCTATCACATTTGTTCAATTTACGTCGCTCCTATATCAGATAGCGTATTGGGCGAGGCGGCATCTTAAAGCGCATGAAATGTCGAGTAAAATGCACTACGAAACTTCTCTGATAGGGCAATCAGAGATCCGATTAGGTCATTTTAAATGATGGTTAATATTAGAATTCTGCGTAATTCTATCACATTTGTTCAATTTATGTCGCTCCTATTTCAGATAGCGCATTGTGCTAAGCGGCACCTTAAAGCGCATGGAATGACGAGTAAAATGCAATTTTAAACTTCCATGATAGGGCAGTCAGAGACCCGATTAGATCATTTTAAGTTATGGTTATTATAAGAATTCTGCGTAATTCTATCACATTTGTTAAATTTACGTCGCTCCTTATTCAGAAAGCGTGTTGGGTTAAGCGGCACCTTAAAGCGCATGAAATGACGAGTAAAATGTACTATTAAACTGCTATGATAGGGCAAGCAGAGACCCGATTAGATCATTTTATATTATTTTTAATATAAGAATGCAGCGTAATTTTATCTCATTTGCTCAATTTACGTCGCCCCTATTTCAGATAGCGTATTAGGCGAGGTGGCTTCTTAAAGCGCATGATATGTCGAGTGAAATGCACTATTAAACTTCTAGGGTAGGGCAAACAGAGACCCGATTAGGTCATCTTATATTATGATTAATATAAGGATGCACCGTAATTCTATCACATTTGTTCAATTTACGTCGCTAATATTTCATATAGCGTATTGGGCTAAGCGGTACCATAAAGCGCATGAAATGACGAGTGAAGGGCACCATTAAACTTCTAGGTTAGGGCATACAGAGACCCGATTAGATCATTTTATATTATGGTTAATATAAGAATTCTGCGTAATTCTATCACAATTGTTCAAGTTACATCGCTCCTATTTCAGATAGCGTATTGGGCTAAGCGGCATCTCAACGCGCATGAAGTGCCGAGTAAAATGCACTATTAAACTTCTAGAGTAGATCGAATAGAGACCCGATTAGATCATTTTATATTATGTATAATATAAGAATTCTGCGTACTTGTATCACACTTGTTCAATTTACGTCGCTCCTATTTCAGATGGCGTACTGGGCTGGGTGGCATCTTAAGCGCATGAAATGTCGAGTAAAATGCACTACTAAACTTCTCCGATATGGCAATCAGACATCCGATTAGGTTATCTTATATTATGATTAATATAAGAATTCCGCAGAATTCTACCACATTTGTTCACTTTACGTCGCTCCTATTTCAGATAGCGTATTGGGCGAGGCGACACTTTAAAGCGCATGAAATGACCAGTAAAATGCACTATTAAACTTCTATGATAGGGCAATCGGAGACCCGATTAGATCATTTTAAATTATGGTTAAGATACGAATTCTGCGTAATTTTATCACATTTGTTCAATGTACGTCGCCCCTATTTCAGATAGCGTTTTGGGCTAGATGGCATCTTAAAGCGCATGAAATGTCGAGTAAAATGCACTACAAAATTTCTAGGATAGGGCGATCAGAGACCCGATTTGGTCATCTTATATTATGATTGATATAAGAATTCAGCCTAATCCTATCACATTTTTTCAATTTACGTCGCTCCTATTTCAAATACCGAATTGGGCTAGACGGCACCTTAAAGCGAATGAAATGACGAGTCAAATGCACTATTAAACTTCTATGATAGGGCAATCAGAGACCCGAATAGATCGTATTATATTATGGTTAATATAAGAATTCTGCGTAAATCTATGACGTTTGTTCAATTTACATAGCTCGAATTTCAGATAGCGTATTGGACTAGGCGGCATCTTGAAGCGCATGAAATGTCGAGTAGAATGCACTACTAAACTTCTCGGATAGGGCAATCAGAGACCCGATAAGGTCATCTTATATTATGGTTAATAGAAGAATACAGCGAAATTTTATCACATTTGTGCAATTTACGTCGCCCCTATTACAGATAGCGTATTGTGGTAGATGGCACCCTACAGCGCATGAAATGTCTAGCAAAATGCACTATTAAACTTCTTGGGTAGGGCAAACAGAGACCCGATTAGATCATTTTATATTATGGTTCATTTAAGAATTCATCGAAATTCTATCACATTTGTTCAATTTACGTCGCTCCTGTTTCAGATAGCGTATTGGGCTAAGCGTCACCTTAAAGCGCATGAAATGACGAGTAAAATGCACTATTAAACTTCGATGATAGGGCAATCAGAGACCCGAATAGATCGTATTATATTATGGTAAATATAAGAATTCAGCGTAATTCTATCACGTTTGTTCAATTTACGTAGCTCCAATTTCGGATAGCGTATTGGACTAGGCGGCATCTTAAAGCGCATGAAATGTCGAGTAAAATGCACTGCTAAACTTCTCGGATAGGGGTATCAGAGACCCGATTAGGTCATCTTATATTATGGTTAATATAATAATTCAGCGAAATTTTATCACATTTGTTCAATGTACGTCGCCCCTATTTCAGATAGCGTATTGGGCTAGGTGGCACCTGAAAGCGCATGAAATGTCGAGTAAAATGCACTATTAAACTTCTAGGGTAGGGCAAACAGAGACCCGATTAGATCATCTTATGTTTTGATTACTATAAGAATTCTGCGTAATTCTATCACGTTTGTTCAATTTACGTAGCTCCAATTTCAGATAGCTTATTGGCTTAAGAGGCATCTGAAAGCGCATGAAATGTCGAGTACAATGCACTACTAAACATCTCGGATAGGGCAATCAGAGACCCGATTAGGTTATCTTATATTATGGTTAATATAAGAATTCAGCGTATTTTATCACGTTTGTTCAATTTACGTCGCCCCTATTTCAGATAGCGTAGTGGGCTACGTGGCATCTTAAAGCGCATGAAATGTCAAGTAAAATGCACTATTAAAGTTGTAGGGTAGGGCAAACAGAGACCAGATTAGAACATTTTATATTATGTTTAATATAAGAATTCTGCGTAATTTTATCACGTTTGTTCAATTTACGTAGCTCCAATTTCAGATAGCGTATTGGGCTAGGCGGCACCTTAAAGCGCACAAAATGACGAGTAAAACGCACTACTAACCATCTATGATAGGGCAATCAGAGACCCGATTAGATCATATTATATTATGTTTAATATAAGAATTCTGCGTAATTCTATCACATTTGTTCAATTTACGACGCTCCTATTTCAGACAGTATATTGGGCGAGGCGGCATCTTAAAGCGCGTGGAATGACGAGTACAATGCACTATTAACCTTCTATGATAGGGCAATCAGAGACCCGATTAGATCATTATATATTATGGTTAATATAAGAATTCAGCGAAACTCTATCACATTTGTTCAATTTACGTCGCTCTTATTTCAGATAGCGTATTGGGATAGGCGGCATCTTAAGGCGTATGGAATGACGAGTAAAATGCACTACTAACCTTCTATGATAGGGCTATCAGAGACCCGATTATAGCATTTTATATTACGGTTAATATAAGAATTGTGCGTAATTCCATCACATTTGTTCAATTCACGTAGCTCCAATTTCAGATAGCGGATTGGGCTAGGTTGCATCATAAAGCGCATGAAATGTCGAGTACAGTGCACTATTAAACTTCTAGGGTAGGCCAACAGAGAGCCGATTAGATCATTTTATATTATGGTTAATTTAAGAATTCAGCGAAACTCTATCACATTTGTTCAATTTACGTCGCTCCTATTTCAGATAGCGTATTGGGCTAAGCGGCACCTTAAACGGCATGAAATGACGAGTAAAATGCACTATTAAACTTCTATGATAGGGCAATCGGAGACACGATTAGATCATTTAATATTATTGTTAATTTAAGAATGCGGCGTAATTTTATCACATTTGTTCAATCTACGTCGCCCCTATTTCAGATAGCGTATTGGGCTAGGCTGCATCTTAAAGCGCATGAAATGACAAGTAAAATGAACTACTAAGCTTTTAGGATAGGGCAATCAGAGACCCGATTAGATCATCTTATATTATGGTTAATATAAGAATTCTGCGTAATTCTATCACGTTTGTTCAATTTACGTAGCTCCAATTTCACATAGCGTATTGGGCTAGGCGGCACCTAAAGCGCACGAAATGTCGAGTAAAATGCACTACTAACCTTCTATGATAGGGCAATCAGAGACCCGATTAGATCAGTTTATATTACGTTTAATATAAGAATTCTGCGTACTTCTATCACATTTGTTCAATTTACGACGCTCCTATTTCAGACAGTATATTGCTCGAGGCGGCATCTTAAAGCGCGTGGAGTGACGAGTAAAATGCACTATTAACCTTCTGTGATAGGGCCATCAGGGACCCGATTGGATCATTTTATATTATTGTTAATATAAGAGTTCTGCGTAATTCTATCACGTTTGTTCAATTTACGTCGCTCCTATTTCAGATAGCGTATTGTGCTAGGCGGCACCTTAAAGCGCATGAAATGAGGAGTGAAATGCACTATTAAACTTCTAGGGTAGGGCAAACAGAGACCCGATTATATCATTTTATATTATGGTTAATATAAGAATTCTGCGTAACTCTATCACATTTATTCAATTTACGTCGCCCCTATTTGAGACAGCGTACTGGGCTAGGCGGCACCTTAAAGCGCATGAAATGAGGAGTGAAATGCACTATTAAACTTCTATGATAGGGCAATCAGAGACCCGAATAGATCATATTATATTATGGTTAATATAAGAATTCAGCAAAATTCTATCACATTCGTTCAATTTACGTCGCTCCTATTTAGATAGCGTATCGGGCGATTCGGCATCTTAAAGCGCATGAAATGACGAGTAAAATGCACTTTTAAACTTCTATGATAGGGCAATCAGAGACCCGAATACATCGTATTATATTATGGTTAATATACGAATTCTGCGTAATTCTATCACGTCTGTTCAATTTACGTAGCTCCAATTTCAGATAGCGTTTTGGACTAGGTGGCATCTTAAAGCGCATGAAATGTCGAGTAAAATGCACTACTAAACTTCTACGATAGGGCAATCAGAGACCCGAATTGATCGTATTATATTATGGTTAATATAAGAATTCTGTGTAATTCTATCACATTTGTTCAATTTACGTCGCCCCTATTTCAGATAGCTTATTGGGCTAGGTGGCAACTTAAAGCGCTTGAAATGTCAAGTAAAATGCACTGTTAAACTTCTATGATAGGGCAATCAGAGACTCGATTAGATCATTTTGTATTATTGTTAATATAAGTATTTAACGTAATTTTATCACATTTGTTCAATTTATATCAGTCCTATTACAGATAGCGTATTGGGCTAGACGGCACCTTAAAGCGCATGAAATGACGAGTAAAATGCACTACTAAACTTCTCGGATAGGGCAATCACAGACCCGACAAGGTCATTTTAAATTATGGTTAATATAAGAATTCTGCGTAATTCTATCACATTTATTCAATTTACGTCGCCCCTATTTCAGATAGCGTACTGGGCGAGGAGGCACCTTAAAGCGCATGAAATGACAAGTGAAATGCACTATTAAACTTCTATGATAGGGCAATCAGAGACCCGAAAACATCGTATTATATTATGGTTAATATAAGAATTCTTGCGTAATTCTATCACATTTGTTCAATTTACGTCGTTCCTATTTCAGATAGCGTACTGGGCGATTGGGCATCTTAAAGCGCATGAAATGCCGAGTAAAATGCACTTTTAAACTTCTATGATAGGGCAATCAGAGACCCGAATACATCGTATTATATTATGGTTAATATATGAATGCTGCGTAATTCTATCGCGTATGTTCAATTTACGTAGCTCCAATTTCAGATAGCGTTTTGGACTAGGTGGCACCTTAAAGCGCATGAAATGTCGAGTCAAATGCACTATTAAACTTCTAGGGTAGGGCAATCGGAGACCCGATTAGATCATTTTGTGTTATTGTTAATATAAGAGTCCAACGTAATTTTATCACATTTGATCAATTTATGTCGCTCCTATTTCAGATAGCGTATTGTGCTAGGCGGCACCTTAAAGCGCATGAAATGACGAGTAAAATGCACTATTCAACTTCTATGATAGGGCAATCAGAGACCCGAATAGATCGTATTATATTATGGTTAATATATGAATTCTGCGTAATTCTATCACGTATGTTCAATTTACGTAGCTCCAATTTCAGATAGCGTTTTGGACTAGGTGGCATCTTAAAGCGCGTGAAATGTCGAGTAAAATGCACTATTAAACTTCTACGATAGGGCAATCAGAGACCCGAATTGATCGTATTATATTATGGTTAATATAAGAATTCTGTGTAATTCTATCACATTTGTTCAATTTACGTCGCCCCTATTTCAGATAGCTTATTGGGCTAGGTGGCATCTTAAAGCGCTTGAAATGTCGAGTAAAATGCACTATTAAACTTCTATGATAGGGCAATTAGAGACCCGATTAGATCATTTTGTATTATTGTTAATATAAGTATTTAACGTAATTTTACCACATTTGTTCAATTTATATCGCTCCTATTTCAGATAGCGTATTGGGCTAGACGGCACCTTAAAGCGCATGAAATGACGAGTAAAATGCACTATCGAACTTCTATGATAGGGCAATCAGAGAACCGAGTACATCGTAACATATTATGGTTAATATACGAATTCTGCGTAATTCTATCACATTTGTTCAATTTATGTCGCTCCTATTTCAGATAGCGTATTGTGCTAGGCGGCATCTTAAAGCGCATGAAATGACGAGTAAAACGCACTATTAAACTTCTATGATAGGGCAATCAGAGACCCGATTAGATCATTTTATATTATTGTTAATATAACAATTCGGCGTAATTCTATCACATTTGTTCAATTTATGTCGCTCCTATTTCAGATAGCGTATTGGACTAGGCGGCACCTTAAAGCGCATGAAGTGACGAGTAAAATGCACTGCTAACCTTCTACGATAGGGCATTAAGAGACCCGATTAGATAATTTTATATTATGGTTAATATAAGAATTCAGCGAAATTCTATCACGTTTGTTCAATTTACGTCGCCCCTATTTCAGATAGCGTACTGGGCTAGGCGGCACCTTAAAGCGCATGAAATGACTGGTGAAATGCACTACTAAACTTCTATGATAGGGCAATCAGAGACCCGAATAGATCATATTATATTATGGTTAATATAAGAAATCTGCATAATTCTATCACATTTGTTCAATTTACGTCGCTCCTGCTTCAGGTTGCGTATTCGTCTAAGCGGCATCTTAAAGCGCATGAAATGTCGAGTAAAGTGTACTACTAAACTTCTAGGATGGGGCAATCAGAGACCCGATTAGATCGGCGTATATTAAGGTTAATTTAAGAATTCGTCGTAACTCTATCACATTAGTTTAATTTACGTAGCTCTAATTTCAGATCGCGTATTGGGATAGGGTGCACCTTAAAGCGCATGAAATGACGAGTAAAATGCAATACTAAACTTCTAGGATCTGGGAATCAGAGACCCGATCAGGTCATCTTATATTATGATTAATATAAGGATGCAGCGTAATTCTATCACATTTGTTCAATTTACGTCGCTCCTATTTCAGATAGCGTATTGGGCTAAGCAGAATCTTAAAGGGCATGAGATGCCGATTAAAATGCACTACTAAACTTCAGTGATACGGTAATCAGAGACCCGTTTAGACCATTTTATGTTATTGCTAATATAAGAATTCAGCGTAATTTTATCACATTTGTTCAATTTACGTCGCGCGTATTTCAGATAGCGTAATGGGCTAGGTGGCATCTTCAAGCGCATGAAATGACGAGGAAAATGCACTATTACAATTCTATGATAGGGCAATCAGAGACCCGAATAGATGATTTTAAATTGTGGTTAATATAAGAATTCTGCGTAATTGTATCACATTTGTTCAATTTACGATGCTCCTATTTCAGATAGCGTACTGTGCGAAACGGCATCTTAAAGCGCATGAAATGACGAGTAAAATGCTCTAATTAACTTCTCGGATAGGGCAATCAGAGACCCGATTAGTACATCTTATATTATGATTGATATAAGAATTCGGCGTAATTCTATCACATTTGTTCAATTTATGTCGCTCCTGTTTCAGATAGCGTATTGGACTAGGCGGCATCTGAAAGCGCATGAAATCACGAGTAAAATGCACTACTAAACTTCTCGGATTGGGCAATCAGAGACCCGACGAGATCATTTTATATTATGGTTTATATAAGAATTCTGCGTAACTCTATCACATTTATTCAATTTTTACTGCTCCAATTTCAGATAGCGGATTGGGCTAGACGGCGCCTTAAAGCGCATGAAATGACGAGTAAAATGCACTGCTGAACTTCTGTGACAGGGCAATCAGAGACCCGATTAGATCATCTTAAATTATGGTTAATATAAGAATTCTGCGTAATTCTATCACATTTGTTCAATTTACGTCGCCCCTATTTTAGACAGCGTATTGGGCAAGGCGGCACCTTAAAGCGCATGAAATGACGAGTAAAATGCACTATTAAACTTCTATGATAGGGCAATCAGAGACCCGATTAGATCATTTTGTATTATTGTTAATATAAGAATTCAACGTAATTTTATCACATCTGATCAATTTATGTCGCTCCTATCTCAGATAGCGTATTGGGCTAGGCGGCACCTTAAAGCGCATGAAATGACGAGCAAAATGCACTATTAAACTTCTATGATAGGGCAATCAGAGACCCGATTAGATCATTTTGTATTATTGTTAATATAAGATTCAACGTAATTTTATCACATCTGATCAATTTATGTCGCTCCTATCTCAGATAGCGTATTGGGCTAGGCGGCACCTTAAAGCGCATGAAATGGCGAGTAAAATGCACTATTAAACTTCTATGATAGGGCAATCAGAGACCCGAATAGATCATATTATATTATGGTTAATATAAGAATTCAGCAAAATTCTATCACATTTGTTCAATTTACGTCGCCCCTATTTTAGACAGCGTATTGGGCAAGGCGGCACCTTAAAGCGCATGAAATGACGAGTAAAATGCACTATTAAACTTCTATGATAGGGCAATCAGAGACCCGATTAGATCATTTTGTATTATTGTTAATATAAGAATTCAACGTAATTTTATCACATCTGATCAATTTATGTCGCTCCTATCTCAGATAGCGTATTGCGCTAGGCTGAACCTTAAAGCGCATGAAATGACGAGTAAAATGCAATACTAAACTTCTAGGATAGGGCAATCAGAAACCCGATCAGGTCATCTTGTATTATGATTAATATAAGGATGCAGCGTAATTCTATCACATTTGTTCAATTTACGTCGCTCCTATTTCAAATAGCGTATTAGTCTAAGCGGCATGTTAATGGGCATGAAATGTCGAGTAAAATGCACTACTAAACTTCTATGAAAGGGCATTCAGGGACCCGAATAGATCGTATTATATTATGGTTAATATAAGAATTCTGCGTAATTCTATCACATTTGTCCAATTTACGACGCCCCTATGTCAGATAGCGTATTGGTCTGTGTGGCATCTTAAAGCGCATGAAATGTCGAGTAAAATGCACTATTGAACATGTAGGGTAGGGCAAACGGAGAGCCGATGAGATCATTTTATATTTTGATTAATTTAAGAATTCAGCGTAATTCTACCACATTTGTCCAATTTACGTCGCCACTATTTCAGAGAGCGTATTGGGCTAGCCGGCATCTTAAAGCCTGCGGAATGACGTGCAAAATGCACTACTAACCTTCTGTGATAGGGCAATCAGAGACGTGATTAGATCATTTTATATTATTGCGAATATAAGAATTCTGCGTAATTCTATCACATTTGTTCAAATTACGTAGCTCCAATTTCAGATAGCGTATTTGGCTAGGAGGCACCTTAAAGCACATGGAAAGACGAGCCATGCACTATTAAACTTCTATGATAGGGCAATCACAGACCCGATTAGATCATTTTATATTATGGTTAATATAAGAATTCCGCGAAATTCTATCACATTTGTTCAATTTACGTAGCTCCAATTTCAAATAGCGTATTGTGCTAGGCGGCACCTTAAAGCGCATGAAATGGCGAGCAAAATGCACTATTAAACTTCTATGATACGGCAATCAGGGACCTGAATAGATCGTATTATATTATGCTTAATATAAGAATTCTGCGTAATTCTATCATGTTTGTTCAATTTACATAGCTCCAATTTCAGATAGCGTATTAGGCGAAGCGGCATCTTAAAGCGCATGAAATGACGAGTAAAATGCAGTACTAAACTGCTCGGATAGGGCAATCAGAGACCCGATTAGGTCATCTTATATTACGATTAATATAAGAATTCTGCGTAATTCTATTACATTTGTTCAATTTACGGCGCTCCTATTTCAGATAGCGTATGGTCGAGGCGGCATCTGAAAGCGCATGAAATGTCGAGTAAAATGCACTA
>CAKAJE020001670.1:316534-385459 GCA_916610135.2 Macropis europaea | reverse complement strand
AAATGATCTAATCGGGTCTCTGATTGCCTTATCATAGAAGGTTAATAGTGTAATTTACTCGCCATTACACACGCTTTAAGATGCCGCCTAGCCCAGTACGCTGTCTGAAACAGGAGCGACGTAAATTGAACAAATGTGATAGAATTTTGCTGACATTTTAAATTAACCATAATATAAAATGATCTAATCGGGTCTCTGTTGGCCCTACCCTAGAAGTTTAATAGTGCATTTTACTCGTCACTTCATGCGCCTTCAGATGCCGCTTAGCCCAATAAGCTATCTGAAATAGGAGCGACGTAAATTGAACAAATGTGATAAAATTTCGCAGAATCCTTATGTTAACCAAAATATAAAATGACCTAATCTAGTCTCTGTTCGCCCTAGCCTAGAAGTATAATAGTGCATTTTGTTCGCCATTTCATGCGCTTTGTGATGCCGCTTAGCCCAATACGCTATCTGACATAGGAGCGACGTAAATTGAAGAAATGTGATAGAATTACGCTGAATTCTTATATTAACCGTAATATAGAATGATCTAATCTGGTCTCTGATTGCCTTATCCTAAAAGTTTAATAGCGCATTTTACTCGCCATTTCATGCGCTTTGAGAGGCCGCTTAGCCCAGTACGCTACCTGAAATAGGAGCGACGTAAGTTGAACAAATGTGATAGAATTACGCTGAATTCTTATATTAACCGTAGTATAAAATGATCTAATCGGGTCTCTGTTTGCCTTATCCTAGAAGTTTGATAGTGCATTTTACTCGCCATTTCATGCGCTTTGAGATGCCGCTTAGCCCAGTAAGCTACCTGAAATAGGAGCGACGTAAGTTGAACAAATGTGATAGAATTACGCTGAATTCTAATATTAACCGTAATATAAAATGATCTAATCGGGTCTCTGTTTGCCTTATCCTAGAAGTTTGATAGTGCATTTTACTCGCCATTTCATGCGCTTTGAGATGCCGCTTAGCCCAATGCGCTATCTGAAATAGGAGCGACGTAAATTGAACAAATGTGATAGAATTTTGCTGAATTCTTAAATTAACTATAATATAAAATGATCTAATCGGGTCACTGATTGCCCTACCCTAGAAGTTTAATAGTGCATTTTACTCGACATTTCATGCGCTTTGAGAGGCCGCTTAGCCCAATACGCTATCTGAAATATGAGCGACGAAAGTTGAACAAATGTGATAGAATTTCGCTGAATTATTTTATTAACCAGAATGTAAAATGATCTAATCTGGTCTCTGTTCGCCCTAGCCTAGAAGTTTAATAGTGGATTTTACTCGGCATTCCACGCGCTTTAAGATGCCGCCTATCCCAGTACGCTATCTGAAATAGGAGCGACCTAAATTGAACGAATGTGATAGAATTTTGCGGAATTCTTAAATTAACCATAATATAAAATGATCTAATCGGGTCTCTGTTTGCCCGACCCTAGAAGTTTAATAGTGCATTTCACTCGTCATTTCATGCGCTTTGAGATGCCCCTAAGCCCAATAAGCTATCTGTAATAGGAGCGACGTAAATTTTACAAATGTGATAGAATTTCGTTGAATTCTTATATTAACCAATATATAAAATGACCTAATCAGGTCTCTGATTGCCCTATCATAGAAGTTTAATAGTTCATTTTACTCGTCATTCCACGCGCTTTAAGATGCCGCCTAGCCCAGTACGCTATCTGAAATAGGAACGACGTAAGTTGAACAAATGTGATAGAATTTCGTTGAATTCTTAAATTAACCATAGTACAAAATGATCTAATCGGGTCTCTGTTTGCCCTACCCTAGAAGTTTAATAGTGCATTATACTCGCCATTTCATGCGCTTTTAGATGCCGCTTTGCCCAGGACGCTATCTGAAATAGGAACGACGTAAATTGAACAAATGTGATAGAATTTTGCTGAATTCTTAAATTAACCATAATATAAAATGATCTAATCGGGTCTCTGTTTGCCCTACCCTAGAAGTTTAATAGTGCATTTTACTCGCCATTTCATGGGCCTTCAGATGCCGCTAAGCCCAATAAGCTGTCTGCAATAGAAGCGACGTAAATTGAACAAATGTGATAGAATTTCGCTAAATTCTTAAAGTAACCTTAATATAAAATGATCTAATCGTGTCTCTGTTTGCCCTACCCTAGAAGTTTAATAGTGCATTTCACTCGTCACTTCATGCGCTTTGAGATACCGCTAAGCACAATAAGCTATCTGTAATAGGAGCGACGTAAATTGAACAAATGTGATAGAATTTCGCTGAATTCTTATATTAACCAAAATATAAAATGATCTAATCGGGTCTCTGATTGCCCTATCATAGAAGTTTAGTAGTGCATTTTACTCGCCATTCCACGCGCTTTAAGATGCCGCCTAGCCCAGTACGCTATCTGAAATAGGAGCGACGTAAGTTGAACAAATGTGATAGAATTTCGTAGAATTCTTATATTAACCAAATTATAAAATGATCTAATCTGGTCTATGTTCGCCCTAGCCTAGAAGTTTAATAGTGCATTTTGTTCGCCATTTCATGCGCTTTGAGATGTCGCTAAGCCCAATAAGCTGTCTGAAATAGGAGCGACGTAAATTGAACAAATGTGATAGAATTTCGCTGAATTCTTATATTAAACAAAATATAAAATGATCTAATCGGGTCTCTGTTTGCCCTACCCTAGAAGATTAATCGTGCATTTTACACGCCATTTCATGCGCTTTGAGATGCCGCTTAGCCCAATACGCTATCTGAAATAGGAGCGACGTAAATTGAACAAATGTGATAGAATTTCGCTGAATTCTTAAATTAACCATAATATAAAATGATCTAATCGGGTCCCTGTTTGCCCTACCCTTGAAGTTTAATAGTGCATTTCACTCGCCATTTCATGCACGTTGAGATGCCGCTTAGCCCAATACGCTATCTGAAATAGGAGCGACGTAATTTGAACAAATGTGATAGAATTTCTCTAAATTCTTTTATTAACCATAATGTAAAATGATCTGATCGGGTCTCTGTTCGCCCTAGCCTAGAAGTTTAGTAGTGCATTTCATTCGCCATTTCATGCGCTTTGAGATGCCGCTTAGCCGAATACGCTATCTGAAATAGGAGCGACGTAAATTGAACAAATGTGATACAATATCCCGGAAATCTTATATTAACCAAAATATAAAATGATCTAATCGGGTCTCTGATTGCCCTATCATAGAAGTTTAGTAGTGCATTTTACTCGCCATTCCACGCGCTTTAAGATGCCGCCTAGCCCAGTACGCTATCTGAAATAGGAGCGACGTAAGTTGAACAAATGTGATAGAATTTCGTAGAATTCTTATATTAACCAAAATATAAAATGATCTTATCTGGTCTATGTTCGCCCTAGCCTAGAAGTTTAATAGTGCATTTTGTTCGCCATTTCATGCGCTTTGAGATGTCGCTAAGCCCAATAAGCTGTCTGAAATAGGAGCGACGTAAATTGAACAAATGTGATAGAATTTCGCTGAATTCTTATATTAAACAAAATATAAAATGATCTAATCGGGTCTCTGTTTGCCCTACCCTAGAAGATTAATCGTGCATTTTACACGCCATTTCATGCGCTTTGAGATGTCGCTAAGCCCAATAAGCTGTCTGAAATAGGAGCGACGTAAATTGAACAAATGTGATAGAATTTCGCTGAATTCTTAAATTAACCATAATATAAAATGATCTAATCGGGTCTCTGTTTGCCCTACCCTAGAAGTTTAATAGTGCATTTCACTCGTCACTTCATGCGCTTTGAGATGCCGCTAAGCCCAATAAGCTATCTGAAATAGGAGCGACGTAAATTGAACAAATGTGATAGAATTTCGCTGAATTCTTACATTAACCATAATGTAAAATGATATAATCGGGTGTCTGTTTGCCCCACCCTAGAAGTTTAATAGTGCATTTCACTCGTCACTTCATGCGCTTTGAGATGCCGCTAAGCACAATAAGCTATCTGTAATAGGAGCGACGTAAATTGAACAAATGTGATAGAATTTCCCTGAAATCTTATATTAAACAAAATATAAAATGATCTAATCGGGTCTCTGATTGCAATATCATAGAAGTTTAATAGTGCATTTTGCTCGCCATTTCATGCGCTTTGAGATGCCGCTTAGCCCAATACGCTATCTGGAATAGGAGCGACGTAAATGGAACAAATGTGATAGAATTTCGCTGAATTCTTAAATTAACCATAGTATAAAATGATCTAATCGGGTCTCTGCTTGCCGTACCCTAGAAGTTCAATAGTGCATTTCACTCGTCATTTCATGCGCTTTGAGATGCCGCTAAGCCCAATAAGCTATCTGTAATAGGAGCGACGTAAATTTTACAAATGTGATAGAATTTCGTTGAATTCTTATATTAACCAAAATATAAAATGATCTAATCGGGTCTCTGATTGCCCTATCATAGAAGTTTAATAGTGCATTTTACTCGCCATTCCACGCGCTTTAAGATGCCGCCTAGCCCAGTACGCTATCTGAGACAGGAGCGACGTAACTTGAACAAATGTGATAGAATTTCGCAGAATTCTTATATTAACCAAAATATAAAATGATCTAATCTGATCTCTGTTCGCCCTAGCCTAGAAGTTTAATAGTGCATTTTACTCGCAATTTCATGCGCTTTGAGGTGCCGCTTAACCCAATACGCTATCTGCAATAGGAGCGACGTAAATTGAACAAACGTGATAGAATTTTGCTGAATTCTTAAATTAACCATAGTACAAAATGATCGGGTCTCTGTTTGCCCTACCCTAGAAGTTTAATAGTGCATTTTGCTCGCCATTTCATGCGCTTTGAGATGCCGCTTAGCCCAATACGCTATCTGAAATAGGAGCGACGTAAATTGAACAAATGTGATAGAATTTCGCTGAATTCTTAAATTAACGATAATATAAAATGATCTAATCGGGTCACTGATTGCCCTATCATAGAAGTTTAATAGTGCATTTTACTCGCCATTCCACGCGCATTAAGATGCCGGCCAGCCCAGTACGCTATCTGAAATAGGAGCGACGTAATTTGAAGAAATGTGATAGAATTACGCTGAATTCTTATATTAACCGTAATATAAAATGATCTAATCGGGTCTCCGTTTGCCCTACCCTAGAAGTTTAATAGTGCATTTCACTCGTCATTTCATGCGCTTTCAGTTGCCGCTTAGCCCAATACGCTATCTGAAATAGGAGCGACGTAAATTGAACAAATGTGATAGAATTTCCCTGAAATCTTATATTAAACAGAATATAAAATGATCTAATCTGGTCTCTGATTGCCCTATCATAGAAGATTAGTAGTGCATTTTACTCGCCATTTCATGCGCTTCGAGATGCCGCTTAGCTCAATACGCTATCTGAAATAGGAGCGACGAAAGTTGAACAAATGTGATAGAATTTCGCTGAATTATTTTATTAACCAGAATGTAAAATGATCTAATCTGGTCTCTGTTCGCCCTACCATAGAAGTCTTATAGTGCATTTCACTCGCCATTTCATGCGCTTTGAGATGCCGCTTAGCCCAATACGCTATCTGAAATAGGAGCGACCTAAATTGAACGAATGTGATAGAATTTTGCTGAATTCTTAAATTAACCATAATATAAAATGATCTAATCGGGTCTCTGCTTGCCCTACCCTAGAAGTTTAACAGTGCATTTTACTCGTCATTTCATGCGCTTTGAGATGCCGCTTTGCCCAATACGCTATCTGAAATAGGAGCGACGTAAATTGAACGAATGTGATAGAATTTCGCTAAATTCTTAAATTAACCATAATATAAAATGATCTAATCGGGTCTCTGTTTGCCCTACCCTAGAACTTCAATAGTGCATTTTACTCGTCATTTCATGCGCTTTGAGATGCCGCTTTGCCCAATACGCTATCTGAAATAGGAGCGACGTAAATTGAACAAATGTGATAGAATTTCACTGAATTCTTATATTAACCAAAATATAAAATGATCTAATCGGGTCTCTGATTGCCCTAGCATAGAAGTTTAATAGTGCATTTTACTCGCCATTCCGAGCGCTTTAAGATGCCACATAGCCCAATACGCTATCTGAAATAGGAGCGATGTAAATTGAACAAATGTGATAGAATTTCGCTGAATTCTTAGATTAACTATAATATCAAATGATCTCATCGGGTCACTGATTGCCCTACCCTAGAAGTTTAATAGTGCATTTTACTTGCCATTTCATGCGCTTTGAAATGCCGCTTAGCCCAATACGCTATCTGAAATATGAGCGACGTAAATTGAACAAATGTGATAGAATTTCGCTGAATTCTTATATTAACCATAATATAAAATGATCTAATCGTGTATCTGTTTGCCTTATCCTAGAAGTTTAATAGTGCATTATTCTCGCCATTTCATGCGCTTCGAGATGCCGCTTAGCCCAATACGCTATCTGAAATAGGAGCGACGTAAATTGAACAAATGTGATAGAATTTTGCTGAATTCTTAAATTAACCATAATATAAAATGATCTAATCGGGTCTCTGTTTGACCTACCCTAGAAGTTTAATAGTGCATTTTGCTCGCCATTTCATGCGCTTTGAGATGCCGCTTAGCCCAATACGCTATCTGAAATAGGAGCGACGTAAATTGAACAAATGTCATAGAATTTCGCTGAATTCTTAAATTAACTATAATATAAAATGATCTAATCGGGTCACTGATTGCCCTACCCTAGAAGTTTAATAGTGCATTTTACTCGCCATTTCATGCGCTTTGAGATGCCGCTTAGCCCAATACGCTATCTGAAATAGCAGCGACGTAAATTGATCAAATGTGATAGAATTTCGCTGAATTCTTATATTAACCAAAATATAAAATGATCTAATCGGGTCTCTGATTGCCCTATCGTAGAAGTTTAGTAGTGCATATTACACGCCATTCCACGCGCTTTAAGATGCCCCCTAGCCCAGTACGCTATATGAAATAGGAGCGACGTAAATTGAACAAATGTGATAAAATTTTGCTGACATCTTAAATTAACCATAACATAAAATGATCTCATCGGGTCTCTGTTTGCCCTACCCTAGAAGTTTAATAGTGCATTTTACTCGCCATTTCATGCGCCTTCAGATGCCGCTTAGCCCAATAAGCTATCTGAAATAGGAGCGACGTAAATTGAACAAATGTGATAGAATTTCCATGAAATCTTATATTAAACAAAATATAAAAAGAGCTAATCGGGTCTCTGATTGCCCTATCATAAAAGTTGAGCTGTCCATTTTACTCGCCATTCCACGCGCTTTAAGATAGCGCCTAGCCCAGTACGCTATCTGAAATAGGAGCGACGTAAGTTGAACCAATGTGATAGAATTTCGCTGAATTCTTTTATTAACCATAATGTAAAATGATCTAATCGGGTCTCTGTTCGCCCTAGCCTAGAAGTTTAATAGTGCATTTTATTCGCCATTTCATGCGCTTTGAGATGACGCTTAGCCCAATACGCTATCTGAAATAGGAGCGACGTAAATTGATCAAATGTGATAGAATTTCCCTGAAATCTTATATTAAACAAAATGTAAAATGATGTAATCGGGTCTCTGATTACTGTATCATAGAAGTATAGCAGTGCATTTTACTCGCCCTTCCACGCGCTTTAAGATGCCGCCTAGCCCAGTACGCTATCTGAAATAGGAGCGACGTAAGATGAACAAATGTGATAGAATTACGCTGAATTCTTATATTAACCGTAATATAAAATGATCTAATCGGGTCTCTGTTTGCCTTATCCGAGAAGTTTAATAGTGCCGTTTACTCGCCACTTCATGCGCTTTGAAATGCCGCTTAGCCCAATACGCTATCTGAAATAGCAGCGACGTAAATTGAACAAATGTGATAGAATTTCCGTGAATTCTTATATTAACCTTAATGTAAAATGATCTAATCGGGTCTCTGTTCGCCCTACCATAGAAGTCTAATAGTGCATTTCACTCGCCATTTCATGCACTTTGAGATGCCGCTTAGCCAAATACGCTATCTGAAACAGGAGCGACGTAATTTGAACAAATGTGATAGAATTTCGCTGAATTCTTTTATTAACCATAATGTAAAATGATCTGATCGGGTCTCTGTTCGCCCTAGCCTAGAAGTTTAGTAGTGCATTTCATTCGCCATTTCATGCGCTTTGAGATGCCGCTTAGCCGAATACGCTATCTGAAATAGGAGCGACGTAAATTGAACAAATGTGATACAATATCCCGGAAATCTTATATTAACCAAAATATAAAATGATCTAATCGGGTCTCTGATTGCCCTATCATAGAAGTTTAGTAGTGCATTTTACTCGCCATTCCACGCGCTTTAAGATGCCGCCTAGCCCAGTACGCTATCTGAAATAGGAGCGACGTAAGTTGAACAAATGTGATAGAATTTTGCTGAATTCTTAAATTAACCATAATATAAAATGATCTAATCGGGTCTCTGTTCGCCCCACCCTAGAAGTTTAATTGTGCATTTCACTCGTCACTTCATGCGCTTTGAGATGCCGCTAAGCCCAATAAGCTATCTGAAATAGGAGCGACGTAAATTGAACAAATGTGATAGAATTTCGCTGAATTCTTATATTAACCATAATGTAAAATGATATAATCCGGTCTCTGTTTGCCCTACCCTAGAAGTTTAATAGTGCATTTCACTCGTCACTTCATGCGCTTTGAGATGCCGCTAAGCACAATAAGCTATCTGTAATAGGAGCGACGTAAATTGAGCAAATGTGATAGAATTTCCCTGAAATCTTATATTAAACAAAATATAAAATGATCTAATCGGGTCTCTGATTGCAATATCATAGAAGTTTAACAGTGCATTTCGCTCGCCATTTCATGCGCTTTGACATGCCGCTTAGCCCAATAAGCTATCTGAAACAGGAGCGACGTAAATTGAAAAAATGTGATAGAATTTCCATGAAATCGTATATTAAACATAATATAAAATGAGCTAATCGGGTCTCTGATTGCCCTATCATAAAAGTTGAGCTGTGCATTTTACTCGCCATTCCACGCGCTTTAAGATGGCGCCTAGCCCAGTACGCTATCTAAAATAGGAGCGACGTAAGTTGAACAAATGTGATAGAATTTCGCTGAATTCTTTTATTAACCATAATGTAAAATGATCTAATCGGGTCTCTGTTCGCCCTAGCCTAGAAGTTTAACAGTGCATTTTATTCGCCATTTCATGCTCTTTGAGATGCCGCTTAGCCCAATACGCTATCTGAAATAGGAGCTACGTAAATTGAACAAATGTGATAGAATTTCTCTGAAATCTTATATTAACCATAATATAAAATGATCTAATCGTGTATCTGTTTGCCTTATCCTAGAAGTTTAATAGTGCATTATTCTCGCCATTTCATGCGCTTCGAGATGCCGCTTAACCCAACACGCTATCTGCAATAGGAGCGACGTAAATTGAACAAACGTGACAGAATTACGCTGAATTCTTATATTAACCGTAATATAGAATGATCTAATCTGGTCTCTGATTGCCTTATCCTAAAAGTTTAATAGCGCATTTTACTCGCCATTTCATGCGCTTTGAGAGGCCGCTTAGCCCAGTACGCTACCTGAAATAGGAGCGACGTAAGTTGAACAAATGTGATAGAATTACGCTGAATTCTTATATTAACCGTAATATAAAATGATCTAATCGGGTCTCTGTTTGCCTTATCCTAGAAGTTTGATAGTGCATTTTACTCGCCATTTCATGCGCTTTGAGATGCCGCTTAGCCCAGTACGCTACCTGAAATAGGAGCGACGTAAGTTGAACAAATGTGATAGAATTACGCTGAATTCTTATATTAACCGTAATATAAAATGATCTAATCGGGTCTCTGTTTGCCTTATCCTAGAAGTTTGATAGTGCATTTTACTCGCCATTTCATGCGCTTTGAGATGCCGCTTAGCCCAACGCGCTATCTGAAATAGGAGCGACGTAAATTGAACAAATGTGATAGAATTTTGCTGAATTCTTAAATTAACTATAATATAAAATGATCTAATCGGGTCACTGATTGCCCTACCCTAGAAGTTTAATAGTGCATTTTACTCGCCATTTCATGCGCTTTGAGAGGCCGCTTAGCCCAATACGCTATCTGAAATATGAGCGACGAAAGTTGAACAAATGTGATAGAATTTCGCTGAATTATTTTATTAACCAGAATGTAAAATGATCTAATCTGGTCTCTGTTCGCCCTAGCCTAGAAGTTTAATAGTGGATTTTACTCGGCATTCCACGCGCTTTAAGATGCCGCCTATCCCAGTACGCTATCTGAAATAGGAGCGACCTAAATTGAACGAATGTGATAGAATTTTGCGGAATTCTTAAATTAACCATAATATAAAATGATCTAATCGGGTCTCTGTTTGCCCGACCCTAGAAGTTTAATAGTGCATTTCACTCGTCATTTCATGCGCTTTGAGATGCCCCTAAGCCCAATAAGCTATCTGTAATAGGAGCGACGTAAATTTTACAAATGTGATAGAATTTCGTTGATTTCTTATATTAACCAATATATAAAATGATCTAATCACTCTGATTGCCCTATCATAGAAGTTTAATAGTGCATTTTACTCGCCATTCCACGCGCTTTAAGATGCCGCCTAGCCCAGTACGCTATCTGAAATAGGAACGACGTAAGTTGAACAAATGTGATAGAATTTCGTTGAATTCTTAAATTAACCATAGTACAAAATGATCTAATCGGGTCTCTGTTTGCCCTACCCTAGAAGTTTAATAGTGCATTATACTCGCCATTTCATGCGCTTTTAGATGCCGCTTTGCCCAGGACGCTATCTGAAATAGGAACGACGTAAATTGAACAAATGTGATAGAATTTTGCTGAATTCTTAAATTAACCATAATATAAAATGATCTAATCGGGTCTCTGTTTGCCCTACCCTAGAAGTTTAATAGTGCATTATACTCGCCATTTCATGCGCTTTTAGATGCCGCTTTGCCCAGGACGCTATCTGAAATAGGAACGACGTAAGTTGAACAAATGTGATAGAATTTCGTTGAATTCTTAAATTAACCATAATATAAAATGATCTAATCGGGTCTCTGTTCGCCCCACCCTAGAAGTTTAATTGTGCATTTCACTCGTCACTTCATGCGCTTTGAGATGTCGCTAAGCCCAATAAGCTGTCTGAAATAGGAGCGACGTAAATTGAACAAATGTGATAGAATTTCGCTGAATTCTTATATTAAACAAAATATAAAATGATCGAATCGGGTCTCTGTTTGCCCTACCCTAGAAGATTAATCGTGCATTTTACACGCCATTTCATGCGCTTTGAGATGCCGCTTAGCCCAATACGCTATCTGAAATAGGAGCGACGTAAATTGAACAAATGTGATAGAATTTCGCTGAATTCTTAAATTAACCATAATATAAAATGATGTAATCGGGTCCCTGTTTGCCCTACCCTTGAAGTTTAATAGTGCATTTCACTCGCCATTTCATGCACGTTGAGATGCCGCTTAGCCCAATACGCTATCTGAAATAGGAGCGACGTAATTTGAACAAATGTGATAGAATTTCCCTGAAATCTTATATTAAACAAAATATAAAATGATGTAATCGGGTCTCTGATTGCAATATCATAGAAGTTTAACAGTGCATTTCACTCGTCACTTCATGCGCTTTGAGATGCCGCTAAGCACAATAAGCTATCTGTAATAGGAGCGACGTAAATTGAACAAATGTGATAGAATTTCGCTGATTTCTTATATTAACCAAAATATAAAATGATCTAATCGGGTCTCTGATTGCCCTATCATAGAAGTTTAGTAGTGCATTTTACTCGCCATTCCACGCGCTTTAAGATGCCGCCTAGCCCAGTACGCTATCTGAAATAGGAGCGACGTAAGTTGAACAAATGTGATAGAATTACGCTGAATTCTTAAATTAACCATAATGTAAAATGATCTAATCGGGTCTCTGTTTGCACTACCCTAGAAGTTTAATAGTGCATTTCACTCGTAACTTCATGCGCTTTGAGATGCCGCTTAGCCCAATACGCTATCTGAAATATGAGCGACGAATGTTGAACAAATGTGATAGAATTTCGCTGATTTATTTTATTAACCAGAATGTAAAATGATCTAATCTGGTCTCTGTTCGCCCTAGCCTAGAAGTTTAGTAGTGGATTTTACTCGGCATTCCACGCGCTTTAAGATGCCGCCTATCCCAGTACGCTATCTGAAATAGGAGCAACCTAAATTGAACGAATGTGATAGAATTTTGCTGAATTCTTAAATTAACCATAATATAAAATGATCTAATCGGGTCTCTGCTTGCCCTACCCTAGAAGTTTAATAGTGCATTTTAGTCGCCATTTCATGCGCTTTGAGATGCCGCTTCGCCCAATACGCTATCTGAAATAGGAGCGACGTAAGTTGAACAAATGTGATAGAATTACGCTGAATTCTTATATTAACCGTAATATAAAATGATATAATCGGGTCTCTGTTTGCCCTATCATAGAAGTTTAATAGTGCATTTTACTCGCCATTCCATGTGCTTTAAGGTGCCGCATAGCCCAATACGCCATCTGGAATAGGAGCGACGTAAATTGGACAAATGTGATAGAATTTCCCTGAATTCTTATATTAACCTCAATGTAAAATGATCTAATCGGGTCTCTCTTCGCCCTACCATAGAAGTCTTATAGTGCATTTCACTCGCCATTTCATGCGTTTTGAGATGCCGCTTAGCCCAATACGCTATCTGAAATAGGAGCGACCTAAATTGAACGAATGTGATAGAATTTTGTTGAAATCTTAAATTAACCATAATATAAAATGATCTAATCGAGTCTCTGCTTGCCCTACCCTAGAAGTTTAATAGTGCATTTTACTCGTCATTTCATGCGCTTTGAGATGCCGCTTTGCCCAATACGCTATCTGAAATAGGAGCGACGGAAATTGAACGAATGTGATAGAATTTCGCTCAATTCTTAAATTAACCATAATATAAAATGATCTAATCGGGTCTCTGTTTGCCCTACCCTAGAAGTTTAATAGTGCATTTTGCTCGCCATTTCATGCGCTTTGAGATGCCGCTTAGCCCAATACGCTATCTGAAATAGGAGCGACGTAAATTGAACAAATGTGATAAAATTTCGCTGAATTCTTAAATTAACTATAATATAAATTGATCTAATCGGGTCACTCATTGCCCTACCCTAGAAGTTTAATAGTGCATTTTACTCGCCATTTCATGCGCTTTGAGATGCCGCTTAGCCCAATACGCTATCTGAAATATGAGCGACGTAAATTGAAGAAATGTGATAGAATTTCGCTGAATTCTTAAATTAACTATAATATAAATTGATCTAATCGGGTCACTGATTGCCCTACCCTAGAAGTTTAATAGTGCATTTTACTCGCCATTTCATGCGCTTTGAGATGCCGCTTAGCCCAATACGCTATCTGAAATAGGAGCGATGTAAATTGAACAAATGCGATGGAATTTCCCTGAAATCTTATATTAAACAAAATATAAAATGATCTAATCGGGTCTCTGAATGCCCTATCATAGAAGTTTAGTAGTGCACTTTACTCGACATTCCACGCGCTTTAACATGCCGCCTAGCCCAGTACGCTATCTGAAATAGGAGCGACGTAAGTTGAACAAATGTGATAGAATTTCGCTGAATTCTTAAATTAACCACAATATAAAGTGATCTAATCGGGTCTCTGTACGCCCTACCATAGGAATCTAATAGTGCATTTTACTCGCCATTTCATGCGCTTTGAGATGCCGCTTAGCCCAAAACGCTATCTGAAATAGGAGCGACGTAAGTTGAGCAAATGTGATAGAATTTCGCTGAATTCTTTTATTAACCATAATGTAAAATGATCTGATCGGGTCTCTGTTCGCCCTAGCCTAGAAGTTTAACAGTGCATTTTACTCGCCAATCCACGCGCTTTAAGATGCCGCCTAGCCCAGTACGCTATCTGAAATAGGAGCGACATAAATTGAACAGATGTGATAAAATTTAGCTGACATCTTAAATTAACCATAATATAAAATGATCTAATCGGGTCTCTCTTTGCATTACCCTAGGAGTTTAATAGTGCATTTTACTCGCCATTTCATGCGCATTGAGATGCCGCTTAGCCCAATACGCTATCTGAAATAGGAGCGACGTAAATTGAACAAATGTGATAGAATTTCACTGAATTCTTATATTAACCAAAATATAAAATGATCTAATCGGGTCTCTGATTGCCCTAGCATAGAAGTTTAATAGTGCATTTTACTCGCCATTCCGCGCGCTTTAAGATGCCGCATAGCCCAGTTCGCTATCTGAAATATGAGAGACGTAAATTGAACAAATGTGATAGAATTTCGCTGAATTCTTATATTAACCAAAATATAAAATGATCTAATCGGGTCTCTGTTTGCCTTATCCTAGAAGTTTAATAGTGCATTTCACTCGTCATTTCATGCGCTTTGAGATGCCGCTAAGCACAATAAGCTATCTGGAATAGCAGCGACGTAAATTGAACAAATGTGATAGAATTACGCCGAATTCTTATATTAACCGTAATATAAAATGTTCTAATCGGGTCTCTGTTTGCCTTATCCTAGAAGTTTAATAGTGCATTTTACTCGCCATTCCACGCGCTTTAAGATGCCGCCTAGCCCAGTACGCTACCTGAAATAGGAGCGACGTAAATTGAACAAATGTGATAGAATTTCGCTGAATTCTTAAATTAACCATAATATAAAATGATCTAATCGGGTCTCTGTTTGCCTTATCCTAGAAGTTTGATAGTGCATTTTACTCGCCATTTCATGCGCTTTGAGATGCCGCTTAGCCCAATACGCTATCTGAAATAGGAGCGATATAAGTTGAACAAATGTGATAGAATTTCGCTGAACTCTTTTATTAACCATAATGTAAAATGATCTAATCGGATCTCTGTTCGCCCTAGCCTAGAACTTTAATAGTGCATTTTATTCGCCATTTCATACGCTTTGAGATGCCGCTTTGCCCAATACGCTATCTGAAATAGGAGCGACGTAAATTGAACAAATGTGATAGAATTTCACTTAATTCTTATATTAACCAAAATATAAAATGATCTAATCGGGTCTCTGATTGCCCTAGCATAGAAGTTTAATTGTGCATTTTACTCGCCATTCCGCGCGCTTTGAGATGCCGCTTAGCCCAATACGCTATCTGAAATAGGAGCGACGTAAATTGAACAAACGTGATAGAATTTCACTGAATTCTTAAATTAACCATAATATAAAATGATCTAATCGGGTCTCTGTTTGACCTACCCTAGAAGTTGAATAGTGCATTTTACTCGCCATTTCATGTGCTTTGAGATGCCGCATAGCCTAATACGCTATCTGGAATAGGAGCGACGTAAATTGATCAAATGTGATAGAATTTCCCTGAATACTTATATTAACCTTAATGTAAAATGATCTAATCGGCTCTCTGTTCGCCCTACCATAGAAGTCTAATAGTGCATTTCACTCGCCATTTCATGCGCTTTGAGATGCCGCTTAGCCCAATACGCTATCTGAAATAGGAGCGACGTAAATTGAACAAATGTGATAGAATTTTGCTGAATTCTTAAATTAACCATAATATTAGATGATGTAATCGGGTCTCTGCTTGCCCTACCCTAGAAGTTTAATAGTGCATTTTACTCGCCATTTCATGCGCTTAGAGATGCCGCTTAGCCCAATACGCTATCTGGAATAGGAGCGACGTAAATTGAACAAATGTGATAGAATTTCCCTGAATTCTTATATTAACCTTAATGTAAAATGATGTAATCGTGTCTCTGTTCGCCCTACCATAGAAGTCTAATAGTGCATTTCACTCGCCATTTCATGCGCTTTGAGATGCCGCTTAGCACAATACGCTATTTGAAATAGGGGCGACGTAAATTGAACAAATGTGATAGAATTACGCTGAATTCTTATATTAACCGTAATATAAAATGATCTAATCGGGTCTCTGTTTGCCTTATCCTAGAAGTTTAATAGTGCATTTCATTCGCCATTTCATGCGCTTTGAGATGCCGCTTAGCCGAATACGCTATCTGAATTAGGAGCGACGTAAATTGAACAAATGTGATCGAAATTCCCTGAAATCTGATATTATACAAAATATAAAATGATCTAATCGGGTCTCTGATTGCCCTATCATAGAAGTTGAGTAGTGAATTTTACTCGCCATTCCACGCGCCTTCAGATGCCGGTTAGCCCAATACGGTATCTGAAATAGGAGCGACGTATATTGAACAAATGTGATAGAATTTCGCTGAATTCTTAAATTAACCATAACATAAAATGATCTAATCGAGTCTCTGCTTGCCCTACCCTAGAAGTTTAATAGTGCATTTTACTCGTCATTTCATGCGCTTTGAGATGCCGCTTTACCCAATACGCTATCTGAAATAGGAGCGACGTAAATTGAACGAATGTGATAGAATTTCGCTCAATTCTTAAATTAACCATAATATAAAATGATCTAAACGGGTCTCTGTTTGCCCTACCCTAGAACTTTAATAGTGCATTTTATTCGCCATTTCATGCGCTTTGAGGTGCCGCTTAGCCCAATACGCTATCTGAAATAGGAGCGACGTAAATTGAACAAATGTGATAGAATTTTGCTGAATTCTTAAATTAACCATAATATGAGATGATGTAATCGGGTCTCTGCTTGCCCTACCCTAGAAGTTTAATAGTGCATTTTACTCGCCATTTCATGCGCTTTGAGATGCCGCTTAGCCCAATACACTATCTGCGATAGGAGCGACGTAAATTGAACAAATGTGATAGAATTTTGCTGAATTCTTAAATTAACCATAGTATAAAATGATCTAATCGGGTCTCTGTTTGCCCTACCCTAGAAGTTTAATAGTGCATTTTGCTCGCCATTTCATGCGCTTTGAGATGCCGCTTAGCCCAATACGCTATCTGAAATAGGAGCGACGTAAATTGAACAAATGTGATAGAATTTCGCTGAATTCTTAAATTAACTATAATATAAATTGATCTAATCGGGTCACTCATTGCCCTACCCTAGAAGTTTAATAGTGCATTTTACTCGCCATTTCATGCGCTTTGAGATGCCGCTTAGCCCAATACGCTATCTGAAATATGAGCGACGTAAATTGAAGAAATGTGATAGAATTTCGCTGAATTCTTAAATTAACTATAATATAAATTGATCTAATCGGGTCACTGATTGCCCTACCCTAGAAGTTTAATAGTGCATTTTACTCGCCATTTCATGCGCTTTGAGATGCCGCTTAGCCCAATACGCTATCTGAAATAGGAGCGACGTAAATTGAACAAATGCGATGGAATTTCCCTGAAATCTTATATTAAACAAAATATAAAATGATCTAATCGGGTCTCTGAATGCCCTATCATAGAAGTTTAGTAGTGCACTTAACTCGACATTCCACGCGCTTTAACATGCCGCCTAGCCCAGTACGCTATCTGAAATAGGAGCGACGTAAGTTGAACAAATGTGATAGAATTTCGCTGAATTCTTAAATTAACCACAATATAAAGTGATCTAATCGGGTCTCTGTACGCCCTACCATAGGAATCTAATAGTGCATTTTACTCGCCATTTCATGCGCTTTGAGATGCCGCTTAGCCCAAAACGCTATCTGAAATAGGAGCGACGTAAGTTGAGCAAATGTGATAGAATTTCGCTGAATTCTTTTATTAACCATAATGTAAAATGATCTGATCGGGTCTCTGTTCGCCCTAGCCTAGAAGTTTAAGAGTGCATTTTACTCGCCAATCCACGCGCTTTAAGATGCCGCCTAGCCCAGTACGCTATCTGAAATAGGAGCGACGTAAATTGAACAGATGTGATAAAATTTAGCTGACATCTTAAATTAACCATAATATAAAATGATCTAATCGGGTCTCTCTTTGCATTACCCTAGGAGTTTAATAGTGCATTTTACTCGCCATTTCATGCGCATTGAGATGCCGCTTAGCCCAATACGCTATCTGAAATAGGAGCGACGTAAATTGAACAAATGTGATAGAATTTCACTGAATTCTTATATTAACCAAAATATAAAATGATCTAATCGGGTCTCTGATTGCCCTAGCATAGAAGTTTAATAGTGCATTTTACTCGCCATTCCGCGCGCTTTAAGATGCCGCATAGCCCAGTTCGCTATCTGAAATATGAGAGACGTAAATTGAACAAATGTGATAGAATTTCGCTGAATTCTTATATTAACCAAAATATAAAATGATCTAATCGGGTCTCTGTTTGCCTTATCCTAGAAGTTTAATAGTGCATTTCACTCGTCATTTCATGCGCTTTGAGATGCCGCTAAGCACAATAAGCTATCTGGAATAGCAGCGACGTAAATTGAACAAATGTGATAGAATTACGCCGAATTCTTATATTAACCGTAATATAAAATGTTCTAATCGGGTCTCTGTTTGCCTTATCCTAGAAGTTTAATAGTGCATTTTACTCGCCATTCCACGCGCTTTAAGGTGCCGCCTAGCCCAGTACGCTACCTGAAATAGGAGCGACGTAAATTGAACAAATGTGATAGAATTTCGCTGAATTCTTAAATTAACCATAATATAAAATGATATAATCGGGTCTCTGTTTGCCTTATCCTAGAAGTTTGATAGTGCATTTTACTCGCCATTTCATGCGCTTTGAGATGCCGCATAGCCCAATACGCTATCTGAAATAGGAGCGACGTAAATTGAACAAATGTGATAGAATTACGCTGAATTCTTATATTAACCGTAATATAAAATGATCTAATCGGGTCTCTGTTTGCCTTATCCTAGAAGTTTAATAGTGCATTTCATTCGCCATTTCATGCTCTTTGAGATGCCGCTTAGCCGAATACGCTATCTGAATTAGGAGCGATGTAAATTGAACAAATGTGATCGAAATTCCCTGAAATCTGATATTATACAAAATATAAAATGATCTAATCGGGTCTCTGATTGCCCTATCATAGAAGTTGAGTAGTGAATTTTACTCGCCATTCCACGCGCTTTAAGATGCCGCCTAGCCCAGTACGCTATATGAAATAGGAGCGACGTAAATTGAACAAATGTGATAGAATTTTGCTGAATTCTTAAATTAACCATAATATAAAATGATCTAATCGGGTCTCTGCTTGCCCTACCCTAGAAGTCTAACAGTGCATTTTACTCGCCATTTCATGCGCTTTGAGATGCCGCTTAGCCCAATACGCTATCTGAAATAGGAGCGACGTAAATTGAACAAATGTGATAGAATTTTGCTGAATTCTTAAATTAACCATAGTATAAAATGATCTAATCGGGTCTCTGTTTGCCCTACCATAGAAGCTTAATATTGCATTTTACTCGCCATTTCATGCGCTTTGAGCTGCCGCTTAGCCCAATACGCTATCTGAAATAGGAGCGACCTAAATTGAACGAATGTGATAGAATTTTGCTGAATTCTTAAATTAACCATAATATAAAATGATCTAATCGAGTCTCTGCTTGCCCTACCCTAGAAGTTTAATAGTGCATTTTACTCGTCACTTCATGCGCTTTGAGATGCCGCTTTGCCCAATACGCTATCTGAAATAGGAGCGACGTAAACTGAACGAATGTGATAGAATTTCGCTCAATTCTTAAATTAACCATAATATAAAATGATCTAATCGGGTCTCTGTTTGCCCAACCCTAGAAGTTTAATAGTGCATTTTACTCGCCATTTCATGCGCCTTCAGATGCCTCTTAGCCCAATACGCTATCTGAAATAGGAGCGACGTAAATTGAACAAATGTGATAGAATTTCCCTGAAATCTTATATTAAACAAAATATAAAATGATCTAATCGGGTCACTGATTGCCCTATCATAGAAGTTTAATAGTGCATTTTACTCGCCATTCCACGCGCTTTAAGTTGCCGCATAGCCCAGTACGCTATCTGAAATAGGAGCGACGTAAATTGAACAAATGTGATAGAATTTTGCTGAATTCTTAAATTAACCATAATATGAGATGATGTAATCGGGTCTCTGCTTGCCCTACCCTAGAAGTTTAATAGTGCATTTTACTCGCCATTTCATGCGCTTTGAGATGCCGCTTAGCCCAATACGCTATCTGAAATAGGAGCGACGTAAATTGAACAAATGTGATAGAATTTTGCTGAATTCTTAAATTAACCATAGTATAAAATGATCTAATCGGGTCTCTGTTTGCCCTACCCTAGAAGTTTAATAGTGCATTTTGCTCGCCATTTCATGCGCTTTGAGATGCCGCTTAGCCCAATACGCTATCTGAAATAGGAGCGACGTAAATTGAACAAATGTGATAGAATTTTGCTGAATTCTTAAATTAACCATAGTATAAAATGATCTAATCGGGTCTCTGTTTGCCCTACCATAGAAGCTTAATATTGCATTTTACTCGCCATTTCATGCGCTTTGAGCTGCCGCTTAGCCCAATACGCTATCTGAAATAGGAGCGACTTAAGTTGAAAAAATGTGATAGAATTTCGCTGAATTCTTTTATGAACCATAATGTAAATTGATCTAATCGGGTCTCTGTTCTCCCTAGCCTAGAAGTATAATGGTGCATTTTATTCTCCATTTCATGCGCTTTGAGATGCCGCTTAGCCCAATACGCTATCTGAAATAGGAGCGACGTAAATTGAACAAATGCGATGGAATTTCCCTGAAATCTTATATTAAACAAAATATAAAATGATCTAATCGGGTCTCTGATTGCCCTATCATAGAAATTTAGTAGTGCATTTTACTCGCCATTCCACGCGCTTTAAGATGCCGCCTAGCCCTGTACGCTACCTGAAATAGGAGCGACGTAAATTGAACAGATGTGATAAAATTTAGCTGACATCTTAAATTAACCATAATATAAAATGATCTAATCGGGTCTCTGTTTGCCCAACCCTAGAAGTTTAATAGTGCATTTTACTTGCCATTTCATGCGCCTTCAGATGCCTCTTAGCCCAATACGCTATCTGAAATAGGAGCGACGTAAATTGAACAAATGTGATAGAATTTCCCTGAAATCTTATATTAAACAAAATATAAAATGATCTAATCGGGTCACTGATTGCCCTATCATAGAAGTTTAATAGTGCATTTTACTCGCCATTCCACGCGCTTTAAGTTGCCGCCTAGCCCAGTACGCTATCTGAAATAGGAGCGACGTAAATTGAGCAAATGTGATAGAATTTCGCTGAATTCTTAAATTAACCATAATATAAAATGATCTAATCGGGTGTCTGTTTGACCTACCCTAGAAGTTTATTAGGGCATTTTACTCGCCATTTCATGTGCTTTGAGATGCCGCATAGCCCAATACGCTATCTGGAATAGGAGCGACGTAAATTGATCAAATGTGATAGAATTTCCCTGAATTCTTTTATTAACCTTAATGTAAAATGATCTAATCGGGTCTCTGTTCGCCCTACCATAGAAGTCTAATAGTGCATTTCACTCGCCATTTCATGCGCTTTGAGATGCCGCTTAGCCCAATACGCTATCTGAAATAGGAGCGACGTAAATTGAACAAATGTGACAGAATTTTGCTGAATTCTTAAATTAACCATAACATAAAATGATCTAATCGGGTCTCTGTTTGCCCTACCCTAGACGTTTAATAGTGCATTTTCCTCGCCATTTCATGCGCTTTGAGATGCCGCTTAGCCCAATACGCTATCTGAAACAGGAGCGACGTAAATTGAACAGATGTGATAAAATTTAGCTGACATCTTAAATTAACCATAATATAAAATGATCTAATCGGGTCTCTGTTTGCCCAACCCTAGAAGTTTAATAGTGCATTTTACTCGCCATTTAATGCGCCTTCAGATTCCTCTTAGCCCAATACGCTATCTGAAATAGGAGCGACGTAAATTGAACAAATGTGATAGAATTTCGCTGAATTCTTATATTAACCTTAATGTAAAATGATCTAATCGGGTCTCTGTTCGCCCGTCCCTAGAAGTTTAATGTTGCATTTCACTCGTCATTTCATGCGCCTTGAGATGCCGCCTAGCCCAGTACGCTATCTTAAATAGGAGCGACGTAAATTGAACAAATGTGATAGAATTACGCTTAATTCTTATATTAAGCGTAATATAAAATGATCTAATCGGGTCTCTCTTTGCATTACCCTAGGAGTTTAATAGTGCATTTTACTCGCCATTTCATGCGCATTGAGATGCCGCTTAGCCCAATATGCTATCTGAAATAGGAGTGACGTAAATTGAACAAATGTGATAGAATTTCCCTGAATTCGTATATTAACCCAAATATAAAATGATCTAATCGAGTCTCTGATTGCCCTATCATCGAAGTTTGATAGTGCATTTCACTCGCCATTCCACGCGCTTTAAGATGCCGCCTAGCCTAGCACGCTGTCTGAAATAGGAGCGACGTAAATTGAACAAATGTGAGAGAATTTCACTGAATTCTTATATTAACCAAAATATAAAATGATCTAATCGGGTCTCTGATTGCCCTAGCATAGAAGTTTAATAGTGCATTTTACTCGCCATTCCGCGCGCTTTAAGATGCCGCATAGCCCAGTTCGCTATCTGAAATATGAGAGACGTAAATTGAACAAATGTGATAGAATTTCGCAGAATTCTTATATTAACCAAAATATAAAATGATCTAATCGGGTCTCTGTTTGCCTTATCCTAGAAGTTTAATAGCGCATTTCACTCGTCATTTCATGCGCTTTGAGATGCCGCTAAGCACAATAAGCTATCTGGAATAGCAGCGACGTAAATTGAACAAATGTGATAGAATTACGCCGAATTCTTATATTAACCGTAATATAAAATGTTCTAATCGGGTCTCTGTTTGCCTTATCCTAGAAGTTTAATAGTGCATTTTACTCGCCATTCCACGCGCTTTAAGATGCCGCCTAGCCCAGTACGCTACCTGAAATAGGAGCGACGTAAATTGAACAAATGTGATAGAATTTCGCTGAATTCTTAAATTAACCATAATATAAAATGATCTAATCGGGTCTCTGTTTGCCCTATCCTAGAAGTTTGATAGTGCATTTTACTCGCCATTCCACGCGCTTTAAGATGCCGCCTAGCCCAGCACGCTACCTGAAATAGGAGCGACGTAAATTGAACAAATGTGATAGAATTTCGCTGAATTCTTAAATTAACCATAACATAAAATGATCTAATCGAGTCTCTGCTTGCCCTACCCTAGAACTTTAATAGTGCATTTTATTCGCCATTTCATGCGCTTTGAGGTGCCGCTTAGCCCAATACGCTATCTGAAATAGGAGCGACGTAAATTGAACAAATGTGATAGAATTTTGCTGAATTCTTAAATTAACCATAATATTAGATGATGTAATCGGGTCTCTGCTTGCCCTACCCTAGAAGTTTAATAGTGCATTTTACTCGCCATTTCATGCGCTTTGAGATGCCGCTTAGCCCAATACGCTATCTGAAATAGGAGCGACGTAAATTGAACAAATGTGATAGAATTTTGCTGAATTCTTAAATTAACCATAATATAAAATGATCTAATCTGGTATCTGTTTGCCCTACCCTAGAAGCTTAATATTGCATTTTACTCGCCATTTCATGCGCTTGGGCTGCCGCTTAGCCCAATACGCTATCTGAAATAGGAGCGACGTAAGTTGAAAAAATGTGATAGAATTTCGCTGAATTCTTTTATGAACCATAATGTAAAATGATCTAATCGGGTCTCTGTTCTCCCTAGCCTAGAAGTTTAACAGTGCATTTTATTCTCCATTTCATGCGCTTTGAGATGCCGCTTAGCCCAATGCGCTATCTGAAATAGGAGCGACGTAAATTGAACAAATGCAATAGAATATCCCTGAAATCTTATATTAAACAAAATATAAAATGATCTAATCGGGTCTCTGATTGCCGTATCATAGAAGTTTAGTAGTGCATTTTATTCGCCATTCCACGCGCTTTAAGATGCCTCATAGCCCAGTACGCTACCTGAAATAGGAGCGACGTAAGTTGAACAAATGTGATAGAATTACGCTGAATTCTTATATTAACCGTAATATAAAATGATATAATCGGGTCTCTGTTTGCCCTATCATAGAAGTTTAATAGTGCATTTTACTCGCCATTTCATGTGCTTCTAGGTGCCGCATGGCCCAATACACTATCTGGAATAGGAGCGACGTAAATTGAACAAATGTGATAGAATTTCCCTGAATTCTTATATTAACCAAAATATAAAATGATCTAATCGGGTCTCTGATTGCCCTATCATAGAAGTTTAATAGTGCATTTTACTCGCCATGTCTAGCGCTTTCAGATGCAGCTTACCCCAATACGCTATCTGAAATAGGAGCGACGTAAATTGAACAAATGTGATAGAATTTCGCTGAATTCTTATATTAACCAAAACATAAAATGATGTAATCGGTTCTCTGATTGCCCTATCATAGAAGTTTAAGAGTTCATTTTGCTCGCCATTCCACGCGCTTTAAGATGCCGCCTATCCCAGTACGCCATCTGAAATAGGAGCGACGTAAGTTGAACAAATGTGATAGAATTTCGCTGAATTCATATATTAACCAAAATATAAAATGATCTAATCGGGTCTCTGTTTGCCTTATCCTAGAAGTTTAATAGTGCATTTTACTCGCCATTTCACGCGCTTTGAGATGCCGATTAGCCCAATACGCTATCTGAAATAGGAGCGACGTAAATTGAACAAATGTGATAGAATTTCGCTGAATTCTTATATTAACCAAAATATAAAATGATCTAATCCGGTCTCTGTTTGCCCTACCCTAGAAATTTAATAGTGCATTTTACGAGCCATTTCTTGCGCTTTGAGATGCAGCTTAGCCCAATACGCTATCTGAAATGGGAGCGACGTAAATTGAACAAATGTGATAGAATTTCCCTGAAATGTTATAGTAAACAAAATATAAAATGATCTAAACGGGACTCTGATTGCCCTATCACAGAAGTTTAGTAGTGCATTTTACTCGCCCTTCCACGTGCTTTAAGATGCTGCCCAGCCCAGTAGACTATCTGAAATAGGAGCGACGTATGTTGAACAAATGTGATAGAATTACGCTGAATTCGTATATTAACCGTAATATAAAATGATCTAAGCGGGTCTCTGTTTGCATTACCCTAGAAGTTTAATAGTGCATTTTACTCGCCATTTCATGCGCTTTAAGATGCCGCTTCGCCCAATACGCTGTCTGCAATAGGATCGACGTAAATTGTACAAATGTGATAGAATTTCCCTGAATTCTTAAATTAACCATAATATAAAATGATCTAACCGGGTCTCTGATTGCCCTACCCTAGAAGTTTAATAGTGCATTTTACTTGCCATTTCATGCGCTTTGAGATGCCGCTTAGCCCAATAATCTATCTGAAATAGGAGCGACGTAAATTGTACAAATGTGATAGAAGTTCCCTGAATACTTATATTAACCTTAATGTAAAATGATCTAATCGGGTCTCTGTTCGCCCTACCCTAGAAGTATAATTGTGCATTTTACTCGCCATTTCATGTGCTTTGAGATTCCGCTTAGCCCAATACGCTATCTGAAATAGGAGCGACGTAAATTGAACAAATGTGATAGGATTTCGCTGAATTCTTAAATTAACCATAATATAGAATGATCTAATCGGGTCTCTATGTGCCCTACCCTAGAAGTTTAATAGTGCATTTTACTCGCCATTTTTTGCGCTTTGAGATGCCGCTTAGCCCAATACGCTATCTGAAATATTAGCGACGTAAATTGAACAAATGTGAGAGAATCCCGCTGAATTCTTATATTAACCTTAATGTAAAATGATCTAGTCGGGTCTCTGTTCGCCCTACCGTAGAAGATTAATAGTGCATTTCACTCGTCATTTCATGCGCTTTGACATGCCGCTTAGCCCAATAAGCTATCTGAAATAGGAGCGACGTAAATTGAACAAATGTGATAGAAGTTCCCTGAATACTTATATTAACCTTAATGTAAAATGATCTAATCGGGTCTCTGTTCGCCCTACCCTAGAAGTTTAACAGTGCATTTTACTCGCCATTTCATGCGCTTTGAGATGCCGCTTAGCCCACTACGCTATCTGAAATAGGAGCGACGTAAATTGAACAAATGTGATAGGATTTCGCTGAATTCTTAAATTAACCATAATATAAAATGATCTAATGGGGTCTCTGTTTGCCCTACCCTAGAAGTTTAATAATGCATTTTACTCGCCATTTCTTGCGCTTTGAGATGCCGCTTAGCACAAGTCGCTATCTGAAATAGGAGCGATGTAAATTGAACAAACGTGATAGAATTTCGCTTAATTCTTATATTAACCTTAATGTAAAATGATCTAATCGGGTCTTTGTTCGCCCTACCCTAGAAGTTTAATAGTGCATTTCACTCGTCATTTCATGCGCTTTGAGATGCCGCTTAGCCCAATAAGCTATCTGAAATAGGAGCGACGTAAATTGAACAAATGTGAGAGAATCTCGCTGAATTCTTATATTAACCTTAATGTAAAATGATCTAATCGGGTCTCTGTTCGCCATACCCTAGAAGATTTATTGTGCATTTCACTCGTCATTTCATGCGCTTTGAGATGCCGCTTAGCCCAATAAGCTATCTGAAACAGGAGCGACGTAAATTGAACAAATGTGATAGAATTTCGCTGAATTCTTATATTAACCAAAATATAAAATGTTCTAATCGGGTCTCTGATTGCCCTATCATAGAAGTTTAATGGTGCATTGTACTCGCCATTCCACGCGCTTTAAGATGCCGCCTAGCCCAGTACGCTCTCTGAAATAGGAGCGACGTAAATTGAACAAATGTGATAGAATTTCCCTGAATTCTTAAATTAACCATAATATAAAATGATCTAACCGGGTCTCTGATTGCCCTACCCTAGAAGTTTAATAGTGCATTTTACTCGCCATTTCATGCGCTTTGAGATGGCGCTTAGCCCAATTCGCTATCTGAAATAGGAGCGACGTAAATTGAACAAATGTGATAGAATTTCCCTGAATTCTTAAATTAACCATAATATAAAATGATCTAACCGGGTCTCTGATTGCCCTACCCTAGAAGTTTAATAGTGCATTTTACTTGCCATTTCATGCGCTTTGAGATGCCGCTTAGCCCAATACGCTATCTGCAATAGGAGCGACGTAAATTAAACAAATGTGATAGAATTTCGCTGAATTCATATATTAACCAAAATATAAAATGATCTAACCGGGACTCTGATTGCCCTATCATAGAAGTTTAAGAGTGCATTTTCCTCGCCATTCCACGCGCTTTAAGATGCCGCCTAGCCCAGTACGCTATCTGAAATAGGAGCGACGCGAGTTGAACAAATGTGATAGAATTTTGCTGAATTCTTAAATTAACCATAATATAAAATGATCTAACCGGGTCTCTGATTGCCCTACCCTAGAAGTTTAATAGTGCATTTTACTTGCCATTTCATGCGCTTTGAGATGCCGCTTAGCCCAATACGCTATCTGAAATAGGAGCGACGTAAGTTGAACAAATTTGATAGAATTTTGCTGAATTCTTAAATTAACCATAATATAAAATGATCTAACCGGGTCTCTGATTGCCCTATCATAGAAGTTTAATAGTGCATTTTACTCGCCATTCCACGCGATTTAAGATGCCGCCTAGCCCAGTACGCTATCTGAAATAGGAGCGACGCAAGTTGAACAAATGTGATAGAATTTTGCTGAATTCTTAAATTAACCATAATATAAAATGATCTAACCGGGTCTCTGATTGCCCTACCCTAGAAGTTTAATAGTGCATTTTACTCGCCATTTCATGCGCTTTGAGATGGCGCTTAGCCCAATACGCTATCTGAAATAGGAGCGACGTAAGTTGAACAAATTTGATAGAATTTTGCTGAATTCTTAAATTAACCATAATATAAAATGATCTAACCGGGTCTCTGATTGCCCTATCATAGAAGTTTAATAGTGCATTTTACTCGCCATTCCACGCGATTTAAGATGCCGCCTATCCGAGTACGCTATCTGAAATAGGAGCGACGTAAATTGAACAAATGTGATAGAATTTCCCTGAAATCTTATATAACCGTAATATAAAATGATCTAATCGGCTCTCTGTTTGCATTACCCTAGAAGTTTAATAGTGCATTTTACTCGTCATTCCACGCGCTTTCAGATGCCGCCTATCCGAGTACGCCATCTGAAATAGGAGCGACGTAAATTGAACAAATGTGATAGAATTTTTCTGAATTCTCAAATTAACCATAATATGAAATGATCTAATCGGGTCTCTGTTTGACCTACCCTACAAGTTTAACAGTGCATTTTACTCGCCATTTCATGCGCTTTGAGATGCCGCTTAGACCAATTCGCTATCTGAAATAGGAGCGACGTAAATTGAACAAATGTGATAGAATTTCGCTGAATTCTTAAATTAACCATAATATAAAATGATCTAATGGGGTCTCTGTTTGCCCTACCCTAGAAGTTTAATAGTGCATTTTACTCGCCATTTCTTGCGCTTTGAGATGCCGCTTAGCCCAATACGCTATCTGAAATAAAAGCGACGTAAATTGAACGAATGTGATAGAATTTCGCTGAATTCTTATATTAACCAAAATATAAAATGATCTAACCGGGACTCTGATTGCCCTATCATAGAAGTTTAAGAGTGCATTTTCCTCGCCATTCCACGCGCTTTAAGATGCCGCCTAGCCCAGTACGCTATCTGAAATAGGAGCGACGCAAGTTGAACAAATGTGATAGAATTTTGCTGAATTCTTAAATTAACCATAATATAAAATGATCTAACCGGGTCTCTGATTGCCCTACCCTAGAAGTTTAATAGTGCATTTTACTCGCCATTTCATGCGCTTTGAGATGGCGCTTAGCCCAATACGCTATCTGAAATAGGAGCGACGTAAATTGAACAAATGTGATAGAATTTCCCTGAATTCTTAAATTAACCATAATATAAAATGATCTAACCGGGTCTCTGATTGCCCTACCCTAGAAGTTTAATAGTGCATTATACTTGCCATTTCATGCGCTTTGAGATGCCGCTTAGTCCAATACGCTATCTGAAATAGGATCGACGTTAGTTGAACAAATGTGATAGAATTACGCTGAATTCTTATATTAACCGTAATATAAAATGATCTATTCGGGTCTCTGTGTGCCCTACCCTAGAAGTTTAATAGTGCATTTTACTGGCCATTTCTTGCGCTTTGAGATGCCGCTTAGCCCAATACGCTATCGGAAATAGGAGCGAAGTAAATTGAACAAATGTGATAGAATTTCCCTGAAATGTTATAGTAAACACAATATAAAATGAGCTAACCGGGTCTCTGATTGCCCTATCATAGAAGTTTAATAGTGGATTTTACCCGCCATTCCGCGCGCTTTAAGATGCCGCTTAGCCCAATACGCTATCTGAAACAGGAGCGACGTAAATTGAACAAATGTGATAGAATTCTGCTGAATTCTTAAATTAACCAAAATATAAAATGATCTAATCGGGTCTCTGTTTGCCCTACCCTAGAAGTTTAATAGTGCATTTTACTTGCCATTTCATGCGCTTTGAGATGCCGCTTAGCCCAATACGCTATCTGAAATAGGAGCGACGTAAATTGAGCAAATGTGATAGAATTTCGCTGAATTCTTGTATTAACCATAATATAAAACGATCTAATCGGGTCTCTGATTGCCCTACCCTAGAAGTTCAATAGTGCATTTTACTCGCCATTTCATGCGCTTTGAGATGTCGCTTAGCCCAATACGCTATCTGAAATAGGAGCTACGTAAGTTGAACAAATGTGACAGAATTACGCTGCATTCTTATATTAACCGTAATATAAAATGATCTAACCGGGTCTCTGTTTGCCTTATCATAGAAGTTTAATAGTGCATTTTCTCGCCATTTCATGCGTTTTGAGATGCCGCTCAGCCCAATAGGCTATCTGAAATAGGAGTGACGTAAATTGAACAAATGTGATAGAATTTCGCTGAATTGATAAATTAACCATAATATAAAATGATCTAATCGGGTCTCTGTTTGCCCTACCCTAGAAGTTTAATAGTGCATTTTACTCGCCATTCCACGCGCTTTAAGATGCCGCCTAGCCCAGTATGCTATCTGAAATAGGAACGACGTAAATTGAACAAATGTGATAGAATTTCGCTGAATTCTTATATTAACCATAATATAAAACGATCTAATCGGGTCTCTGATTGCCCTACCCTAGAAGTTCAATAGTGCATTTTACTCGCCATTTCATGCGCTTTGAGATGTCGCTTAGCCCAATACGCTATCTTAAATAGGAGCGACGTAAATTGAACAAATGTGATAGAATTTCGCTGAATTCTTATATTAACCGACATATAAAATGATCTAATCGGGTCTCTGAATGCCCTATCATAGAAGTTTAATAGTGCATTTTACTCGACATTCCACGCGCTTTAAGTTGCCGCCTAGCCCAGTACGCTATCTGAAATAAGAGCTACGTAACTTGAACAAATGTGACAGAATTACGCTGAATTCTTATATAAACCGTAATATAAAATGTTCTAATCGGGTCTGTGTTTGCCCTACCCTAGAAGTTTAATAGTGCATTTTACCCGCCATTTCATGCGCATTGATATGACGCTTAGCCTAATACGCTATCTGAAATAGGAGCGACGTCAATTGAACAAATGTGACAGAATTTCGCTGAATTCTTATATTAACCATAATGTAAAATGATCTAATCGGGTCTCTGTTCGCCCTACACTTGAAGTTTAATAGTGCATTCCACTCGTCATTTCATGCGCTTTGAGATGCCACCCAGCCCAGTACGCTATCTGAAATAGGAGCGACGTAAATTGAACAAACGTGATAGAATTTTGCTGAATTCTTAAAGTAACCATAATATAAAATTATCTAATATGGTCTCTGTTTGCCCTACCGTAGAAGTTTAATAGTGCATTTTACTCGCCATTTCATGCGCATTGATATGACGCTTAGCCTAATACGCTATCTGAAATAGGAGCGACGTCAATTGAACAAATGTGACAGAATTTCGCTGAATTCTTATATTAACCATAATGTAAAATGATCTAATCGGGTCTCTGTTCGCCCTAACCTAGAAGTTTGATGGTGCATTCCACTCGAGATTTCATGCGCTTTAAGTCGCCGCTTAGCCCAATACGCTATCTGAAATAGGAGCGACGTTACTTGAACAAATGTAATAGAATTTCGCTGAACTCTTATATTAACCATAATGTAAAATGATCTAATCGGATCTCTGTTCGCCCTACCCTAGAAGTTTAACAGTGCATTTTACTCGCCATTCCACTCGCTTTATGATGCCGCTTAGCCCAATACGCTATCTGAAATACGAGCGACGTAAATTGAACAAATGTGATAGAACTTCGCTGAATTCTTATAGTAACCATAATGTAAAATGATCTAATCGGGTTTCTGTTTGCCCTACCGTAGAAGTTTAATAGTGCATTTTACTCGCCATTTCATGAGCATTGATATGACGCTTAGCCTAATACGCTATCTGAAATAGGAGCGACGTCAATTGAACAAATGTGACAGAATTTCGCTGAATTCTTATATTAACCATAATGTAAAATGATCTAATCGGGTCTCTGTTCGCCCTAACCTAGAAGTTTGATGGTGCATTCCACTCGAGATTTCATGCGCTTTAAGTCGCCGCATGGCCCAATACGCTATCTGAAACAGGAGCGACGTAAATTGAACAAACGTAATAGAATTTCGCTGAATTCTTATATTAACCATAATGTAAAATGATCTAATCGGGTCTCTGTTCGCCCTACCCTAGAAGTTTAACAGTGCATTTTACTCGCCATTCCACTCGCTTTATGATGCCGCTTAGCCCAATACGCTATCTGAAATACGAGCGACGTAAATTGAACAAATGTGATAGAACTTCGCTGAATTCTTATACTAACCCTAATGTAAAATGATCTAATCGGGTCTCTGTTCGCCCTACCCTAGAAGTTTAATAGTGCATTTCACTCGTCATTTCATGCGCTTTGAGATGCCGCTTAGCCCAATACGTTATCTGAAATAGGAGCGACGTAAATTGAACAAATGTGATAGAATTTCGCTGAATTCTTATATTAACCAAAATATAAAATGATCTAATCGGTTCTCTGATTGCCGTATCATAGAAGTTTAATAGTGCATTTTACTCGCCATTTCATGCGCTTTGAGATGACGCTTAGCACAATACGCTATCTGAAATAGGAGCGACGTAAATTGAACGAATGTGATAGAATTTCGCTGAATTCTTATATTAACCATAATGTAAAATAATCAAATCGGGTCTCTGTTTGCCCTACCCTAGAAGTTTAATAGTGCATTTCACTCGTCATTTCATGCGCTCTGAGATGCCGCTTATTCCAATACGCTATCCGAAACGGGAGCGATGTAAATTGAACAAATGCGATAGAATTTCGATGAATTCTTTTATTAACCATAATGTTAAATGATCTAATCGTGTCTCTGTTCGCCCTAGCGTAGAAGCTTAATAGTGCATTTTATTCGTCGTTTCATGCGCCTGGAGCTGCCGCTTAGCCCAATACGCTATCTGAAATAGGAGCGACGTAAATTGAACAAATGTGATAGAATTTCGCTGAATTCTTATATTAACCAAAATATAAAATGATCTAATCGGGTCTCTGATTGCCCTATCATAGAAGTTTAATAGTGCATTTTACTCGCCATTCCACGCGCTTTAAGATGCCGCCTAGCCCAGTACGCTATCTGAAATAGGAGCGACGTAAATTGAACAAATGTGGTAGACTTTTGCCGAATTCTTGAATTAACCATAATATAAAATGATGTAATCGGCTCTCTGTTCGCCCTACCCAAGAAGTTTAATTGTGCATTTCTCTCGTCATTTCATGCGCTTTGAGATGCCGCTTAGCCCAGTACGCTGTCTGAAATAGGAGCGACGTAAATTGAACAAATGTGATAGAATTACGCTGAATTCTTATATTAACCGTAATATAAAATGATCTAATCGGGTCTCTGTTTGCCTTACCCTAGAAGTTTAATAGTGCATTTTACTCGGCATTTCCTGTGCTTTGAGATGCCGCTTAGCCCAATACGCTATCTGAAATTGGAGCGACGTAAATTGAACAAATGTGATAGAATTTGGCTGAATTCTTAAATTAACCATAATATAAAATGATCTAATCGGGTCTCTGTTTGCCCTACCCTGGAAGTTTAATAGTGCATTTTACTCGCCATTTCATGCGCTTTGAGATGGCGCTTAGCCCAATACGCTATCTGAAATAGGAGCGACGTAAATTGAACAAATTTGATAGAATTTCCCTGAATTCTTATATTAACATTAATGTAAAATGATCTAATCGGGTCTTTTTTCACCCAACCCTAGAAGTTTAATAGTGCATTTCACTAGTCATTTCATGCGCTTTGAGATGCCGCTTAGCCCAGTACGCTGTCTGAAATAGGAGCGCCGTAAATTGAACAAATGTGATAGAATTACGCTGAATTCTTATATTAACCATAATATAAAATGATCTAATCGGCTCTGTGTTTGCCCTACCCTAGAAGTTTAATAGTGCATTTTCCTCGCCATTTCATGCGCATTGATATGACGCTTAGCCTAATACGCTATCTGAAATAGGAGCGACGTCAATTGAACAAATGTGACAGAATTTCGCTGAATTCTTATATTAACCATAATGTAAAATGATCTAATCGGGTCTCTGTTCGCCCTACACTTGAAGTTTAATAGTGCATTGCACTCGTCATTTCATGCGCTTTGAGATGCCACCCAGCCCAGTACGCTATCTGAAATAGGAGCGACGTAAATTGAACAAACGTGATAGAATTTTGCTGAATTCTTAAAGTAACCATAATATAAAATGATCTAATATGGTCTCTGTTTGCCCTACCGTAGAAATTTAATAGTGCATTTTACTCGCCATTTCATGCGCATTGATATGACGCTTAGCCTAATACGCTATCTGAAATAGGAGCGACGTCAATTGAACAAATGTGACAGAATTTCGCTGAATTCTTATATTAACCATAATGTAAAATGATCTAATCGGGTCTCTGTTCGCCCTAACCTAGAAGTTTGATGGTGCATTCCACTCGAGATTTCATGCGCTTTAAGTCGCCGCTTAGCCCAATACGCTATCTGAAATAGGAGCGACGTAAATTGAACAAATGTAATAGAATTTCGCTGAATTCTTCTATTAATCATAATGTAAAATGATCTAATCGGGTCTCTGTTCGCCCTACCCTAGACGTTTAACAGTGCATTTTACTCGCCATTCCACTCGGTTTATGATGCCGCTTAGCCCAATACGCTATCTGAAATACGAGCGACGTAAATTGAACAATTGTGATAGAACTTCGCTGAATTCTTATAGTAACCATAATGTAAAATGATCTAATCGGGTCTCTGTTCGCCCTACCCTAGAAGTTTAATAGTGCATTTCACTCGTCATTTCATGCGCTTTGAGATGCCGCTTAGCCCAATACGTTATCTGAAATAGGAGCGACGTCAATTGAACAAATGTGACAGAATTTCGCTGAATTCTTATATTAACCATAATGTAAAATGATCTAATCGGGTCTCTGTTCGCCCTAACCTAGAAGTTTGATGGTGCATTCCACTCGAGATTTCATGCGCTTTAAGTCGCCGCATGGCCCAATACGCTATCTGAAACAGGAGCGACGTAAATTGAACAAATGTAATAGAATTTCGCTGAATTCTTATATTAACCATAATGTAAAATGATCTAATCGGGTCTCTGTTCGCCCTACCCTAGAAGTTTAACAGTGCATTTTACTCGCCATTCCACTCGCTTTATGATGCCGCTTAGCCCAATACGCTATCTGAAATACGAGCGACGTAAATTGAACAAATGTGATAGAACTTCGCTGAATTCTTATAGTAACCATAATGTAAAATGATCTAATCGGGTCTCTGTTCGCCCTACCCTAGAAGTTTAATAGTGCATTTCACTCGTCATTTCATGCGCTTTGAGATGCCGCTTAGCCCAATACGTTATCTGAAATAGGAGCGACGTAAATTGAACAAATGTTATAGAATTTCGCTGAATTCTTATATTAACCAAAATATAAAATGATCTAATCGGTTCTCTGATTGCCGTATCATAGAAGTTTAATAGTGCATTTTACTCGCCATTTCATGCGCTTTGAGATGACGCTTAGCACAATACGCTATCTGAAATAGGAGCGACGTAAATTGAACGAATGTGATAGAATTTCGCTGAATTCTTATATTAACCATAATGTAAAATAATCTAATCGGGTCTCTGTTTGCCCTACCCTAGAAGTTTAATAGTGCATTCCACTCGTCATTTCATGCGCTTTGAGATGCCGCTTAGCCCAATACGCTATCTGAAATAGGAGCGACGTGAATTGATCAAATGTGATAGAATTACGCTGAATTCTCAAATTAACCATAATATAAAATGATCTAATCGGGTCTCTGTTCGCCCTACCGTAGAAGTTTAATAGTGCATTTTACTCGTCATTCCACGCGCTTTAAGTCGCCGCTTAGCCCAATACGCTATCTGAAATAGGAGCGACGTAAATTGAACGAATGTGATAGAATTTCGCTGAATTCTTAAATTAACCGAAATATAAAATGATCTAATCGCGTCTCTGATTGCCCTATCATAGAAGTTTGATAGTGCATTTTACTCGTCATTCCACGCGCTTTAAGTCGCCGCTTAGCCCAATACGCTATCTGAAATAGGAGCGACGTAAATTGAACAAATGTAATAGAATTTCGCTGAATTCTTATATTAACCATAATGTAAAATGATCTAATCGGGTCTCTGTTCGCCCTACCGTAGAAGTTTAATAGTGCATTTTACTGGCCATTTCATGCGCTTTGAGGTGCCGCTTAGCCCAATACGCTATCTGAAATAGGAGCGACGTAAATTATACAAATGTGATAGAATTTTGCTGATTTCTTAAATTAACCAAAATATAAAATGATCTAATCGGGTCTCTGTTTGCCCTACCCTAGAAGTTTAATAGTGCATTTTACTCGCCATTTCATGCGCATTGAGATGACGCTTAGCCCAATACGCTATCTGAAATAGGAGCGACGTAAATTGAACAATTGTGATAGAATTTTGCTGAATTCTTAAATTAACCAAAATATAAAATGATCTAATCGGGTCTCTGATTACCGTAGCCCACAAGTTTAATAGTGCATTTTACTCGCCATTTCATGCGCTTTGATATGCCGCTTAGCCCAATACGCCATCTGAAATAGGAACGACGTAAATTGAACAAATCTGATAGAATTACGCTGAATTCTTATATTAGCCGTAATATAAAATGATCTAATCGGGTCTCTGTTTGCCTTACCCAAGAAGATTAATAGTCCATTTTACTCGCCATATCATGCGCTTTGAGATGCTTTTTAGCCCAATACGCTATCTGAAATAGGAGCGACGTAACTTGAACAAATGTGATAGAATTTCGCTGAATTCTTAAATTAACCATAATATAAAATGATCTAAATGGGTCTCTGTTTGCCCTACCCTAGAAGTTTAATAGTGCATTTTACTCGCCGTTTCTTGCGCTTTGAGATGCCGCTTAGCCCAATACGCTATCTGAAATATTAGCGACGTAAATTGAACAAATGTGAGAGAATCTCGCTGAATTCTTATATTAACCTTAATGAAAAATGATCTAATCGGGTCTCAGTTCGCCCTACCCTAGAAGATTAATAGTGCATTTCACTCGTCATTTCATGCGCTTTGAGATTCCGCTTAGCCCAATAAGCTATTTGAAATAGGAGCGACGTAAATTGAACAAATGTGATAGAAGTTCCCTGAATACTTATATTAACCTTAACGTAAAATGATCTAATCGGGTCTCTGTTTGCCTTACCCTAGAAGATTAATAGTCCATTTTACTCGCCATATCATGCGCTTTGAGATGCTTTTTAGCCCAATACGCTATCTGAAATAGGAGCGACGTAACTTGAACAAATGTGATAGAATTTCGCTGAATTCTTATATTAACCATAACATAAAATGATCTAATCGGGTCTCTGTTTGCCCTACCCTAGAAGTTTAATAGTGCATTTTACTCGCCATTTCATGCGCATTGATATGACGCTTAGCCCAATACGCTATCTGAAATAGGAGCGACGTAAATTGATCAAATGTGATTGAATTACGCTGAATTCTTAAATTAACCATAATATAAAATGATCTAATCGTGTCTCCGATTGCCCTACCCTAGATGTTTAATAGTGCATTTTACTCGCCATTCCAAGTGCTTTAAGATGCCGCCTAGCCCAGTACGCTATCTGAAATTGGAGCGACGAAAATTGCACAAATGTGATAGAATTTTGCTGAATCCTTAAATTAACCAAAATATAAGATGATCTAATCGGGTCTCTGTTTGGAATACCCTAGAAGTTTAATAGGGCATTTTACTCGCCATTTCATGCGCTTTGATATGCCGCTTAGCCCAATACGCTATCTGAAATAGGAGCGACGTAAATTGAACAAATGTGATAGAATTTCGCTGAATTCTTATATTAACCATAATGTAAAATGATCTAATCGGGTCTCTGTTCAACCCTAACCTAGAAGTTTAATAGTGCATTCTACTCGTCATTTCATGCGCTTTGATGTGCCACCCAGCCCAGTACGCTATCTGAAATAGGAGCGACGTAAATTGAACAAACGTGATAGAATTTTGCTGAATTCTTAAATTAACCATAATATAAAATGATCTAATCGCGTCTCTGATTGCCCTATCATAGAAGTTTAATAGTGCATTCCACTCGTCATTTCATGCGCTTTGAGTTGCCGCTTAGCCCAATACGCTATCTGAAATAGGAGCGACGAAAATTGAACAAATGTGATTGAATTTCGCTGAATTCTTATATTAACCATAATGTAAAATGATCTAATCGGGTCTCTGTTCAACCCTAACCTAGAAGTTTAATAGTGCATTCTACTCGTCATTTCATGCGCTTCGAGATGCCGCCTAGCCCAGTACGCTATCTGAAATAGAAGCGACGTAAATTGAACAAATGTGATAGAATTTTGCTGAATTCTTACATTAACAAAAATATAAAATGATCTAATCGGTTCTCTGATTGCCGTATCAAAGAAGTTTAATAGTGCATTTTACTCGCCATTTCATGCGCTTTGAGATGACGCTTAGCACAATACGCTATCTGAAATAGGAGCGACGTAAATTGAACAAATGTGATCGAATTACGCAGAATTCTTGTATTAACCATAATATAGAATGATCTAATCGGGTCTTTGATTGCACTATCATAGAAGGTTAGTAGTGCATTTTACTCGACATTTCATGCGCTTTAAGATGCCGCCTAGCCCAATACGCTATCTGAATTTGTAGCTACGTAAATTGAACAAACGTGATAGAATTACGCAGAATTCTTATATTAACCATAATTTAAAATGATCTAATCGGGACTCTGATTCCCCTATCATAGAAGTTTAACAGTGCATTTTAGTCATCATTTCATGCGCTTTAAGGTGCCGCCTAGCCCAATACGCTATCTGACATTGGAACTACGTAAATTGTACAAGTGTGACAGAGTTACGCTGAATGCTTATAATAACAATAATATAAAATGATCTAATCGTGTCTCCGATTGCCCTATCATAGAAGGTTAATAGTTGATTTTACTCGTCATTTCATGCGCTTTAAGGTGCCGCTTAGCCCAATATGCTGTCTGAAATAGGTGCGACGTAAATTGAACAAATGTGATAGAATTACGCAGAATTCTTATATTAACCATAATATAACACGATCTATTCTGGTTTCTGATTGCCCTATCATAAAAGGTTAATAGTGCATTTTACTCATCATTTCATGCGCTTTAAGGTGCCGCATAGCCCAATACGCTATCTGAAATAGGGGCGACGTAAATTGAACAAATGTGATATAATTACGCTGAATTCTTATATTAACAATAATATAAAATGATCTAAACGGGTCTCTGATTGCCCAATCATAGAAGTTTCGTAGTGCATTTTACTCGTCATTTCATGCGCTTTATGGTATCGTTTAGCCCAATACGCTATCTGAAATAGGAGCGACGTAAATTGAACAAATGTGATAGAGTTACGACGAATTCTTAAATTAACCATAATATAAGATGATCTAATCGGGTCTCTGATTGCCCTATCCTAGAAGTTTTGTAGTGCATTTTACTCGACATTTCATGCGCTTTAAGATGCCGCTTAGCCCAATACGCTATCTGAAATTGGAGCTACGTAAATTGTACAAACGTGATAGAATTACGCAGAATTCTTATATTAACCATAGTATAATACGATCTATTCGGGTCTCTGTTTGCCCTACCCTAGAAGTTTAATAGTGCATTTAACTCGACATTTCAAGCGCTTTAAGGTGCCTCTTGGCCCAATACGCTGTCTGAAATAGGATATACGTTAATTGAACAAATGTGACAGAATTACGCAGAATTCTTATATTAACCATAACATAATACGATCTATTCGGGTCTCTGATCGCCCTATCATAGAAGTTTAATAGAGCATTTTACTCGTCATTTCATGCGCTATAAGGTGCCGCTTAGCCCAATACGCTATCTCAAATAGGAGCGACGTAAATTGAACAAATGTGATAGAATTTCGCTGAATTCTTAAATTAACCATAATATAAAATGATCTAATCGGGTCTCTGTTTGCCCTACCCTTCAAGTTTAATAGTGCATTTTACTCGACATTTCATGCGCTTTAAGATGCCGCCTAGCCCGATACGCTATCTGAAATTGGAGCTACGTAAATTAAACAAACGTGATAGAATTACGCAGTATTCTTATATCAATCATAATATAAGATGACGTAATCGGGTCTCTGATTGCCCTATCCGAGAAGTTAAGTAGAGCATCTTAGTCGCCATTTCATGCGCTTCAAGATGCCGCCTCGCACAATACGCTATCAGAAATAGGAGCGTCGTAAATTGAACAAATGTGATAGAATTACGCAGAATTCTTATATTAACCACAATTTAAAATCATCTATTCGGGTCTCTGATTGCCCTATCATAGAAGTTTAATAGTGCATTTTACTCGCCATTCCATGCGCTTTAAGATGCCGCCTATTCGAATACGCTATCTGAAGTAGGAGCTACGTAAATTGAACAAATGTGATAGAATTTCGCAGAATTCTCAAATTAACCTTAATATGAAATGATCTAATCGGGACTCTGTTTGCCCTACCCTCGAAGTTTAATAGTGCATTTTACTCGACATTTCATGCGCTTTATGATGCTACCTAGCGCAATACGCTATCTGAAATAGGGGCAACGTAAATTGAACAAATGTGCTAAAATTACGCTGAATTCTTATATTAACAATAATGTAAAATGATCTGAACGTGTATCTGATTGCCCTATCATAGAAGTTTCATAGTGCATTTTACTCGTCATTTCATGCGTTTTAAGGTGCCGCCTAGCCATATACGCTATCTGAAATTGGAGCTACGTAAATTGCACAAGTGTGATAGACATTCGCTGAATTCTTAAATTAACCATAACATAAAATGATCTAATCGGGTCTCTGTTTGCCGTACCCTAGAAGTTTAATAATGCATTTTACGCGACATTTCATGCGCTTTAAGATGCCACATACTCCAATACGCTATCTGAAATAGGGGCGACGTAAATTGAACAAATGTGATAAAATTACGCTGCATTCTTATATTAACAATAATATAAAATGATCTAATCGGGTCTCTGATTGCCCTATCCTAGATGTTTAGTAGTGCATTTTACTCAACATTTCATGCGCTTTAAGATACCGCTTAGCCAAATACGCTATCTGAAATAGGAGCGACGTAAGTTGAACAAATGTGATAGAATTTCGCTGAATTCATATATTAACCACAGTTTAAAACGATGTATTCGGTTCTCTGATTGCCATATCATAGAAGTTTAATAGTGCATTTTACTCGCCATTTCATGCGCTTTAACATGCCACCTAGCCCATTACGCTATCTGAAATAGGCGCGGCGTAATTTGAACAAATGTGATAGGATTACACTGAAATCTTATATTAACAATAATATAAAATGATCTAATCGGGTCTCTGATTGCCCTATCAAAGAAGTTTAGTAGTGCAATTTACTCGTCATTTCATGCGCTTTAAGGTGCCGTCTAGCCCAGTCTGCTATCTCAAATTGGAGATACGTAAATTGAACAAATGTGATAGAATTACGCAGAATTCTTATATTAACCATAATATAAAATGATCTAATCGGGTCTCTGATTGCCCTATCCTAGAAGTTTGGTAGTGCATTTTACTCGACATTTCATGCGCTTTAGGATCCCGGTTATACCAATACGCTATCTGAAATAGGAGCGACGTAAATTGAACAAATGTGATAGAATTACGCAGAATTTTTATATTAACCATAATATTGAATGTTCTAATCGGGTCTCTGATTGCCCTATCATAGAAGTTTAATAATGCATTTTTCTCGTCATTGCATGCGCTTTAAGGTGCCACTTAGCCCAATACGCTATCTGAAAAGAAGCGACGTAAATTGAACAAATGTGATAGAATTTCGCTGAATTCTTATATTAACCATAATATAAAATGATCTAACCGGGTCTCTGATTGCCCTATCTTAGAAGTTTAATAGTGCATTTTACTCGACATTTCATGCGCTTTAAGATGCTACCTAGCCAAATACCGTATCGTAAATGCGGGCGACGTAAATTGAACAAATGTGATAAAATTACGCTGAATTCTTATATTAACCATAATAAAGAATGATGTAATCGGGTCTCTGTGTGCCCTATCATAGAAGGTTAGTAGTGCATTTTACTCGCCATTCCACGCGCTTTAAGATGCCGGCTAGCCCAATACGCTATCTGAAATAGGAGCGACGTAAATTGAACAAATGTGCTGGAATTACGTAGAATTCTTATATTAACCATAATTTAAAATGATCTAATCGGTTCTCTGATCGCCCTATCATAGAAGTCTAATAGTGCATTTTACTCGACATTTCATTCGCTTTAAGCTGCCGCCTAGCCCAATACGCTATCTGTAATAGGAGCGACGTAAATTGAACAAATGTGATAGAATTACGCAGAATTCTTATATTAATCATAATATAATATGATCTAATCGGGTCTCTGATTGCCCTATCATAGAAGTTTAATAGCGCATTTTACTCGTCATTCCATGCGCTTTAAGATGCCGCCTATTCGAATACGCTATCTGAAGTAGGAGCGACGTAAATTGAACAATTGTGATAGAATTACACTGAATTCTTATATTAACCATAACATAAAATGATCTAATCGGTTCTCTGATTGCCCTATCAAAGAAGTTTAGCAGTGCATTTTACTCGTCATTTCATGCGCTTTAAGGTGCCGCTTAGCCCAATACGCTATCTGAAATCGGAGCGACGTAAATTGAACAAACGTGATAGAATTTCGCAGAATTCTTATATTAACCATAATATAATACGATCTATTCGGGTCTCTGATTGCCCTACCATAGAAGTTTAGTAGTGCATTTTACTCGACATTTCGTGCGCTTTAAGAGGCCGCTCAGCCCAATACGCTACCTGAAGTACGAGCGACGTAAATTGAACAAACGTGATAGAGTTTCGCTGAATTGTTAAATTATCCATAATATAAAATGATCTAATCGGTTCTCTGTTTGACCTACCATAGAATTTCAATAGTGCATTTTACTCGGCATTTCATGCGCATTAGGATGCCACATGGCCCAATACGCTATCTGAAATAGGGGCGACGTAAATTGCACAAATGTGATAAAATTTCGCTGAATTCTTATATTAACCATAATATAAGATGACCTAATCGGGTCTCTGATTGCCCTATCCGAGAAGTTTAGTAGTGCGTTTTACTCGACATTTCATGCGCTTTCAGATGCCACCTAGCCCAGTACGCTATCTGAAATAGGGGCGACGTAAATTGAACAAAAGTGATAAAATTACTCAGAATTCATAGTAATATTAATAAATAGAATATTAATAAATAAAACTCATAATAAATAGAAGTTTAGTAGTTCATTTTACTGGACATTATATGGGCTTTAAGATGCCGCCTAGTCCAATACGCTATCTGAAATTGGAGCTACGAAAATTGAACAAACGTGATAGAATTACGCAGAATTCTTATATTAACCATAATATAATACGATCCATTCGGGTCTCTGATTGCCCTATCACAGAAGTTTAATAGTGCATTTTACTGGCCATTTCATGCGCAGTAAGTTGCCGCCTCGCCCAATACGCTGTCTGAAATAGGAGCGCCATAAATTGAACAAATGTGATAGAATTTCGCTGAATTCTTGTAATAACCTTTATATAAAGTGATCTAATCGGGTCTCTGATTGCCCTATCATAGATGGTTAGTAGTGCATTTTACTCGACATTTCATGCGCTTTCAGATGCCTGCTAAGCCAATACGCTATCTAAATTGGAGCGACGTAAATTGAGTAAATGTGGTTCAATTACGCTGCGTTCTTATATTAACAAGAATATAAAATGATCTAATCGGGTCTCTGATTGCCCTATCATAGAAGTTTAATAGTGCATTTTACTCGTCATTCCACGCGCTTTAAGATGCAGCCTAGCCAAATACGCTATCTGAAATAGGAGCGTCGTAAATTGAACAAATGTGATAGAATTACGCTGAATTCTTATATTAATCATCATATAAAATGACCTAATCGGGTCTCTGATTGCCCTATCATAGAAGGTTAGTAGTGCATTTTACTCGACATTTCGTGCGCTTTAAGATGCCGCTTAGCCCAATACGCTACCTGAAGTAGGAGCGACGTAAATTGAACAAACGTGATAGAATTACGCAGAATTCTTATATTAACCATAATATAATATGATCTATTCGGGTCTCTGATTGCCCTATCATAGAAGTTTAATAGTGCATTTTACTCGTCATTTCATGCGCTTTAAGGTGCCGCCTAGCCCAATACGCTATCTGAAATTGGAGCTACGTAAATTGAGCAACTGTGATAGAATTACGCTGCATTCTTATAATAACCTTAATATAAAATGATCTAATCTGAACTCTGATTGCCCTATCATAGATGGTTAGTAGTGCATTTTAATAGACATTTCATGCGCTGAAAGATGCCGCCTAGCTCGATACGCTATCTGAGATAGGAGCGACGTGAATTGGACAAATGTGATAGAGTTACTCTGCATTCTTATATTAACCATAATATAAAATGATCTAATCGGGTCTCTGATTGCTCTATCATAGATCCTTAGTATTCCATTCTGCTCGAAATTTCATGCTCTTTAAGATACCGCTTAGACCAATACGCTATCTGAAATACGAGAGACGTAAATTGAACAATTGTGATAGAATTACGCTGCATTCTTATAATAACCATAATACCAAATGACCTAATCGGTTCTCGGATTATCCTATCCAAGAAGTTTAGCAGTGCATTTTACTCGTCATTTCATGCGCTTTAAGATGCAGCCAAGCCCAATACGTTATCTGAAATAGGAGCGACGTAAATTGAACAAATGTGATAGAATTACGCTGAATTCTTATATTAATCATAATATAAGATGATCTAATCGGGTCTCTGATGGCACTATCATAGAAGTTTAATAGTGCATTTTACTCACCATTCCATGCGCTTCAAGGTGCCGTTTAGCCCAATACCCTATCTGAAATAGGAGCGTCGTAAATTGATCAAATGTGATAGAATTACATTGAATTCTTATATTAACCACAATTTAAAGTGATCTACTCGGGTCTCTGATTGCCCTATCATAGAAGTTTAATAGTGCATTTTACTCGTCATTTCATGCACTTTAACATGCCACCTAGCCCATTACGCTATCTGGAATAGGCGCGACGTAAATTGAACAAATGTGATAAAATTACGCTGAATTCTTATATTAACAATAATATAAAATGAACTAATCGGGTCTCAGATTGCCCTATCAAAGAAGTTTAGTAGTGCATTTTACTCGTCATTTCATGCGCTTTAAGGTGCCGCTTAACCCAATACGCTGTTTGAAATAGGAGCGACGTAAATTGAACAAATGTGATAGAATTACGCTGAATTCTTATATTAATCATAATATAAGATGACCTAATCGGTTCTCTGAACGCACTATCATAGGAGTTGAATAGTGCATTTTAGTCGTCATTTCATGCGCTTTAAGATGCCGCCTATCCCAATTCGCCATCTGAAATAGGAGCGACGTAAATTGAACAAATGTGATAGAATTACGCTGAATTCTTATATTAATCATAATATAAGATGATCTAATCGGTTCTCTGATTGCCGTATCATAGGAGTTGAATAGTGCATTTTACTCACCATTTCATGCGCTTTAAGGTGCCGTCTAGCCCAATCAGCTATCTCAAATTGGAGATACGTAAATTGAACAAATCTGATAGAATTACGAATAATTCTTATATTAACCATAAAATAAAATGATCTAATCGGATCTCTGATTGCCCTATCAAAGAAGTTTAATAGTGCATTTTACTCGCCATTTCATGCGGTTTAAGGAGCCGTTTAGCCCAATGCGCAATCTGAAATTGGAGCTACGTAAATTGGACAAATGTGACAGAGTTACCCAGAATTCTTATATTAACCATAATATAAAATGATCTAATCGGGCCTCTGTTTGCCCTACCCAAGAAGTTTAACAGTGCATTTTACTCGACCGTTCATGCGCTTTAAGATGCCACCTATCCCAATACGCTATCTGAAATAGGATCGACGTAAATTGAACAAATGTGATAGAATTACGTGGAATTCATATATTAACCATAATATAATACGATCAATTCGGGTCTCTGATTGCTCTATCATAGAAGTTTAATAGTGCATTTTACTCGTCAATTCATGCGCTTTAAGGTGCCGCCTAGCCCAATATGCTATCTGAAATAGGAGCGATATAAATTGAACAAATGTGATAAAATTACGTTGAATTCTTAAATTAACCATAATCTAAAATGATCTAATCGGGTCTCTGTTTGCCCTACCCTAGAAGTTTAATAGTGCATTATGCTCGCCATTTCATGTGCTTTAAGGTGCCGCTTAGCCCAATACGCTATCTGAAATAGGAGCGACGTAAATTGAACAAATGTGATGAAATTTCGCTGAATCCTTAAATTAAACATAATATAAAATCATCTAATCGGGTCTCTGTTTACCCTACCCTAGAAGTTTAATAGTGCATTTTATTCGACATTTCATGCGCTTTAAGATGCCACCTAGCCCAATACGCTATCTGAAATTGGGGCGACGTGAATTGAACAAATGTGATAGAATTACGCAGAATTGTTATATTAACCGTAATATAATACGATCAATTCGGGTCTCTGATTGCACTATCATAGAAGTTTAATAGTGATTTTCACTCATCATTTCATGCGCTTTAAGGTGCCGCCTAGCACGGTACGCTATCTGAAATAGGCGCGACATAAATTGAACAAATGTGATAGAATTACTCAGAATTATTATATTAACCATAATATAATACGATCTATTCGGGTCTCTGATTGGCCTATCATAGAAGTTTAATAGTGCATTTCACTCGTCATTTCATGCGCTTTAAGGTGCCGCTTAGCACAATACGCTATCTGAAATAGGAGCGACGTAAATTGATCAAATGTGATAGAACTTCGCTGAATTCTTATATTAACCATAATATAAAATGATCTAATCGGGTCTGTGATTGCCCTATCATAGAAGTTTAATAGTGCATTTTACTCGACATTTCATGCGCTTTAAGGTGCCTCCTAGCCCAATACGCTATCTGAAATAGGAGCGACGTAAATTGAATAAATCTGATAAAATTACGTTGAATACTTATATTAACAATAATATAAAACGATCTAATCGGGTCTCTGATTGCCCTATCATAGTAGTTTAATAGTGCATTTTACTCGTCATTTCATGCGCTTTAAGGTGCCGATTAGCCCAATATGCTATCTGAAGTAGGAGCAACGTAAATTGAACAAATGTGATAGAATTTCGTTGAATTCTTATATTAACCACAATATAAGATGATATAATCGGGTCTCTGTTTGCCCTATCCGAGAAGTTTAATAGTGCATTTTACTCGTCATTTCATGCGCTTTAAGGTGCCGATTAGCCCAATACGCTATCTGAAATAGGAGCGTCGTAAATTGAACAAATATGATCGAATTACGCAGAATTCTTATATTAACCATAAATTAAAATGATCTAATCGGGTCTCTGTTTGCCCTACCCTAGAAGTCTAATAGTGTATTTTACTCGACATTTCATGCGCTTCAAGATGCCGCTTAGCCCAATACGCTACCTGAAGTAGGAGCGACATAAATTCAACAAATGTGATAGAATTACACAGAATTCTTATATTAACCATAATATAATACGATGTATTCGGGTCTCTGATTGCCCTATCATCGAAGTTTAATAGTGCATTTTAATCGCCATTTCATGCGCTTTAAGTTGCTGCTTAGCCCAATACGCTATCTGAAATAGGGGCAACGTAAATTGAACAAATGTGATAAAATTACGCTGAATGCTTATATTAACAATAATGTAAAATGATCTGAACGGGTCTCTGATTGCCCTATCATAGAAGTTTGATAGTGGATTTTACTCGTCATTTCATGCGCTTTAAGGTGCCGTCTAGCCCAATACGCTACCTGAAATTGGAGCTACGTAAATTGAACAAGTGTGACAGAATTACGCTGAATTCTTATATTAACCATAATATAAAATGATCTAATCGGGTCTCTGTTTGCCCTATCATAGAAGTTTAATAGTGAATTTTGCTCGGCATTTCATGCGCTTTAAGATACCAGACAGCCCAATACGCTATCTGAAATTGGAGCTACGTAAATTAAACAAACGTGATAGAATTACGCAGAATTCTTATATTAACCATAATATAATATGATCTATTCGGGTCTCTGATTGCCCTATCATAGAAGTTTAATAGTGCATTTCACTCGTCATTTCATGCGCTTTAAGGTGCCGCTTAGCCCAATACGCTATCTGAAATAGGAGCGACGTAAATTGATCAAATGTGATAGAACTTCGCTGAATTCTTATATTAACCATAATATAAAATGATCTAATCGGGTCTGTGATTGCCCTACCCTAGAAATCTAATAGTGCATTTTACTCGCCATTTCATGCGCTTTAAGATGCCACCTAGCCCAATACGCAATTTGAAATAGGGGCGACGTACATTGAACAAATGTGATAGAATTACGCAGGTTTCTTATATTAACCATAATATAGAATGATCTAATCGGGTCTCTGGTTGCCCTACCATAGAAGTATGATAGTGCACTTTACTCGTCAGTCCATGCGCGTTAAGATGCCGCCTATCCCAATACGCCAGCTGAAATAGGAGCGACGTAAATTGAACAAATGTGATAGAATTACGCTGAATTCTTATATTAATCATAATATAAGATGACCTAATCGGGTCTCTGATTGCCCTATCCGAGAAGTTTAGTGGTGCATTTTGCACGACACATCATGCACCTTAACATGCCGCTTAGTCCAATACGCTATCTGAAATTGGAGCTACGTAAATTGAACAAACGTGATAGAATTTCGCAGAATTCTTATATTGACAATAATATAATATGATATATTCGGGTCTCTGATTGCCCTATCGTAGAAGTTTACTGGTGCATTTTACTCGACAGTCCATGCGCTTTAAGATGCCGCCTATTCCAATACGCTATCTGAAATAGGAGCGACGTAGATTGAACAAATGTGATAGAATTCCGCTGAATTCTTAAATTAACCTTAATATAAGATGATCTAAACGGGTCTCTGATTGCCCTATCATAGAAGTTTAATAGTGCACTTTACTCGTCATTTCATGCGCTTTAAGGCGCTGTCTAGCCCAATACGCTATCTGAAGTTGGAACGACGTAAATTGAACAAATATGATAGAATTTCGCTGAATTCTTATATTAACCATAATATAGAATGATCTAATCGGGTCTCTGATTGCCCTACCATAGAAGTATAATAGTGAACTTTACTCGTCAGTCCATGCGCTTTAAGATGCCGCATAGTCCAATACGCTATCTGAAATTGGAGCTACGTAAATTGAATAAACGTGATAGAATTTCGCAGAATTCTTATATTAACAGTAATATAATATGATATATTCGGTTCTGTGATTGCCCTATCATAGAAGTTTAATAGTGCATTTTACTCGACAGTCCATGCGCTTTAAGATGCCGCCTATCCCAATACGCTATCTGAAATAGAAGCTACGTAAATTGAACAAACGTGATAGAATTTCGCAGAATTCTTATATTAACAGTAATATAATAAGATATATTCGGGTCTCTGATTGCCCTATCATAGAAGTTTAACAGTGCATTTTACTCGACATTTCATGCGCTTTAACATGCCACCTAGCCCAGTACGCTAGCTGAAATAGGGGCGACGAAAATTGAACAAATGTGATAGAATTACGCAGAATTCTAATATTAAGAGTAATATAATACGCTCAATTCGGGTCTCTGATTGCCCTACCATAGAAGTTTAATAGTGCGTTTTACTCGTCATTTCATGCGCTTTAAGGTGCCGCCTAGCCCGATACGCTATCTGAAATAGGAGCGACGTAAATTGAACAACTGTGATAAAATTACGCAGAATTCTTATATTAACAATAATATAAAATGACCTAATCGGGTCTCTGTTAGCCCTATCCGAGAAGTTTGGTAGTGCATTTTACTCGACATTTCATGCGCTTTAAGATGCCGCCTATCCCAATACGCTATTTGAAATGGGAGTTACGTAAATTGAACAAATGTGATAGAATTTCGCTGAATTCTTAAATTAACCATAATATAAAATGATCTAATCGGGTCTCTGTTTGCCCTACCCTAGAAGTTTGATAGTGCATTTTACTCGACATTTGATGCGCTTTAAAATGCCACCTAGCCCAATACGCTATCTGAAATAGGGGCGTCGTAAATTGAAGAAATGTGATAAAATTACGTTGAATTCTTATATTAACAATAATATAAAATGATCTAATCGTGTCTCCGATTGCCCTATCATATAAGTTTAATTGTGCATTTTACTCGTCATTTCATGCGCTTTAAATTTCCGCTTAGCCTAATACGCTATCTGAAATAGGAGCGACGTCAATTGAACAAATGTGACAGAATTTCGCTGAATTCTTATATTAACCATAATGTAAAATGATCTAATCGGGTCTCTGTTCGCCCTAACCTAGAAGTTTGATGGTGCATTCCACTCGAGATTTCATGCGCTTTAAGTCGCCGCTTAGCCCAATACGCTATCTGAAATAGGAGCGACGTAAATTGAACAAATGTAATAGAATTTCGCTGAATTCTTCTATTAACCATAATGTAAAATGATCTAATCGGGTCTCTGTTCGCCCTACCCTAGACGTTTAACAGTGCATTTTACTCGCCATTCCACTCGGTTTATGATGCCGCTTAGCCCAATACGCTATCTGAAATACGAGCGACGTAAATTGAACAATTGTGATAGAACTTCGCTGAATTCTTATAGTAACCATAATGTAAAATGATCTAATCGGGTCTCTGTTCGCCCTACCCTAGAAGTTTAATAGTGCATTTCACTCGTCATTTCATGCGCTTTGAGATGCCGCTTAGCCCAATACGTTATCTGCAATAGGAGCGACGTCAATTGAACAATTGTGACAGAATTTCGCTGAATTCTTATATTAACCATAATGTAAAATGATCTAATCGGGTCTCTGTTCGCCCTAACCTAGAAGTTTGATGGTGCATTCCACTCGAGATTTCATGCGCTTTAAGTCGCCGCATGGCCCAATACGCTATCTGAAACAGGAGCGACGTAAATTGAACAAATGTAATAGAATTTCGCTGAATTCTTATATTAACCATAATGTAAAATGATCTAATCGGGTCTCTGTTCGCCCTACCCTAGAAGTTTAACAGTGCATTTTACTCGCCATTCCACTCGCTTTATGATGCCGCTTAGCCCAATACGCTATCTGAAATACGAGCGACGTAAATTGAACAAATGTGATAGAACTTCGCTGAATTCTTATAGTAACCATAATGTAAAATGATCTAATCGGGTCTCTGTTCGCCCTACCCTAGAAGTTTAATAGTGCATTTCACTCGTCATTTCATGCGCTTTGAGATGCCGCTTAGCCCAATACGTTATCTGAAATAGGAGCGACGTAAATTGAACAAATGTTATAGAATTTCGCTGAATTCTTATATTAACCAAAATATAAAATGATCTAATCGGTTCTCTGATTGCCGTATCATAGAAGTTTAATAGTGCATTTTGCTCGCCATTTCATGCGCTTTGAGATGACGCTTAGCACAATACGCTATCTGAAATAGGAGCGACGTAAACTGAACGAATGTGATAGAATTTCGCTGAATTCTTATATTAACCATAATGTAAAATAATCTAATCGGGTCTCTGTTTGCCCTACCCTAGAAGTTTAATAGTGCATTCCACTCGCCATTTCATGCGCTTTGAGATGCCGCTTAGCCCAATACGCTATCTGAAATAGGAGCGACGTGAATTGATCAAATGTGATAGAATTACGCTGAATTCTCAAATTAACCATAATATAAAATGATCTAATCGGGTCTCTGTTTGCCCTACCCTAGAAGTTTAATAGTGCATTTTACTCGCCATTTCATGCGCATTGATATGACGCTTAGCCTAATACGCTATCTGAAATAGGAGCGACGTCAATTGAACAAATGTGACAGAATTTCGCTGTATTTTTATATTAACTAAAATGTAAAATGATCTAATCGGGTCTCTGTGTGGCCTACCCTAGAAGTTTAACAGTGCATTTTACTCGCCATTTCCTGCGCTTTGAGATGCCGCATAGCCCAATACGCTATCTGAAATAGGAGCGACGTAAATTGAACGAATGTGATAGAATTTCGCTGAATTCTTAAATTAACCGAAATATAAAATGATCTAATCGCGTCTCTGATTGCCCTATCATAGAAGTTTAATAGTGCATTTTACTCGTCATTCCACGCGCTTTAAGTCGCCGCTTAGCCCAATACGCTATCTGAAATAGGAGCGACGTAAATTGAACAAATGTAATAGAATTTCGCTGAATTCTTATATTAACCATAATGTAAAATGATCTAATCGGGTCTCTGTTCGCCCTACCGTAGAAGTTTAATAGTGCATTTTACTGGCCATTTCATGCGCTTTGAGGTGCCGCTTAGCCCAATACGCTATCTGAAATAGGAGCGACGTAAATTATACAAATGTGATAGAATTTTGCTGATTTCTTAAATTAACCAAAATATAAAATGATCTAATCGGGTCTCTGTTTGCCCTACCCTAGAAGTTTAATAGTGCATTTTACTCGCCATTTCATGCGCATTGATATGACGCTTAGCCCAATACGCTATCTGAAATAGGAGCGACGTAAATTGATCAAATGTGATTGAATTACGCTGAATTCTTAAATTAACCATAATATAAAATGATCTAATCGGGTCTCTGATTGCCCTACCCTAGATGTTTAATAGTGCATTTTACTCGCCATTCCAAGTGCTTTAAGATGCCGCCTAGCCCAGTACGCTATCTAAAATTGGAGCGACGAAAATTGCACAAATGTGATAGAATTTTGCTGAATCCTTAAATTAACCAAAATATAAGATGATCTAATCGGGTCTCTGTTTGGAATACCCTAGAAGTTTAATAGGGCATTTTACTCGCCATTTCATGCGCTTTGATATGCCGCTTAGCCCAATACGCTATCTGAAATAGGAGCGACGTAAATTGAACAAATGTGATAGAATTTCGATGGATTCTTATATTAACGAAAATATAAAATGATCTAATCGGGTCTCTGATTGCCCTATCATAGAATTTTAGTAGTGCATGTTACTCGCCATTCCACGCGCGTTAAGATGCCGCCTAGCTCAATAGGCTATCTGAGATAGGAGCGACGTAAATTGAACGAATGTGATAGAATTTCGCTGAATTCTTATATTAACCGAAATATAAAATGATCTAATCGCGTCTCTGATTGCCCTATCATAGAAGTTTAATAGTGCATTTTACTCGTCATTCCACGCGCTTTAAGTCGCCGCTTAGCCCAATACGCTCTCTGAAATAGGAGCGACGTAAATTGAACAAACGTGATAGAATTTCGCTGAATTCTTATATTAACCATAATGTAAAATGATCTAATCGGGTCTCTGTTCAACCCTAACCTAGAAGTTTAATAGTGCATTCTACTCGTCATTTCATGCGCTTTGATGTGCCACCCAGCCCAGTACGCTATCTGAAATAGGAGCGACGTAAATTGAACAAACGTGATAGAATTTTGCTGAATTCTTAAATTAACCATAATATAAAATGATCTAATCGCGTCTCTGATTGCCCTATCATAGAAGTTTGATAGTGCATTCCACTCGTCATTTCATGCGCTTTGAGTTGCCGCTTAGCCCAATACGCTATCTGAAATAGGAGCGACGAAAATTGAACAAATGTGATTGAATTTCGCTGAATTCTTATATTAACCATAATGTAAAATGATCTAATCGGGTCTCTGTTCAACCCTAACCTAGAAGTTTAATAGTGCATTCTACTCGTCATTTCATGCGCTTCGAGATGCCGCCTAGCCCAGTACGCTATCTGAAATAGAAGCGACGTAAATTGAACAAATGTGATAGAATTTTGCTGAATTCTTACATTAACAAAAATATAAAATGATCTAATCGGTTCTCTGATTGCCGTATCAAAGAAGTTTAATAGTGCATTTTACTCGCCATTTCATGCGCTTTGAGATGACGCTTAGCACAATACGCTATCTGAAATAGGAGCGACGTAAATTGAACAAATGTGATCGAATTACGCAGAATTCTTGTATTAACCATAATATAGAATGATCTAATCGGGTCTTTGATTGCACTATCATAGAAGGTTAGTAGTGCATTTTACTCGACATTTCATGCGCTTTAAGATGCCGCCTAGCCCAATACGCTATCTGAATTTGTAGCTACGTAAATTGAACAAACGTGATAGAATTACGCAGAATTCTTATATTAACCATAATTTAAAATGATCTAATCGGGACTCTGATTCCCCTATCATTGAAGTTTAACAGTGCATTTTAGTCATCATTTCATGCGCTTTAAGGTGCCGCCTAGCCCAATACGCTATCTGACATTGGAACTACGTAAATTGTACAAGTGTGACAGAGTTACGCTGAATGCTTATAATAACAATAATATAAAATGATCTAATCGTGTCTCCGATTGCCCTATCATAGAAGGTTAATAGTTCATTTTACTCGTCATTTCATGCGATTTAAGGTGCCGCTTAGCCCAATATGCTGTCTGAAATAGGTGCGACGTAAATTGAACAAATGTGATAGAATTACGCAGAATTCTTATATTAACCATAATATAACACGATCTATTCTGGTTTCTGATTGCCCTATCATAAAAGGTTAATAGTGCATTTTACTCATCATTTCACGCGCTTTAAGGTGCCGCATAGCCCAATACGCTATCTGAAATAGGGGCGACGTAAATTGAACAAATGTGATATAATTACGCTGAATTCTTATATTAACAATAATATAAAATGATCTAAACGGGTCTCTGATTGCCCAATCATAGAAGTTTCGTAGTGCATTTTACTCGTCATTTCATGCGCTTTATGGTATCGTTTAGCCCAATACGCTATCTGAAATAGGAGCGACGTAAATTGAACAAATGTGATCGAATTTCGCTGAATTCTTATATTAACCATAATATAAAATGACCTAATCGGGTCTCTGATTGCCCTATCAAAGAAGTTTAGTAGTGCATTTTACTCTTCATTTCATGCGCTTTAAGGTGCCGCCTAGCCCAATCCGCTATCTGAAATGGGAGCTACGTAAATTGTACAAATGTGACAGAGTTACGCAGAATTCTTATATTAACCATAATGTAAAATGATCTAATCGGGGCACTGATTGCCCTATCATAGAAGTTTAATAGTGCATTTTACTCGTAATTCCATGCGCTTTTAGATGCCGCCTATCCCAATACGCTATCTGAAGTTGGAGCGACGTAAATTGAACAAAGGTGTTAGATTTTCGCTGAATTCTTATATTAACCATAATATAAAATCATCTATTTGCGTCTCTGATGGCCGTATCCGAGAAGGTTAGTAGTGCATTTTACTCGCCATTTCATGCGCTTTAAGATGTCGCCTAGCCCGATACGATATCTGGTGCAGGAGCGACGTGAATTGGACAAATGTGATAGAATTACGCAGAATTCTTATCTTTACCATAATGTAAAATGATCTAATCCGGCCTCTGTTTGCCCTATCATAGAAGTTTAATAGTGCGTTTTACTCGCCATTTCATGCGCTTTAAGGCACCGTCTAGCCGAATACGCTATCTTAAGTTGTAGCTACGTAAATTCAACAAGTGTGATAGAGTTTCGCTGAATTCTTAAATTAACAATAATATAAAGTGCTCTAATCGGGTCTCTGTTTGCCCTACCCTAGAAGCTTAACAGAGCATTTTACTCGACATTTCATCCGCATTAAGATCCCGCTTAGACCAATACGCTATCTGAAATAGGAGCTACGTAAATTGAACAAACGTGATAGAATTACGCAGAATTCTTATATTAACCATAATATAATACGATCTATTCGGTTCTCTGATTGCCCTATCATAGAAGTTTAATAGTGCATTTTACTCGTCATTTCATGCGCTTTAAGGTTCCGCCCAGCCCAATACGCTATCTGAAACAGGAGCGACATAAATTGAACAAATGTGATAGAATTACGCAGTATTCTTATATTAACCATAATATAGAATGATTAAATCGGGTCTTTGACTGCCCTATCATAGAAGGTTAGTAGTGAATTTTACTCGTCACTCCACGTGCTTTAAGATGACACCTAGCACAATACGCTATCTGAAATAGGAGCGACGTAAATTGAACAAATGTGATAGAGTTACGACGAATTCTTAAATTAACCATAATATAAGATGATCTAATCGGGTCTCTGATTGCCCTATCCTAGAAGTTTTGTAGTGCATTTTACTCGACATTTCATGCGCTTTAAGATGCCGCATAGCCCAATACGCTATCTGAAATTGGAGCTACGTAAATTGTACAAACGTGATAGAATTACGCAGAATTCTTATATTAACCATAGTATAATACGATCTATTCGGGTCTCCGTTTGCCCTACCCTAGAAGTTTAATAGTGCATTTTAGTCGACATTTCAAGCGCTTTAAGGTGCCTCTTGGCCCAATACGCTGTCTGAAATAGGATATACGTTAATTGAACAAATGTGACAGAATTACGCAGAATTCTTATATTAACCATAACATAATACGATCTATTCGGGTCTCTGATCGCCCTATCATAGAAGTTTAATAGAGCATTTTACTCGTCATTTCATGCGCTATAAGGTGCCGCTTAGCCCAATACGCTATCTCAAATAGGAGCGACGTAAATTGAACAAATGTGATAGAATTTCGCTGAATTCTTAAATTAACCATAATATAAAATGATCTAATCGGGTCTCTGTTTGCCCTACCCTTCAAGTTTAATAGTGCATTTTACTCGACATTTCATGCGCTTTAAGATGCCGCCTAGCCCGATACGCTATCTGAAATTGGAGCTACGTAAATTAAACAAACGTGATAGAATTACGCAGTATTCTTATATCAATCATAATATAAGATGACGTAATCGGGTCTCTGATTGCCCTATCCGAGAAGTTAAGTAGAGCATCTTAGTCGCCATTTCATGCGCTTCAAGATGCCGCCTCGCACAATACGCTATCAGAAATAGGAGCGTCGTAAATTGAACAAATGTGATAGAATTACGCAGAATTCTTATATTAACCACAATTTAAAATCATCTATTCGGGTCTCTGATTGCCCTATCATAGAAGTTTAATAGTGCATTTTACTCGTCATTCCATGCGCTTTAAGATGCCGCCTATTCGAATACGCTTGTAGCAGCTACGGCACTGCTACCACATCCCTGCCGTGAAAGATCGAGATATTACCCTCGCTAACTTTCTTTTCTTTAAATGCTTACGGTCTATCTTTCTTTAAAAGTGTACGAACACAGGCGCGTCGTAGACCGGCAACGGACGACGGTTGCCGATTGCGTGACGAGTTTTTTCTGTTGTTTTCTGACCGCGCGCCGCGGTCACCATACGAGAACACGAGGCAGAACCTCTTGCGACTCACCACGTGTACGACCGTGCGACGCAGACAATACCTGTTCTTATTCTGTTATATTAATTGTAAATAAATTGAGCGTGTAACGCAAATCGGAGTTATCCATTACGCACACCACATTCACCTCAATTATTGGTGACCCCGACGTGATCGCGACGTGATCGTGAAGTGATTGTGATCGTGATCGTGATCGTGACAAGACAATTTTTTTTTTTCTCTTCTCTCCATCGACTGTATTTTTTTTAAAGACTTCCGTGAACTTTTTATACAATAGTGTAATTCGCGCAGAACTGCTAAAAGTGTAAGTGATCTCTCCGCTGAAGCAGCAATACAGCCAGGAACATGGATATCCCTGCCAAGGCCTCCACGAGCAGAGCGTCGATAGAAAGAGTCGCCGTTCGTATACCGGATTTTTGTCCTAGCGATCCGGAAATGTGGTTCAGCATGGTGGAAAGGAGTTTCGAGGTATCCGGAGTGACCACCGACAGCACCAGGTTCGGGTATATCCTGAGTGCCCTGGATCCACGTTACGCCACAGAGGTTCGAGACATAATAATGAACCCGCCAGCGACCGGTCAGTACGAAAAATTAAAAACCGAGCTGATCCGACGTTTGAGCGTGTCTCAAGAGCAGAAGACGCGACGCCTCTTGGAGCATGAGGAAATGGGCGATCGGAAACCTTCGCAATTTTTGAGGCATCTGCGCAGCCTAGCCGGGACGCAAGTATCAGACGCCTTATTGCGAACCCTTTGGCTAGGGAGGTTACCGACGAGCACGCAGGTAATTTTAGCCACGCAGAAGGACACGGAACTGGACAAAGTGGCCGAGCTGGCGGACGCTATCACCGATGCCAGGCCTCATCGCCATCAAATTGCCGAAGCGTCACCCCCGGCGCCGCAGGAAATCGACGCAGGTAGGTCCCTCGAGGCTTTATTGCAACTGAAAATGTCGCAGCTCGCTCTGTCGCTACGAGAAGAAATAGCGGCGCTTCGTCAAGAAATGACGAGCGACCGTACCTCGCGGAGAGATAGGGAGCCTCGATCCCGTTCACGTCCTCGGAGCCGTTCCGGATCTCGATCGAGGAAGCGCACACATGGCAAGGATGGAATTTGCTGGTACCACTGGAGTTTCGGTACCGACGCAAGGGACTGCATTAAGCCGTGCACCTTCCAGGCGGGAAACATTCCGGGCAGTCGTTAACGACGGCTAGCGACCCCAGCCCGACTTTACGCCGTCTCTTCGTCATCGATCACGACACGAAGACGCAATTTTTGGTCGACACAGGCGCCGACCTCTGTGTTTTTCCACGAGCAATGATCCGAGGACGGCGCGAAAAATCATCCTACGAGCTTTCCGCAGCAAATGGCACCACCATCGCAACGTACGGGACTACGACTTTAACTCTCAATTTAGGGTTACGTCGGGTTTTCACATGGAGATTCGTAATCGCCGACGTCTCCAGGCCCATAATCGGGGTCGATTTCCTCGCTCACTTCGGACTAATGGTAGACGTTCGCAATCGCCGTCTCTTAGATCAAGTGACGTCTCTCTCGACACGAGGAATGCCTGCCCGCGAAGCCGTCCCGAGCATCAAAACAGTCTTCGGGGAATCCGCTTATCATGTTCTACTCCAGCGATTTCCCGAAATTACGAAACCGGAAGGAACACCTTCCGAACCAAAACACAGCACGATGCACCACATTCGTACTGCACCAGGTCCACCTGTTACCTGCAAACCACGGCGTCTTGCACCAGGTAGGCTACAGGCAGCCAAAAAGGAATTTGAAACCATGTCGCGATTAGGAACAACCCGACCGTCGGAGAGTAGCTGGTCGTCACCTTTGCACATGGTACCCAAAAAAGGAAGTGACGAATGGAGACCATGTGGCGATTATCGTGCTCTCAACGCCAGGACCTTGCCGGACCGATATCCCGTCAGGCATATTGAAGATTTTGCACAAACTTTGCGGGGTAAGAAAATTTTTTCTACCATTGATCTCGTTCGAGCTTACAACCAAATCCCCGTTGCACCCGAAGATATTCCGAAGACAGCTATTACCACTCCTTTCGGATTATTCGAATTTCCGTTCATGTCGTTTGGGTTACGCAACGCGGCTCAAACCTTTCAGCGCTTTATCGATGAAGCGTTGCGAGGTTTGAACTTTTGTTTCGCATACATTGACGACATATTGGTGGCTTCAACATCCGAAGAGGAACACCTTCAACACCTCAAGATAGTTTTTGAACGGCTAAAACAATACGGTATAGTGATAAATACTGCAAAATGTATCTTCGGAAGGGCGGAGTTAAAATTTTTAGGCTACCTGGTGTCGGAATCAGGCACCCGACCATCCACCGAAAAGGTTGAGGCCATTTTAAAGTATCCACGGCCGACCACAGCGAAACAATTACGGCAGTTTTTAGGTATGGTAAATTTTTATAGACGTTTCATACCTAAAGCCGCACAGGTACATGCACCTCTGAACGACATGCTGGCGGACAATATAAAAGGCAGCGCACCTGTAAATTGGACACCAGACGCCACCGCAGCATTTGAAGACTCTAAAAAGGCGTTAGTAGAGGCTACTCTACTAACACACCCTGAAATCGACGCACCATTGGCCATCATATGCGACGCCTCGAATTCTGCTGTTGGCGCCGCGCTTCAACAACGCATCGGTGATAATTGGGAACCACTGGGTTTCTTTTCAAAAAAACTCAGCTCAACGGAACAGAAATACGCTACATACGACAGAGAATTACTCGCTATCTACCTCGCAGTCAAATATTTCCGTCATATGATCGAGGGAAGAACTTTCACTATCTTCACAGACCATAAACCAATCATTTACGCTTTCCAACAGAAACCAGAAAAATTCACCCCAAGACAATTTCGATATCTCAGCTTCATTAGTGAATTCTCAACGGACATCCGCCACGTAGCAGGTCGAGATAACGTTGTCGCCGATGCGTTGTCAAGAGTGGACGAAATCGAAGAGACTTTGGATTTTGAAATGCTGGCCAAATCGCAAGAAGAAGACGAGGAATTACTGACGTACTTACAAGGCAACACCGGTTTGAATTTAAAACGCATATCCATTCCTGGAAGTACACAACAAATTTACTGTGACATATCTACAGACACCGTTCGCCCTTTCCTCACAAAATCGTTTCGTCAAACTGCATTCAACGCACTACACAAAATATCGCATCCAGGAATCAACGCCACTGTCAAACTGATCACGCAAAGGTACGTTTGGCCATCGATCAAAACAGACTGCAGAAGATGGGCCCGGAACTGTATCCAATGTCAACGCTCCAAGATCACCAGGCACGTATCAGCACCCCTCGGTTCTTTTTCGCGACCATCGGCGAGGTTCGAACATGTTCATTTGGACATTGTCATCCTACCGGTCTCCGAAGGATACAGATATTGCCTTACCTGCGTGGATCGCTTTACGCGCTGGCCTGAAGCAATACCTCTCCGCGACCAGGAAGCAGCCACAGTAGCTCGAGCCTTTTACGAGGGGTGGATTGTTCGGTTTGGAACGCCGCTAAGGATCACCACGGACCAAGGTAGACAGTTTGAGTCCAATCTTTTTAAACAATTAAGTTTGTTAACAGGTAGCAGACATCTAAGAACTACGGCATATCACCCGGCGGCTAATGGGATGGTGGAAAGGTTCCACCGTCAGTTAAAGGCAGCCATACGTTGCCATGAAAATCAACGTTGGACAGAGATTCTTCCCACCACGTTGCTGGGTATTCGTTCAGCCTGGAGGGAAGATTTAAAAGCAACGACAGCAGAGTTGGTGTACGGCGAACCATTGCGACTTCCTGGAGAATTCCTGTCTCCGCGTCCAGGTGAAGCTGACACTGACGCAGCTTCATTTGTAAAGGAACTGCGACAACATTTCCAGGATCTGAGCCCAGTCGCAGGTTCTCACCATGGGTCACGGCGGACCTTCGTGTACAAAGACCTTGCCAGTTCCGAGCATGTTTTCGTACGACACGACGCATCGAAAGGCATTCTACAACAACCTTATGATGGACCATATCGTGTCATTAGCCGCGGACATAAAACTTTTCTAATAGACCGTCAAGGAAAACATGTCACAATTTCAATCGAGAGGTTAAAACCCGCGTATATTGTAAGTGATCATTTAACACATAAAAATTGTAATAATTCCGACACAGAACCAAATGTATCTCGCGATATTGTAACACCACAATGTACCACCCGCGCAGGTAGGCGAGTACGATTTCTCGACAGATTTCAAGCTGGATTTTCGTGATTAGGTAAATCACTGGCAGGGGGGTGATGTAGCAGCTACGGCACTGCTACCACATCCCTGCCGTGAAAGATCGAGATATTACCCTCGCTAACTTTCTTTTCTTTAAATGCTTACGGTCTATCTTTCTTTAAAAGTGTACGAACACAGGCGCGTCGTAGACCGGCAACGGACGACGGTTGCCGATTGCGCGACGAGTTTTTTCTGTTGTTTTCTGACCGCGCGCCGCGGTCACCATACGAGAACACGAGGCAGAACCTCTTGCGACTCACCACGTGTACGACCGTGCGACGCAGACAATACCTGTTCTTATTCTGTTATATTAATTGTAAATAAATTGAGCGTGTAACGCAAATCGGAGTTATCCATTACGCACACCACATTCACCTCACGCTATCTGAAGTAGGAGCTACGTAAATTGAACAAATGTGATAGAATTTCGCAGAATTCTCAAATTAACCTTAATATGAAATGATCTAATCGGGACTCTGTTTGCCCTACCCTCGAAGTTTAATAGTGCATTTTACTCGACATTTCATGCGCTTTATGATGCTACCTAGCGCAATACGCTATCTGAAATAGGGGCAACGTAAATTGAACAAATGTGCTAAAATTACGCTGAATTCTTATATTAACAATAATGTAAAATGATCTGAACGTGTATCTGATTGCCCTATCATAGAAGTTTCATAGTGCATTTTACTCGTCATTTCATGCGCTTTAAGGTGCCGCCTAGCCATATACGCTATCTGAAATTGGAGCTACGTAAATTGCACAAGTGTGATAGACATTCGCTGAATTCTTAAATTAACCATAACATAAAATGATCTAATCGGGTCTCTGTTTGCCGTACCCTAGAAGTTTAATAATGCATTTTACGCGACATTTCATGCGCTTTAAGATGCCACATACTCCAATACGCTATCTGAAATAGGGGCGACGTAAATTGAACAAATGTGATAAAATTACGCTGCATTCTTATATTAACAATAATATAAAATGATCTAATCGGGTCTCTGATTGCCCTATCCTAGATGTTTAGTAGTGCATTTTACTCAACATTTCATGCGCTTTAAGATACCGCTTAGCCAAATACGCTATCTGAAATAGGAGCGACGTAAGTTGAACAAATGTGATAGAATTTCGCTGAATTCATATATTAACCACAGTTTAAAACGATGTATTCGGTTCTCTGATTGCCATATCATAGAAGTTTAATAGTGCATTTTACTCGCGATTTCATGCGCTTTAACATGCCACCTAGCCCATTACGCTATCTGAAATAGGCGCGGCGTAATTTGAACAAATGTGATAGGATTACACTGAAATCTTATATTAACAATAATATAAAATGATCTAATCGGGTCTCTGATTGCCCTATCAAAGAAGTTTAGTAGTGCAATTTACTCGTCATTTCATGCGCTTTAAGGTGCCGTCTAGCCCAGTCTGCTATCTCAAATTGGAGATACGTAAATTGAACAAATGTGATAGAATTACGCAGAATTCTTATACTAACCATAATATAAAATGATCTAATCGGGTCTCTGATTGCCCTATCCTAGAAGTTTGGTAGTGCATTTTACTCGACATTTCATGCGCTTTAGGATCCCGGTTATACCAATACGCTATCTGAAATAGCAGCGACGTAAATTGAACAAATGTGATAGAATTACGCAGAATTTTTATATTAACCATAATATTGAATGTTCTAATCGGGTCTCTGATTGCCCTATCATAGAAGTTTAATAATGCATTTTTCTCGTCATTGCATGCGCTTTAAGGTGCCACTTAGCCCAATACGCTATCTGAAAAGAAGCGACGTAAATTGAACAAATGTGATAGAATTTCGCTGAATTCTTATATTAACCATAATATAAAATGATCTAACCGTGTCTCTGATTGCCCTATCTTAGAAGTTTAATAGTGCATTTTACTCGACATTTCATGCGCTTTAAGATGCTACCTAGCCAAATACCGTATCGTAAATGCGGGCGACGTAAATTGAACAAATGTGATAAAATTACGCTGAATTCTTATATTAACCATAATAAAGAATGATGTAATCGGGTCTCTGTGTGCCCTATCATAGAAGGTTAGTAGTGCATTTTACTCGCCATTCCACGCGCTTTAAGATGCCGGCTAGCCCAATACGCTATCTGAAATAGGAGCGACGTAAATTGAACAAATGTGCTGGAATTACGTAGAATTCTTATATTAACCATAATTTAAAATGATCTAATCGGTTCTCTGATCGCCCTATCATAGAAGTCTAATAGTGCATTTTACTCGACATTTCATTCGCTTTAAGCTGCCGCCTAGCCCAATACGCTATCTGTAATAGGAGCGACGTAAATTGAACAAATGTGATAGAATTACGCAGAATTCTTATATTGATCATAATATAATATGATCTAATCGGGTCTCTGATTGCCCTATCATAGAAGTTTAATAGTGCATTTTACTCGTCATTTCATACTACCTAATCGGGTCTCTGATTGCTCTATCAAAGAAGTTTAGTAGTGCATTTTACTCGTCATTTCATGCGCTGTAAGGTGCCGCCTATCACAATACGCTATCTGAAATAGGAGCGTCGTAAATGGAACAAATGTGATAGAAGTACGCAGAATTCTTATATTAACCATAATATAAAATTATCTAATCGGGTCTCTGATTGCACCATCATAGAAGATTAGCAGTGCATTTTACTCGCCATTCCACGCGCTTTAAGATGCCGCCTAACCCAATACGCTATCTGAAATAGGAGCGACGTGAATTGAACAAATGTGATAGAATTTCGCTGAATTCTTATATTAATCATAATATAATATGATCTAATCGGGACTCTGATTGCCCTATCGCAGAATGTTAGTAGAGCATTTTACTCGTCATTCCACGCGCTTTAAGGTGCCGCATAGCCCAATACGCTATCTGAAATAGGGGCGACGTAAATTGAACAAATGTGATATAATTACGCTGAATTCTTATATTAACAATAATATAAAATGATCTAAACGGGTCTCTGATTGCCCAATCATAGAAGTTTCGTAGTGCATTTTACTCGTCATTTCATGCGCTTTATGGTATCGTTTAGCCCAATACGCTATCTGAAATAGGAGCGACGTAAATTGAACAAATGTGATCGAATTTCGCTGAATTCTTATATTAACCATAATATAAAATGACCTAATCGGGTCTCTGATTGCCCTATCAAAGAAGTTTAGTAGTGCATTTTACTCTTCATTTCATGCGCTTTAAGGTGCCGCCTAGCCCAATCCGCTATCTGAAATGGGAGCTACGTAAATTGTACAAATGGGACAGAGTTACGCAGAATTCTTATATTAACCATAATGTAAAATGATCTAATCGGGGCACTGATTGCCCTATCATAGAAGTTTAATAGTGCATTTTACTCGTAATTCCATGCGCTTTTAGATGCCGCCTATCCCAATACGCTATCTGAAGTTGGAGCGACGTAAATTGAACAAAGGTGTTAGATTTTCGCTGAATTCTTATATTAACCATAATATAAAATCATCTATTTGCGTCTCTGATGGCCGTATCCGAGAAGGTTAGTAGTGCATTTTACTCGCCATTTCATGCGCTTTAAGATGCCGCCTAGCCCGATACGATATCTGGTGCAGGAGCGACGTGAATTGGACAAATGTGATAGAATTACGCAGAATTCTTATCTTTACCATAATGTAAAATGATCTAATCCGGCCTCTGTTTGCCCTATCATAGAAGTTTAATAGTGCGTTTTACTCGCCATTTCATGCGCTTTAAGGCACCGTCTAGCCGAATACGCTATCTTAAGTTGTAGCTACGTATATTGAACAAGTGTGATAGAGTTTCGCTGAATTCTTAAATTAACAATAATATAAAGTGATCTAATCGGGTCTCTGTTTGCCCTACCCTAGAAGTTTAACAGAGCATTTTACTCGACATTTCATCCGCATTAAGATCCCGCTTAGACCAATACGCTATCTGAAATAGGAGCTACGTAAATTGAACAAACGTGATAGAATTACGCAGAATTCTTATATTAACCATAATATAATACGATCTATTCGGTTCTCTGATTGCCCTATCATAGAAGTTTAATAGTGCATTTTACTCGTCATTTCATGCGCTTTAAGGTTCCGCCCAGCCCAATACGCTATCTGAAACAGGAGCGACATAAATTGAACAAATGTGATAGAATTACGCAGTATTCTTATATTAACCATAATATAGAATGATTAAATCGGGTCTTTGACTGCCCTATCATAGAAGGTTAGTAGTGAATTTTACTCGTCACTCCACGTGCTTTAAGATGACACCTAGCACAATACGCTATCTGAAATAGGAGCGACGTAAATTGAACAAATGTGATAGAGTTACGACGAATTCTTAAATTAACCATAATATAAGATGATCTAATCGGGTCTCTGATTGCCCTATCCTAGAAGTTTTGTAGTGCATTTTACTCGACATTTCATGCGCTTTAAGATGCCGCATAGCCCAATACGCTATCTGAAATTGGAGCTACGTAAATTGTACAAACGTGATAGAATTACGCAGAATTCTTATATTAACCATAGTATAATACGATCTATTCGGGTCTCCGTTTGCCCTACCCTAGAAGTTTAATAGTGCATTTTACTCGACATTTCAAGCGCTTTAAGGTGCCTCTTGGCCCAATACGCTGTCTGAAATAGGATATACGTTAATTGAACAAATGTGACAGAATTACGCAGAATTCTTATATTAACCATAACATAATACGATCTATTCGGGTCTCTGATCGCCCTATCATAGAAGTTTAATAGAGCATTTTACTCGTCATTTCATGCGCTATAAGGTGCCGCTTAGCCCAATACGCTATCTCAAATAGGAGCGACGTAAATTGAACAAATGTGATAGAATTTCGCTGAATTCTTAAATTAACCATAATATAAAATGATCTAATCGGGTCTCTGTTTGCCCTACCCTTCAAGTTTAATAGTGCATTTTACTCGACATTTCATGCGCTTTAAGATGCCGCCTAGCCCGATACGCTATCTGAAATTGGAGCTACGTAAATTAAACAAACGTGATAGAATTACGCAGAATTCTTATATCAATCATAATATAAGATGACGTAATCGGGTCTCTGATTGCCCTATCCGAGAAGTTAAGTAGAGCATCTTAGTCGCCATTTCATGCGCTTCAAGATGCCGCCTCGCACAATACGCTATCAGAAATAGGAGCGTCGTAAATTGAACAAATGTGATAGAATTACGCAGAATTCTTATATTAACCACAATTTAAAATCATCTATTCGGGTCTCTGATTGCCCTATCATAGAAGTTTAATAGTGCATTTTACTCGTCATTCCATGCGCTTTAAGATGCCGCCTATTCGAATACGCTATCTGAAGTAGGAGCTACGTAAATTGAACAAATGTGATAGAATTTCGCAGAATTCTCAAATTAACCTTAATATGAAATGATCTAATCGGGACTCTGTTTGCCCTACCCTCGAAGTTTAATAGTGCATTTTACTCGACATTTCATGCGCTTTATGATGCTACCTAGCGCAATACGCTATCTGAAATAGGGGCAACGTAAATTGAACAAATGTGCTAAAATTACGCTGAATTCTTATATTAACAATAATGTAAAATGATCTGAACGTGTATCTGATTGCCCTATCATAGAAGTTTCATAGTGCATTTTACTCGTCATTTCATGCGCTTTAAGGTGCCGCCTAGCCATATACGCTATCTGAAGTTGGAGCTACGTAAATTGCACAAGTGTGATAGACATTCGCTGAATTCTTAAATTAACCATAACATAAAATGATCTAATCGGGTCTCTGTTTGCCGTACCCTAGAAGTTTAATAATGCATTTTACGCGACATTTCATGCGCTTTAAGATGCCACATACTCCAATACGCTATCTGAAATAGGGGCGACGTAAATTGAACAAATGTGATAAAATTACGCTGCATTCTTATATTAACAATAATATAAAATGATCTAATCGGGTCTCTGATTGCCCTATCCTAGATGTTTAGTAGTGCATTTTACTCAACATTTCATGCGCTTTAAGATACCGCTTAGCCAAATACGCTATCTGAAATAGGAGCGACGTAAGTTGAACAAATGTGATAGAATTTCGCTGAATTCATATATTAACCACAGTTTAAAACGATGTATTCGGTTCTCTGATTGCCATATCATAGAAGTTTAATAGTGCATTTTACTCGCGATTTCATGCGCTTTAACATGCCACCTAGCCCATTACGCTATCTGAAATAGGCGCGGCGTAATTTGAACAAATGTGATAGGATTACACTGAAATCTTATATTAACAATAATATAAAATGATCTAATCGGGTCTCTGATTGCCCTATCAAAGAAGTTTAGTAGTGCAATTTACTCGTCATTTCATGCGCTTTAAGGTGCCGTCTAGCCCAGTCTGCTATCTCAAATTGGAGATACGTAAATTGAACAAATGTGATAGAATTACGCAGAATTCTTATATTAACCATAATATAAAATGATCTAATCGGGTCTCTGATTGCCCTATCCTAGAAGTTTGGTAGTGCATTTTACTCGACATTTCATGCGCTTTAGGATCCCGGTTATACCAATACGCTATCTGAAATAGCAGCGACGTAAATTGAACAAATGTGATAGAATTACGCAGAATTTTTATATTAACCATAATATTGAATGTTCTAATCGGGTCTCTGATTGCCCTATCATAGAAGTTTAATAATGCATTTTTCTCGTCATTGCATGCGCTTTAAGGTGCCACTTAGCCCAATACGCTATCTGAAAAGAAGCGACGTAAATTGAACAAATGTGATAGAATTTCGCTGAATTCTTATATTAACCATAATATAAAATGATCTAACCGTGTCTCTGATTGCCCTATCTTAGAAGTTTAATAGTGCATTTTACTCGACATTTCATGCGCTTTAAGATGCTACCTAGCCAAATACCGTATCGTAAATGCGGGCGACGTAAATTGAACAAATGTGATAAAATTACGCTGAATTCTTATATTAACCATAATAAAGAATGATGGAATCGGGTCTCTGTTTGCCCTATCATAGAAGGGTAGCAGTGCATTTTACTCGCCATTCCACGCGCTTTAAGATGCCGGCTAGCCCAATACGCTATCTGAAATAGGAGCGACGTAAATTGAACAAATGTGATAGAATTACGCAGAATTCTTATATTAACCATAATTTAAAATGATCTAATCGGTTCTCTGATCGCCCTATCATAGAAGTCTAATAGTGCATTTTACTCGACAT
>CAKAJE020001670.1:298662-316034 GCA_916610135.2 Macropis europaea | reverse complement strand
GCCTAGCCCAATATGCTATCTGAAATAGGAACGACATAAATTGAACAAGTGTGATAGAATTACGCTGCATCCATATATTAATCATAATATAAGATGACCTAATCGGGTGTCTGATTGCCCTATCCGAGAAGTTTAGGAGTGCATTTTACTCGACATTTCATGCGCTTTAAGATGCCGCCTATTCCAATACGCTATCTGAAATTGGAGCTACGTAAATTGAACAAACGTGGGTAGAATTACGCTGAATTCTTATATTAACCATAATATAATACGACCTATGCGGGTCTCTGATTGCCCTATCATAGAATTTTAATAGTGCATTTTACTCGTCATTTCATGCGCTTTAAGGTGCCGCCTAGCCCAATACGCTATCTGAAATAGGAGCGACATAAATTGAGCAAATGTGAGAAAATTACGTTGAATTCTTATATTAACAATACTATAAAATGATCTAATCGGGTCTCTGATTGCCCTATCATAGAAGTTTAATATCGCATTTTATTCGACATTTCATTGCGCTTTAAGATGCCACCTAGGCCCAATACGCTATCTGAAATAAGGGCGACGTAAAATTGAACAAATGTGATAGAATTACGCAGAATTCTTATATTAACCATAATATAAGACGACCTACTCGGGTCTCTGATTGCCCCTATTCCGAGAAGTTTAGTAGTGCATTTTTACTCGACAGTTTCATGCGCCTTTAAGATGCCTCCTAGCCCAATATGCTATCTGAAATAGAAGCGACGTAAAATTGAACAAATGTGATAGAATAACGCTGAATTCTCATATTAACCATAATATAAAATGATCTAATCGGGTCTCAGATTGCCCTATCATAGAAGTTTTAATAGTGCATTGTACTCGTCATTTCATGCGCTTTGAGGTGCCGCCTAGCCCAATACGCCTATCTGAAATTGGAGCGACAAAAATTGAACAAAATGTGACAAAATTACGTTGAATTCTTATATTAACAATAATATAAAAACGATCTAATCGGATCTCTGATTGCCTTATCATAGAAGTTTAATAGTGCATTTTACTCGTCATTTGATGCGCTCTGAGGTGGCCGCCTAGCCCAATACGCTATCTGAAAATTGGAGCGACAAAAATTGAAAAAATGTGACAAAATTACGTTGAATTCTTATATTAACAATAATATAAAATGATCTAATCGGGTCTCTGATTGCCTTATCATAGAAGTTTAATTGTGCATTTTACTCGCCATTTCATGTGCTTTAAGGTGCCGCTTAGCCCAATACGCTATCTGAAATAGGAGCGACGTAAATTGAACAAATGTGATAGAATTTCGCTGAATTCTTATATTAACCATAATGTAAGATGACCTAATCGGGTCTCTGATTGCCATATCCGAGATGTTTGGTAGTGCGTTTTACTCGTCACTTCGTGCGCTTTAAGGTGCCGCCTAGCCCAATACGCTATCTGAAATAGGAGCGACATAAATTGAACAAATGTGATAGAATTACGCAGAATTCTAATATTAACCGTACTATAATACGATCTATGCGGGTCTCTGATTGCCCTATCAGAGAAAGTTTAGTAGTGCATGTTACACGTATTTTTCATGCGCTTTAAGGTGCCCGCCTGGCCCAACACGCTATCTGAAATAGGAGTCGATATAAATTGAACAAATGTGATAAAATTACGTTGAATTCTTATATTAACCATAATATAAAATGATCTATTCGGGTCTCCGATTGCCCTAACATAGAAGTTTCGTAGTGCATGTTACTCGTATTTTCATGCGCTTTAAGGTGCCACTTGGCCCAATACGCTATCTCAAATAGGAGCGACGCAAATTGAACAAATGTGATAGAATTTCGCTGAATTCTTAAATTAATCATAATATAAAATGATCTAATCGGGTCTCTGTTTGCCCTACCCCAGAAGTTTAATAGTGCATTTTTACTCAACATTTCATGCGCTTTAAGATGCCACCTAGCCCAATACGCTATCTGAAATTGGAGCTACGTAAATTGAACAAACGTGATAGAATTACGCAGAATTCTTATACTAACCATAATATAATATGATCTATTCGGGTCTCTGATTGCCCTATCATAGAAGTTTAATAGTGCATTTTACTCGCCATTTCATGCGCTTTAAGGTGCCGGCCTAGCCCAATACGCCTATGTGAAATAGGAGCGATATAAATTGAAACAAATGTGATAAGATTACGTTGAATTCTTAAATTGACCATAATATAAAATGATCTATTCGGGGTCACTGATTGCCCTATCATAGAAGTTTAATAGTGCATTTTACTCGTCATTTCGTGCGGTTTAAGGTGCCGCCTAGCCCAATACGCTATCTGAAATTGGAGCGACATAAATTGAACAAATGTGATAATACTACGTTGAAATTCTTATATTAACAATAATATAAAAATGATCTAATCGGGTCTCTGATTGCCCTATCATAGAAGTTTAATAGTACATTTTGTTCGCCATTTCATGCGCTTTAAGGTGCCGCTTAGCCCAATACGCTATTTGAAATTGGAGCGACATAAATTGAACAACGGTGATAAAATTACGTTGAAATTCTTCTATTAACAATAATATAAAAATGATCTAATCGGGTCTCTGATTGCCCTATTCATAGAAGGTTAATATCGCATTTTACTCGACATTTTCATGCGCTTTAAGATGCCACCCTAGCCCAATACGCTGTCCTGAAATAGGGGCGACGTAAATTGAAAAAAATGTAATAGAATTACGCAGTATTCTTATATTAACCATAATTTAAAATGATCTAATCGGGTCTCTGATTGCCCTATCATAGAAGGTTAGTAGTGCATTTTACTCGTCATTCCACGCTCTTTAAGATGCCGCTTAGCCCAATACGCTATCTGAAATAGGAGCGACGTAAATTGAACAAATGAGATAAAATTACGTTGATTTCTTATATTAACAATAATATAAAATGATCTAATCGGGTCTCTGATTGCCCTATCATTGAAGCTTAATAGTGCATTTTATTCGTCATTTCATGCGTTATAAGGTGCCGCTTAGCCCAATACGCTATCTGAAGTAGGAGCGACGTAAATTGAACAAATGTGATAGAATTACGCAGAATTCTTATATTAACCATATTATAATAGGATCTATTCGGTTCTCTGATTGCCCTATCATAGAAGGATAGTAGTGCATTTTACTCGTCATTCCACGCGCTTTATGATGCCGCCTAGCCCAATACGCTATCTGAAATAGGAGCGACGTAAAATTGAACAAATGTGATAGAATTTCGCAGATTTCTTAAATTAACCATAATATTAAATGATCTAGTCGGGTCTCAGTTTTGCCCCTACCCTGGAAGTTTAATAGTGCATTTTTACTCGTCATTTCATGCGCTTTAAGGTGCCGGCTAGCCCAATACGCTATCCGAAATAGGAGCGATATGAATTGAACAAAATGTGATAAAATTACGTTGAATTCTTATATTAACAATATTATAAAATGATCTAATCGGGTCTCTGATTGCCCTATCATAGAAGTTTTAATAGTGCATTTTTACTCGTCATATAATGCGGCTTTAAGGGCGCCGCTGAGCGCAATACGCTATCTGGAATCCGAGAGGACGTAAAATTGAACAAATGTGATAGAATTTCGCTGTATTCTTAAATTAACCATAATATAAAATGATCTAAATCGCGTCTGTGTTTTTGCCCTACCCTAGAAGTTTAATAGTGCATTTTACTCGTCATTTCATGCGCTTTAATGTGCCGCCTAGCCCAATACGCTATCTGAAATAGGAGCGACACAAATTGAACAAATGTGATAGAATTACGCAGAATTCTTATATTAACCATAATATAGAATGATCTAATCGGGTCTTTGATTGCCCCTATCATAGAAGGTTACGAGTGCATTTTACTCGTCATACGACGCACTTTAAGATGCCGCCCAGCCCGATACGCTATTTGAAATAGGAGCGGCGTAAATTGGACAAATGTGATAGAATTTCGCTGTATTCTTAAATTAACCATAATATAAAATGATCTAATCGGGTCTCTGTTTGCCCTACCCTATAAGTTTAATAGAGCATTATACTCGACATTTCATGCGCTTTAAGGTGCCACCTAGCCCAATACGCTATCAGAAATCGGGGGCGACGTAAATTGAACAAATGTGATAAAATTTCGTTGAATTCTTTATATTAACCATAGTATAGAAATGATCTAATCGGGTCTTTGATTGCCCTATCATAGAAGGTTAGTAGTGCATTTTTACTCGTCATTCCACGCGCTTTAAGGTGCCGCCTAGCCCAATACACTATCGGAAATAGGAGCGACGTAAATTGAACAAATGTGATAGAATTTCGCTGAATTCTTAAATTAACCATAATATAAAATGATCTGATCGGGTCTCTGTTTGCCCTACCCTAGAAGTTTAATAGAGCATTATACTCGACATTTCATGCGCTTTAAGGTGCCGCCTAGCCCAATACGCTATCTGAAATCGGGGCGACGTAAATTGAACAAATGTGATAAAATTTCGCAGAATCCTTATATTAACCATAATATAGAATGATCTAATCGGGTCTTTGATTGCCCTATCATAGAAGGTTAGTAGTGCATTTTACTCGTCATTCCACGCGCTTTAAGGTGCCGCCTAGCCCAATACACTATCGGAAATAGGAGCGACGTAAATTGAACAAATGTGATAGAATTTCGCTGAATTCTTAAATTAACCATAATAAAATATGATCTAATCGGGTCTCTGTTTGCCCTACACAAGAAGTTTAATAGCGCACTTTACTCGACATTTCATGCGCTTTATGATGCCACCAAGCCCACTACGCTATCTGAAATAGGGGCGACGTAAATTGAACAAATATGATAAAATCACGCTGAATGCTTATATTAACAATAATATAAAATGATCTAAATGGGTCTCTGATTGCCCTATCATAGAAGTTTAATAGTGCATTTTACTCGCCATTTCATGCGCTTTAAGATGCCGTTTAGTCCAATACGCTATCTGAAATAGGAGCCACGTGAATTGAACAAATGCGATAGAGTTTCACTGAATTCTTATATTAACCATAATATAAAATGATATAAACGGGTCTCTGATTGCCCTATCATAGAAGCTGAGTGGTGCATTTTACTCGACATTACATGCGCTTTAAGGTGACGCCTAGCCCAATACGCTATCTGAAATTGGAGCGACATAAACTGAACAGATGTGATAGAATTTCGCCGAATTCTTATATTAACCATAATATAAAATGATCTAATCGGGTCTCTGATTGCCGTATTATAGAAGGTTAGTGGAGCATTTTACACGCCATTCCGCGCGCTATAAGATGCCGCCTATCCCAATACGCTATCTGAAATAGGAACGACATAAATTGAACAAGTGTGATAGAATTACGCTGCATCCATATATTAATCATAATATAAGATGACCTAATCGGGTGTCTGATTGCCCTATCCGAGAAGTTTAGGAGTGCATTTTACTCATATTTTCATGCGCTTTAAGATGCCGCCTATTCCTATACGCTATCTGAAATTGGAGCTACGGAAATTGAACAAACGTGGTAGAATTACGCAGAATTCTTATATTAACCATAATATAATACGACCTATGCGGGTCTCTGATTGCCCTATCATAGAATTTTAATAGTGCATTTTACTCGTCATTTCATGGCGCTTTAAGGTGCCGCCTAGCCCAATACGCTATCTGAAATAGGAAGCGACATAAATTGAGCAAATGTGAGAGAATCACGTTGAATTCTTATATTAACAATAATATTAAAATGATCTAATCGGGTCTCTGATTGCCCTATCATAGAAGTTTAATATCGCATTTTATTCGACATTTCATGCGCTTTAAGATGCCACCTAGCCCAATACGCTATCTGAAATAAGGGGCGACGTAAATTGAAACAAATGTGATAGAATTTCGCTGAATTCTTATATTAACCATAATGTAAGATGACCTAATCGGGTCTCTGATTTGCCATATCCGAGAAGTTTGGTAGTGCGTTTTTACTCGTCACTTCGTGCGCTTTAAGGTGCCGCCTAGCCCAATACGCTATCTGAAATAGGAGGCGACATAAAATTGAACAAATGTGATAGAATTACGCAGAATTCTAATATTAACCCGTAATATAATACGATCTATGCGGGTCTCTGATTGCCCTATCAGAGAAGTTTAGTAGTGCCATGTTTACTCGTATTTTCATGCGCTTTAAGGTGCCGCCTGGCCCAAGACGCTATCTGAAATAGGAGCGATATAAATTGAACAAATGTGATAAAATTACGTTGAATTCTTATATTAACCATAATATAAAATGATCTATTCGGGTCTCCGATTGCCCTAACATAGAAGTTTCGTAGTGCATGTTACTCGTATTTTCATGCGCTTTAAGGTGCCGCTTGGCCCAATACGCTATCTCAAATAGGAGCGACGTAAATTGAACAAATGTGATAGAATTTCGCTGAATTTTTAAATTAATCATAATATAAAATGATCTAATCGGGTCTCTGTTTGCCCTACCCCAGAAGTTTAATAGTGCATTTTACTCAACATTTCATGCGCTTTAAGATGCCACCTAGCCCAATACGCTATCTGAAATTGGAGCTACGTAAATTGAACAAACGTGATAGAATTACGCAGAATTCTTATACTAACCATAATATAATATGATCTATTCGGGTCTCTGATTGCCCTATCATAGAAGTTTAATAGTGCATTTTACTCGCCATTTCATGCGCTTTAAGGTGCCGCCTAGCCCAATACGCTATGTGAAATAGGAGCGATATAAATTGAACAAATGTGATAAGATTACGTTGAATTCTTAAATTAACCATAATATAAAATGATCAATTCGGGTCACTGATTGCCCTATCATAGAAGTTTAATAGTGCATTTTACTTGTCATTTCGTGCGGTTTAAGGTGCCGCCTAGCCCAATACGCTATCTGAAATTGGAGCGACATAAATTGAACAAATGTGATAATACTACGTTGAATTCTTAAATTAACAATAATATAAAATGATCTAATCGGGTCTCTGATTGCCCTATCATAGAAGTTTAATAGTGCATTTTGTTCGCCATTTCATGCGCTTTAAGGTGCCGCTTAGCCCAATACGCTATCTGAAATTGGAGCGACATAAATTGAACAACGGTGATAAAATTACGTTGAATTCTTATATTAACAATAATATAAAATGATCTAATCGGGTCTCTGATTGCCCTATCATAGAAGGTTAATATCGCATTTTACTCGACATTTCATGCGCTTTAAGATGCCACCTAGCCCAATACGCTGTCTGAAATAGGGGCGACGTAAATTGAAAAAATGTAATAGAATTACGCAGTATTCTTATATTAACCATAATTTAAAATGATCTAATCGGGTCTCTGATTGCCATATCATAGAAGTTTAATAGTACATTTTGCTCGTCATTACACGCGCTTTAAGATGCCGCCTATCCCAATACGCTATTTGAAATAGGAGCGAAGTAAATTAAACAAATGTGATAGAATTACGCAGAATTCTTATATTAACCATACTATAATGTGATCTATTCGGGTCTCTGATTGCCCTATCATAGAAGATTAGTAGTGCATTTTACTCGTCATTCCACGCTCTTTAAGATGCCGCCTAGCTCAATCCGCTATCTGAAATTGGAGCTACGTAAATTGAACAAATGTGACAGAGTTACGCAGAATTCTTATATTAACCATAATATAAAAGGATATAATCGGGTCTCTGATTGCCCTATCAGAGAAGTTTAATAATACATTATACACGTCATTTCACGCGCTTTAAGGTGCCGCGTAGCCCGATACGCTATCTGAAATAGGAGCGACGTAAATTGAACAACTGTGATAAAATTACGTTGAATTCTTATATTAACAATAATATAAAATGACCTAATCGGGTCTCTGTTAGCCCTATCCGAGAAGTTTGGTAGTGCATTTTACTCGACATTTCATGCGCTTTAAGATGCCGCCTATCCCAATACGCTATCTGAAATGGGAGTTACGTAAATTGAACAAATGTGATAGAAATTCGCTGAATTCTTAAATTAACCATAATATAAAATGATCTAATCGGGTCTCTGTTTGCCCTACCCTAGAAGTTTGATAGTGCATTTTACTCGACATTTGATGCGCTTTAAAATGCCACCTAGCCCAATACGCTATCTGAAATAGGGGCGTCGTAAATTGAACAAATGTGATAAAATTACGTTGAATTCTTATATTAACAATAATATAAAATGATCTAATCGTGTCTCCGATTGCCCTATCATATAAGTTTAATTGTGCATTTTACTCGTCATTTCATGCGCTTTAAATTTCCGCTTAGCCCAATACGCTATCTGAAATAGGAGCGACGTAAATTGAACAAATGTGATAGAATTTCGCTGAATTCTTATATTAACAATAATATAAAATGATCTAATCGTGTCTCTGATTGCCCTATCGTAGAAGGTTAGTGGCGCACTTTACTCGTCATTCCACGCGCTCTAAGATGGCGTCTCTCCCAATACGCTATCTGAAATAGGAGCGACGTAAATTGAACAAATGTGATAAAATTACGCAGAATTCTTATATTAACAATAATATAAAATGATCTAATCGTGTCTCCGATTGCTTTATTATAGAAGTTTAATAGTGCATTTTACTCGTCATTTCATGCGCTTTAAATTGCCGCATAGCACAATACGCTATCTGAAATAGGAGCGACGTAATTTGAACAAATGTGATAGAATTTCGTTGAATTCTTAAAGTAACCATAATATTAAATGATCTAATCGGGTCTCAGTTTGCCCTACCCTGGAAGTTTAATAGTGCATTTTACTCGACATTTCATGCGCTTTAAGATGCCGCCTAGCCCAATACGCTATCTGAAATTGGAGCTACGTAAATTGAACAAACGTGATAGAATTACGCAGAATTCTTATATTAACCATAATATAATACGATCTATTCGGATCTCTGATTGCCCTATCATAGAAGTTTAATAGTGCATTTTACTCGTCATTTCATGCGCTTTAAGGTGCCTGCTAGCCCAATACGCTATCCGAAATAGGAGCGATATGAATTGAACAAATGTGATAAAATTACGTTGAATTCTTATATTAACAATATTATAAAATGATCTAATCGGGTCTCTGATTGCCCTATCACAGAAGTTTAATAGTGCATTTTACTCGTCATTTCATGCGCTTTAAGGCGCCGCTTAGCCCAATACGCTATCTGGAATACGAGCGACGTAAATTGAACAAATGTGATAGAATTTCGCTGAATTCTTATATTAACCATAATATAAGATGACCTAATCGGGTCTTTGTTAGGCTTATCCGAGAAGTTTAGTAGTGCATTTTACTCGACATTTCATGCGCTTTAAGATGCCGCCTAGTCCAATGCACTATCTGAAATTGGAGCTACGTAAATTGAACAAACGTGACAGCATTACGCAGATTTCTAATATTAACCATAATATAATACGATCTATTCCGTTCTCTGATTTCCCTATCATAGAAGTTTCATAGTGCATTTTACTCGTCATTTCATGCGCTTTAAGCTGCCGCCTAGCCCAATACGCTATCTGAAATTGGAGCTACGTAAATTGAACAAATGTGATAGAATTACACTGAATTCTTATATTAATCATAATATAAGATGATCTAATCGGGTCTCTCATTGCCCTATCCTAGAAGTTTAGTAGTGCATTTTACTCGACATTTCATGCGCTTTAAGAAGCCGCCTCTCCCAATACGGTATCTGAAATAGGAACGTCGTAAATAGAACAAATGTGAAAGAATTACACTGAATTCTTATATTAATCATAATATAAGATGATCTAAGCGGGTCTCTGATTGCCCTATCATAGAAGTTTAATAGTGCATTTTGCTCCGCATCTCACGCGCTTTAAGGCGCCGCTTATCCCGATACGCTATCAGAAATAGGAGCGACGTAAATGGAACAAATGTGATAGAAATTCGCTGAATTCCTATATTAACCATAATAGAAAATGATCTAATCGGATCTCTGATTGACCTATCCGAGAAGTTTAGTAGTGCATTTTACTCGTCATTCTTTGCGCTTTAAGGTGCTGGCTAGTCCAATACGCTATCTGAAATTGGAGCTACGTAAATTGAACAAACGTGATAGAATTACGCAGAATTCTTATATTAACCATAATATAAAATGATCTAATCGGGTCTCTGATTGCCCTATCATAGAAGTTTAGTAGAGCATTTTACTCGTCATTTCATGCGCTTTAAGGTGCCGCTTCGCCCAATACGCTATCTGACATAGGAGCGACGAAAAATGAACAAATGTGATAGAATTACGCAGAATTCTTATATTAACCATAATATAATACGATCTATTCGGGTCTCTGATTGCCCTATCAGAGAAGTTTATTAGTGCATTTTACTCGCCATTTCATGTTCTTTAAGGTGTCGCCTAGCCCAATACGCTATCTGAAATAGGAGCGACGTAAATTAAGCAAATGTGATAGAATTACGCACAATTCTTATATTAAACATAATATAAGATGATCTAACCGGGTCTCTGATTGCCCTATCATAGAAGTTTAATAGTGCATTTTACGCGGCATTTGTTGCGCTTTAAGATGCCGCCTCGCCCAATACACTATCTGGAACAGGAGCGTCGTACATTGAACAAATGAGATAGAATTACACTGAATTCTTATATTAATCATAATATAAGATGACCTAATCGGGTCTCTGATTGCCCTATCGGAGAAGTTTAGTAGTGCATTTTACTCGCCATTTCATGCGCTTTAAGATGCCGCCTATCTCAATACGATATCTGGTGTAGGGGCGCCGTGAATTGGACAAATGTGATAGAGTTACGATGAATTCTTAAATTAACAATAAAATAAGATGATCTAATCGGGATTCTGATTGCCATATCCTAGAATTTTAGTAGTGCATTTTACTCGTCATTTCATGCGCTTTAAGGTGCTGCCTAGCACAATATGCTATCTGAAATTGGAGCTACGTAAATTGAACAAGTGTGATAGAGTATCGCTGAATTCTTAAATTGAACATAATATAAAGTGATATAATCGGGTCTCTGTTTGCCCTACCCTAGTATTTTAATAGTACATTTTACTCGACATTTCATGCGCTTTACGATGCAACCTAGCCCAATACGCTATCTGAAACTGGAGCGACGTAAATTGAACAAATGTGATAAAATTACGTTAAATTCTTATAGTAACAATAATATAAAATGATCTAATCGGGTCCCTGATTGCCCTATCATAGAAGTTTAATACTGCATTTTACTCGTCATTTCATGCGCTTTAAGGTGCCGCTGAGCCCAATACACTATCTGATATAGGAGCGACGTAAATTGAACAAATGTGATAGAATAACGCTGAATTCTTATATGAACCATAATATAAAATAATCTAATCGGGTCTCTGATTGCCGTATCAAAGAAGCTTAATAGTGCATTTTACTCGGCATTTCATGCGCTTTAAGATGCCACCTATCCCAATACGCTATCTGAAATAGGGGCGACGTAAATTGAACAAATATGATGAAATCACGCTGAATTCTTATATTAACAATAATATAAAATTTATCTAAACGGGTCTCTGATTGCCCTATCACAGAAGATTCATAGTGCATTTTACTCGCCATTTCATGCGCTTTAAGGTGCCGTTTAGTCCTATACGCTATCTGAAATGGGAGCGTCGTAAATGGAACAAATGTGATAGAATTACACTGAATTCTAATATTAATCATAATATAAGATGATCTAAGCGGGTCTCTGATTGCCCTATCCTAGAACTTTAGTAGTGCATTTTACTCGACATTTCATGCGCTTTAAGATGCCGCTTAGTCCAATGCGCTATCTGAAATAGGAGCGTCGTAAATTGAACAAATGTGATAGAATTTCGCTGAATTCTTATATAAACCATAATATAAAATGATCTAATCGGGTCTCTGATTGCCCTATCATAGAAGGCTAGTAGTACATTTTACTCGTCATTCCACGCGCTTTAAGATGCCGCCTAGCCCAACATACTATCTGAAATAGGAGCGACGTAAATTGTACAAATGTGATAGAATTACGCCGATTTCTTATATTAATCATAATATAAGATGACCTAATCGGGTCTCTGATTGTGCTATCATAGAAGTTTAATAGTGAATTTTACTCGTCATTTCATGCGCTTTAAGATGCCGTTTAGTCCAATACGCTATCTGAAATAGGAGCGTCGTAAATTGAACGAATGTGATAGAATTACACTGAATTCTTATATTAATCATAATATAAGTTGATCTAAGCGGGTCTCTGATTGCCCTATCATAGAAGTTTAATAGTGCATTTTACTCGTCATTTCATGCCCTTAAAGCGCCGCTTATCCCGATACGCTATCCGAAATAGGAGCGACGTAAATTGAACAAATCTGATAGAAATTCGCTGAATTCCTATATTAACCATAATAGAAAATCATCTAATCGGATCTCTGATTGACCTATCCGAGAAGTTTAGTAGTGCATTTTACTCGACATTTCATGCGTTTTAAGATGCCGCACAGCCCAATACGCTATCTGAAATAGGAGCGTCGTAAATTGAACAAGTGTGATAGAGTTTCGCTGAATTCTTAAATTAACCATAATATAAAATGATCTAATCCGGTCTCAGTTTGCCCTACCCTAGAAGTCTAATAGTGCATTTTACTCGACATTTCATGCGCTTTCAGATTCCACATAGCCCAATACGCCATCTGAAATAGGGACGACGTAAATTGAACAAATGTGATAGAATTACGCTGCATCCTTATATTAATCATAATATAAGATGACCTTATCGGGTATCTGATTGCCCTATCCTAGAAGTTTAGTAGTGCATTTTACTCGACATTTTATGCGCTTTAAGGTGCCGATTAGCCCAATACGCTATCTGAAATAAGAGCGACGTAAATTGAACAAATGTAATAGATTTACACTGAATTGTTATATTAATCATAATATAAGATGATCTAATCGGGTCTCTGATTGCCCTATCACAGAAGTTTAATAGTGCATTTTACTCGTCATTTCATGCGCTTTAAGGTGCCGCCTATCCCAATGCGCTGTCTGAAATAGGAGCGACATAAATTGAACAAATGTGATAGAATTACGCAGAATTCTTGTATGAACCATAATATAGAATCATCTAATCGGGTCACTGATTGCCCTATCACAGAAGTTTAATAGTGCATTTTACTCGCCATTTCATGCGTTTTAAGGCGCCGCTTATCCCGATACGCTATCAGAAATAGGAGCGACGTAAATTGAACAAATGTGATAGAAATTCGCTGAATTCTTATATTAACCATAATATAAAATGATCTAATCGGGTCTCTGATTGCCCTATCCGAGAAGTTTAGTAGTGAATTTTACTCGACATTTCATGCGCTTTAAGATGCTCCTCGCCCAATACGCTATCTGAAATAGAAGCGTCGTAAATTGAACAAATGTGATAGAATTACGCAGAATTCTTAATGAACCATAATATAACGTGATCTAATCGGGTCTCTGATTGCCCTATCCGAGAAGTTTAGTAGTGCATTTTACTTGAAATGCCATGCGCTTTAAGATGTCGCTTAGCCCAATACGCTATCTGAAATACGGGCGACGTAAATTGAACAAATGTGAAAAAAGTACGTTGAATTCTTATATTAACAATAATATAAAATGATCTAATCGGGTCTCTGTTTGCCCTACCCTAGAAGTTTAATAGTGCATTTTACTCCACATTTCATGCGCTTTAAGATGCCACCTAGCCGAATACGCAATCGGAAATAGGGGCGACGTAAATTGAACAAATGTGATAAAATTACGTTGAATTCATATATTAACAATAATATAAAATGATCTTGTCAGGTCTCTGATTGCCCTATCATAGAAGTCTAACAGAGCATTTTATTCGACATTTCATGCGCTTTAAGATGCCACCTAGCCCAATACGCTATCTGAAATAGGCGCGACGTAAATTGAACAAATGTGATAAAGTTTCGCTGTATTCTTATATTAACCATAATATACGATGACCTAATCGGGTCTCTGTTAGCCCTATCCGAGAAGTTTGGTAGTGCATTTTACTCGACATTTCATGCGCTTTAAGATGCCGCCTAGCCCAATACGCTATCTGAAATTGGTGCTATGTAAATTGAACAAACGCGATAGAATTACGCGGAATTCTTATATTAACCATAATATAATACGATCTATTCGGATCTCTGATTGCCCTATCATAGAAGTTCAATAGTGCGATTTACTCGTCACTTCATGCGCTTTCAGGTGCCGCCTAGCACAATACGCTATCTGAAATAGGAGCGACGTAAATTGAACAAATGTGATAGAATTACGCAGAATTCTAATATTAACCATAATATAATACGATCTATTCGGGTCTATGATTGCCCTATCATAGAAGTTTAATAGGGCATGTTACTCGACATTTCATGCGCTTTAAGGTGCCGCTTGGCCCAATACGCTATCTGAAGTAGGAGCGACGTAAATTGAACAAATGTGATAGAATTTCGCTGAATTCTTAAATTGACCATAATATAAAATGATCTAATCGGGTCTCTGTTTGCCCTACCCTAGAAGTTTAATAGTGTATTTTACTCGACATTTCATGCGCTTTAAGATGCCACCTAGCCCAATACGCTATCTGAAATAGGAGCGACGTAAATTGAACAAATGTGATGGAGTTTCGCTGAATTCTTATATTAACCATAATATGAAATGATCTAATCAGTTCTCTGATTGTCCTATCAAAGAAGTTTAGTAGTACATTTTACTCGTCATTTCATGCGCCTTAAGGTGCCGCCTAGCCCAATGCGCTATCTGTAATTGGAGCTACATAAATTGAACAAATGTGAGAGAATTTCGCTGAATTCTTATATTAACCATAATATATGATGATCTAATCGGTTCTCTGATTGCCCTATCCGAGAAGTTTGGTAGTGCATTTTACTCGACATTTCATGCGTTTTAAGATGCCGCACAGCCCAATACGCTATCTGAAATAGGAGCGTCGTAAATTGAACAAGTGTGATAGAGTTTCGCTGAATTCTTAAATTAACCATAATATAAAATGATCTAATCCGGTCTCAGTTTGCCCTACCCTAGAAGTCTAATAGTGCATTTTACTCGACATTTCATGCGCTTTCAGATTCCACATAGCCCAATACGCCATCTGAAATAGGGACGACGTAAATTGAACAAATGTGATAGAATTACGCTGCATCCTTATATTAATCATAATATAAGATGACCTTATCGGGTATCTGATTGCCCTATCCTAGAAGTTTAGTAGTGCATTTTACTCGCCATTTCATGCGTTTTAAGGCGCCGCTTATCCCGATACGCTATCAGAAATAGGAGCGACGTAAATTGAACAAATGTGATAGAAATTCGCTGAATTCTTATATTAACCATAATATAAAATGATCTAATCGGGTCTCTGATTGCCCTATCCGAGAAGTTTAGTAGTGAATTTTACTCGACATTTCATGCGCTTTAAGATGCTCCTCGCCCAATACGCTATCTGAAATAGAAGCGTCGTAAATTGAACAAATGTGATAGAATTACGCAGAATTCTTAATGAACCATAATATAACGTGATCTAATCGGGTCTCTGATTGCCCTATCCGAGAAGTTTAGTAGTGCATTTTACTTGAAATGCCATGCGCTTTAAGATGTCGCTTAGCCCAATATGCTATCTGAAATACGGGCGACGTAAATTGAACAAATGTGAAAAAAGTACGTTGAATTCTTATATTAACAATAATATAAAATGATCTAATCGGGTCTCTGTTTGCCCTACCCTAGAAGTTTAATAGTGCATTTTACTCCACATTTCATGCGCTTTAAGATGCCACCTAGCCGAATACGCAATCGGAAATAGGGGCGACGTAAATTGAACAAATGTGATAAAATTACGTTGAATTCATATATTAACAATAATATAAAATGATCTTGTCAGGTCTCTGATTGCCCTATCATAGAAGTCTAACAGAGCATTTTATTCGACATTTCATGCGCTTTAAGATGCCACCTAGCCCAATACGCTATCTGAAATAGGCGCGACGTAAATTGAACAAATGTGATAAAGTTTTCGCTGTATTTCTTATATTAACCATAATATACGATGACCTAATCGGGGTCTCTGTTAGCCCTATCCGAGAAGTTTGGTAGTGCATTTTACTCGATCATTTCATGCGCTTTAAGATGCCGCCTCGCCCAATACGCTATCTGAAATATTGGTGCTATGTAAATTTGAACAAACGACCATAGAATTACGCGGAATTCTTATATTAACCATAATATAATACGATCTATTCGGATCTCTGATTGCCCTATCATAGAAGTTCAATAGTGCGATTTACTCGTCACTTCATGCGCTTTCAGGTGCCGCCTAGCACAATACGCTATCTGAAATAGGAGCGACGTAGTAAATTGAACAAATGTGATAGAATTACGCAAAATTCTTATATTAACCATAATATAATACGATCTATTCGGGTCTCTGATTGCCCTATCATAGAAGTTTAATAGGGCATGTTACTCGACATTTCATGCGCTTTAAGGTGCCGCTTGGCCCAATACGCTATCTGAAATAGGAGCGACGTAAATTGAACAAATGTGATAGAATTTCGCTGAATTCTTAAATTGACCATAATATAAAATGATCTAAATCGGGTCTCTGTTTGCCCTACCCTAGAAGGTTTAATAGTGTATTTTACTCGACATTTCATGCGCTTTAAGATGCCACCTAGCCCAATACGCTATCTGAAATAGGAGCGACGTAAATTGAACAAATGTGATGGAGTTTCGCTGAATTCTTATATTAACCATAATATGAAATGATCTAATCAGTTCTCTGATTGTCCTATCAAAGAAGTTTTAGTAGTACATTTTACTCGTCATTTCATGCGCCTTAAGGTGCCGCCTAGCCCAATGCGCTATCTGTAATTGGAGCTACATAAATTGAACAAATGTGAGAGAATTTCGCTGAATTCTTATATTAACCATAATATATGATGATCTAATCGGTTCTCTGATTGCCAATTTTACTCGACATTTCATGCGTTTTAAGATGCCGCACAGCCCAATACGCTATCTGAAATAGGAGCGTCGTAAATTGAACAAGTGTGATAGAGTTTCGCTGAATTCTTAAATTAACCATAATATAAAATGATCTAATCCGGTCTCAGTTTGCCCTACCCTAGAAGTCTAATAGTGCATTTTACTCGACATTTCATGCGCTTTCAGATTCCACATAGCCCAATACGCCATCTGAAATAGGGACGACGTAAATTGAACAAATGTGATAGAATTACGCAGAATT